>JARHVA010000185.1:0-600000 GCA_037957365.1 Torreya grandis
TGATTAGCTTAAGCTTAGGAACATGCAACAACTGAAACAAAAACAAAACTAGGTCTTGCCTAGAAATGAGTCATCATAACATTATAAAATGAAACAATTAAACTATAAAAAACAAGGCTAAAAGGTGGAGGATCCATAGCATTTGTACACCAACCTAAGCTAGGCAAGTCATTACCATCTAGAATTGCTCCCAAATAGAAGCCTAAGTAGTGTCCTTGTCATCTTCTTGTGTTCGAGTAGGATAAATGGCAAGAGAGAGCCTAGGGAACTTGTCCATCATGTTTGTCCGACCTCTAGGTGCTACCCCCAAGCATCTAGATGTAGAGGAGGAGGAGGAGAAACCCAAACATCCTGCCTAGTAAAGGAAGGAGACAAAGGCTTCCACCCTCACTATTGTCTAGGAGGAGACATGTGTTGATATGAATTTCCATTATGAGATTACCACTGAGATCAACTACATTAGTGACCACCTAAAGGAGGAGGACTAGCATTTCTTCTAGTAATTCTATTATCCCTGGGTAGAGAAGGAAGAATCCACACCATAACATAAAGAGCATCTCCCCAATGAGTGAGAAGGTCTTGAACATGGCCAAACTCTAAGGAAACTTTATTTTTCTACACTTGAATCTATAAAAGCACATTGGAAATAATGGAGGATTTATTAAAAGCATAAAATTACAATCTAAAGAAACATTGCTAAATATTGCATTATTTCTTTCTTTCCATAACCAAAATAGAATCTCCACTTTGAAAGTATGACAAACTTGGGTGTATTTAAAATTCAAGGTGGTTTTCTCTACAAGAAGGTTATGCTACCATTGAAAAAAATTGAGATGGAAAGGCTTAAAAAGGTCATGAATCCATGTCTAGACCTATTGGGCTTTAAAACAGTGCTAGAAAAGATGATGCAGCATTTCTAGATGGCCAAGAAAAGGGCATTTTGGAAGGTAAATTCCTAAATGCACAAGCCACATACCTATAGACATGACTTGATATAGAAGACACCAGATGAAGTGAAATAACTTAGGCTCCAATAAATCCTCCCAGATAGTATGAAAATGGAAGCACTAGGTATGAATTGAAGAATGAAGAGCCTAGCGAGTGTTAAGCTTATCCACCATAGGGATGTGGGGATTAAGCCACCCATAGCCAAGTTTGGGAGTGAAATTATGAAATGGGGTTTTCAACATACCACTTTTGATCCTTCCACCAAGGATGAATAGAATTAATAGATATTTAGTGAAGCATTGAAGGTGGAATAAATTAAGGATTTCTTCATAAGATTCTCTATCAGTGTTGGCTAATCAAAATATGGTTTTCATCTCCTCCTAGGATATTCAAGAGTGAGATTGATTAAAAAATATGTCTTGGGAAGTATGAATTCCTCTACAAAATAACTTGAGATCATTGATCCAGGGAACCTAGGTGGCCACCATAGTGAATGTGAGTTAAAAGACAACACATCTTGGAACCCTGAGCCATTCCAAAGAAGCCATGGTTTTATCTTTTCCCATGATTTATAGATACTTTTTGCCACAAAGGACCCTATATTTTGAATAGGGGTTTTGATTATGAGCAAATTAGAGAAGCCAAGCCCTTTTCAAGATTTTTTACCTTTGGGAAGGCCTAAAGATATGCAGTATCAAAACAACACTTTACAAGCTTCCTTGCATTCAATGGCCCACACAATCCATTTTGAATATAAGGCAACTCCTTGATGAGCCACGTCTATGAGCCCCATATCTCATGCATCCCACATGAGGTAGTAGCATCCCCAAGTAACCTTGTGGAAGCCATGGCCATGTGAATAATTGGCCCAAATAAAGTCCTTGAGAATATTTTTATGTTTATGATAATAATTCTTGGAAGGCACCTAACATGAAGAGTAGTAAACATGGGTGGTCACAAGCACTTTTGATCAGATTTAAAATTTTCTTGCTAATAATAAGGGCTTAGCCACCCAATATTCTAATTTATTTGCTAATATATCAATAACATATTACCACAACATAGGTAGAGAGGCATCAAAAGTAAAAAGGATGCCAATAAACTTGAATATTTCATCATGTTGGATCCAAGCCCACAAATACTTGGCAATCCACATCGGTGGGGCGAGGTATGACTGCCTATAGCAATAACTTTTTTACCATTAGATGCTTGAGCTAGAGGTAAGGCAAAAGGTGTTGAGACACTACAAGGCATTGTCCAAATTGTTCTAGTCTCATATATTTTTAATTATTTTGTATAGATAAATTTTAGTGAGAAATTATAGGAATTATATGCAAATAGGTGGTCTAATTTTTAATAATTACACACACACACACACACAAAAAAAAAAAAAAAAATGGCATGTGGACAAAAAATCCCTAAGTTAGTGAGGAAAACTTGCATCCCCTCTTCTTTAAAAGTAGCTTCAAGTTTACTAGTTAAAAATGTGGAACTCTTGCTTTAAAGGAAAATAATAATTTTAAACTCATAGATGTACTGTTCAACTCTATGGAACCCCTCCCATAATTAAAAAAATGAGCCCACACCTCTTCCATGAGACTACATCTTAACTCTAGGTAGTATTAACATGTGGTTGCATAAAACAAACTTGGATATAATGTACTTAGAGAGATGATAATATGATGCATATTAATGAATAGAGATGTTGGCCTATACAATACATCCTTTTACTAGTTATATTATATGAATTCATGGGTAACTTTATAGTATTATAATATATCAATCAAGAAGTATAATAAATTTGAAAAAGTATGCAACCTTCAATTAAAAAAGTTTTATACAAAAATATCCAATAATAATAATAATAATAATAATAATAATAATAATAATAATTATTATTATTATTATTATTATTATTATTATTATTATTATTATTATTATTATTATTATTATTATTATTATTATTATTATTATTATTATTATTATTATTCATGTGTCATGCCATTGGTCCCAAATAATCACAATTAATTTGAAAAAAACTTAAGGAAAACAAGAAAGTCTTACTTTCTACTAAGAAGATTTTAATTTAAAAATAATAAAAAATCAACAAATTGTATAATTATAATATATCAATCAAAATGTATAATAAAACTAAGAAAGTATATTAACATATCTATCTTACATAAATATATGTAAAAGATGTCAAAAAATATCATTCTCAAGGTGCCTATTCTACTTATGTTACAAATTTAATATAATATAGGCTCCTCGAGAATGATATCTCTTGACGTATTTCACATAGCTTTATCCAAGATGGTATGCTAGTAGCATCTGTACATTTTTCAAATTTATTTAACATACAATATGATTTTTTCCATAAATTTTTAAATATATAATAAACATCATATTAAATCATCCAAAAGTGCAATATTCATTATATTAAATCACCTAAAATTGAAATATACATAAGATAAAATGCTTAAAATATATAATTTTTTAATAATCATCAAAATCAATTATACACATCACAAAATGTCAAATAATGAATAAGTACATGAAATTTTTGATAAGTACATGAAATTATTATCCTCTAAGAGTTTCAATCTCTCTTCCTTAGCTTTCAGTTCGGAAAGTTGTTTTCCAGTTTTCATCTTTCCATAATGGTCATCTATAAATAGAAGTAATATTATTAGTCCATATAAGGACTTTTCATGGGATATAATCATAAATTTAAATCTTATTTTTTTTTTTTGACCTATATCAATTATAGATTTTGAAAGAGTCAAACCTTGTGATTTATGTATTGTTAATGCCCAAGCCAACTGTACGGGTAATTTAATTGTGCATCCCATTTGTATTAGTGAAATTTAAATTGTATATGGATTTTAATCTTCAACTGGTGTTCCCAAAAAATTAGTGCATGTATATCAGACCAGTACATATCAGTTGCACTTAATGTGAAGAAAATAGTAGGTGATCCAATTTGATGAAACATGTTTATTAATTCATAATGACATTTTTCCCAATAGAAACTTGTAGGTCACTCAATGAGGTTACAATACGTATCAAAAAATCAATTATAAGGGAGGGGGTACATTATCCATGTGCTCACGTAACTCATTAATGGTGATTGTCATATCATGAAGGATTTTTTTCATGAAAATTATAATTATATTTTTTTCATAATGGATCATGATCATGTTCATCATGTAATATATAAATCATGGATGTTAACCAAAATTATGATCCCTATCTTAAAATAAATGTTTAAAAAATTCATGTAGGTGTACTTGTTTCAACTGTGGTTCTATCCATTCACATATTTCATCCAGAAACAATGTTGGAAATGCCATATCAATTAATCCTAATGTGATAAATGCATTTACAAGAGATGATTTAATTCCAAACCAATCAATTAGTGTATCAAGATCCACATTAGGGTTATTTACCCATGCATAGATTAATTCCATCTCCATTGGGGAATTAGGGGTTTAGAAGCCATTGACATTGTGTGATCAATGATATTATTTCATTGATATCCATCAGTAGATCCACAAATAAAACTTTATTTGTATCATAATCAAATTACATATGGGAAAAATTCAAGTGGTTAAATATATTTTCATCATAATCAATTGGTAGATCATTGAGTGAATTTTCATCAATTTGAACATCTAAATTGTTAGGAATCAAATATTTGATACCATAGTTAGGATCAATAAGCTCTGATACCAGATGTTAGAATTAAAGCTATGACACTAAATGTTATATTAATGAACTATATCCTAAAGTGCAAGAAATTAAAATTAAAAATAACAAACTACAAAATAAAGAGACAAAAGAGAAAACTTTACACAATAGATTACATGGAAACCCTACAATGTGCAAGGAAAACCCATGGGCAAAATGGTAGATTCTAGACTTTATATTAATCTTATCATCAACACTCTTCTACAATAGCTCCTACAACAACTCCTTTAGTGATTACAACCAAGCACTCAATGATTACACCTAAAGCATTTAGGTAGTGAACCAAGCATAACAATGCCTCTAGGATCCAACCATGCAATCACAAGATTGCATGAATCCTCTAATAAGATGCATTACAATGAGAAATATTATGCTATTAATAGAATTTATAACATATAGATAAAGAGAGGGGAGAGAGAATGCAATAGTGGCTAGAAATGTGTCACACTTAGTAGTGTCATGTGATCTCCATAGTGGTGTTTGTCACCATGTGCCAAAATTCAACAAAAGAGATCCTCCACTAGAAAATATCATGGGCCACCTCCATGTGGATCCAAAATTATATCATCACTCACACATGTGAGGCCAATCACATATAGTGATCTTATTATATTTGTTCTCCATGTGACCACATGAGTCCAAAAGGTGCTTGCAATCACCTTTGGACTTTCTCCACACATGGGAATCTTGGACACATCTAAAAATACACCCCATACTAACCCTTTTATATTTTTTCACTATTTAGTAACACCCATGTGAATATGAAGGACAAACCCATATTCCTTGGTGAAGTGTTATGCCCCACTCCCATCACATCAACTTGATCACTTAAAGAGGCCCTTCATTGGCCTATGCCACATCACTAACAAGCCATATCATCACCATGCCACATCACCATGAATAATGATTCATGAATAGTGACTTAAAAACCTAACATACACCCACTTGAATTCAATATACAAAATATTTTACCACACCTAAGTATTCTACAACCATCTATTTATCAATTCCCTCTGCTACCCTAACACAAACCTAGTAGAAGTTTTATTTCACTAATAAGACTTTTATACCCTAAATGTCTTTATCAAAATATATTCCTCCATAGTAGATTTCAACACCTAAAGTGACTCTTCACTTCTCCACATACCAATCTTCCATCTGGTATTATGCCATAAGCCATATCACAACTCCCACTACTTTGGAATATCTAGTTTAGTGATGACCATGACATTATGAGGCTTCCTAATCCTAATGAATCCAATACACTAGAAAACAACATTTATTCCCCTCTTTTATAGGATGCTCTTGGGAAGACAACTCAATAATTCAAGAAGTGGGGTACTTTCTTGCTTTCCCATCCTTATGTATCTTCATCATTGGTTTTTTCCTCATACCACCTTCATCACATCCTTATCACTGAGCCATCACAATAGTGATCATGTTGGGTCAAACATACAACATCATCAACATATATAAGTAACATATACTAAACACTTTGGCTATCCATGAAGGTATTGAATATCGTGTACTACATGCTACACTTGCACAAACCCTACAATGATTTCTTCAACATGAAAAAAAGAAACTCTTTGCCTCATCATATATTTCTCTCCCTAAGAGAGATCACTATGTATGAATCATGTTGATCTAACTCCTTAAACAAAAAAAAGTGAATGTAACACTCTTGATAGTAGTGAGGAGAGAATATCTCATAGAATTCAAAACTAGACTTCTCCAAATAGCCTTCAAAGCTATCAACATGGCATAATTTCACTAGACCAATCACAACTCCTAGGAAGTTATCGTGATACTTGGTGCATCACTGCCCCTACCAATTTTTTGATCTTGCATCTAAAATGAATATTGTTCTATCGAATGTTGCCAAAACACTAACTTATGTTCTTATAATGTTACTCCATGCATTGGTCTACTTAGACAACACCATAACCATATACATAACACTCCAACACCCTAAGTTATTATTATCACTCTGGAGTGAAACCTATTTGAATCTATGTAAAACACACTCTCACTCTAACTAATACAATTAGAACTTCTCAAAGTGTGGGTGACTCTATACTGAGAAGAACATCTAGAGAGGGATGGTTTCTTTAAGATTTATCTATTAAAACTGATCACTATTATTTTTGAATGAAAAGGGGAAGATGAAACTGAAAGGAAATCCTATTTAGAGGAGTGATGCACCTAAATTATTTATATCCTTTGGATTATTTTGAAACTAATAAACACATATAAACCAATAAAATAGCTATGTTTTCCTTAAGCATAAATATTTTAGATGAAGGATTGAAAGAATTTTGGATTACAAGATTCTTTTTACCTCTTCAAATGACCTACAAAAGGTGAGATAGAAAGTAATAGGTGAGGAAGGGACCTGCCAAAAGGAGATATAATATCACTTATATGATTATACACAATCAATTACACTCTATTCTCTGTCAAAACTCATATGCAAAATAAAAATCTCCTTTATTGATGTATGGTCTAGATACAATTTCTACTTTAGCTATAGAAATAATGAAAAATAGCTTAAAAAATCCAATATATATGTCAAAATTCTAACCTAAGAAGATGTGTCATTGAAAAGGGAGAAGTTTTAGTCTTGGTTGACTAATTCAAGACTAACTCCTTTTATAATATTAAAACCAGTCTTCAAAAATCTTCAAACTCCACAACATTTACATGATCTTTCAAAGTTGGCATAAAAAGGAGATAATGGGCCCATTTGACAAGTCAAATCTTATTTCATTCATGGTTATATGTGAAAATATAAAATTAATGCCACTTGAAGTGTTTGGAAGTTGAGTTGGAAAATGATAATGTCCTCCTTTGCATGAAAGAGTGGATGTGGCACTTGACAATTAGTCAACTGGAGATCAAAACTAGTCAACCCTAATTATCCTTTACTTTCATTAAAAAGGAATTTTAAGAGTGATAATTGCATGAATATCTTCATTTAAAATCATATATTAATCATATAAATCAAAATTCAACTCTTTGATGACCAATTCCAATGCCAAACTCAAACTTGACAAGTTGATCAACTAAGCCATTTGGACCAAATAGGCCTAAAGTCTAATCTATACTTTTGGTCACCATTAAACCTGCAATAATAATAAATGAAAAATTAAAAAACCAATAATTATACCTTCATCAACTTTCTTCATCATCAAATATGTGATTTTGATGAGAAAACCTTCACCATTCAGTCAATAGGGTTGACTAGGACTATTTTACTACACTTTCTAGTAGATTGGCCATTTTGATTGAGCTAGTATGGACACTTATGGGATGATTTATAATCAAATTAAGATTTTATAATTAATAAAAAGTCTTAGGATTTTATCTCCATTGATTATATTCCATTGAATTGCCTTGTACAATGTTGTACATACTTTTTTTCACAAAAAATGATTTCTTCCCTCATCTATACAGATCCATACATAAAATTGGAATTTATGGAATCCTATATAAATTTAAATTATATTTTAAAAGGTTTAAGTTTTATCCATGATGATTTTATGGCAAGAAAATCCACTTCTCTCAAAACTAGTTTTTCAGGGGTTTAAGAGGGTTTTAAAGCTGAAACTTCAAACTAATGATTCATTAGGTATATACCTCTAAATACTAAACCATTTACATTTATACATATCACATTGACCCACATGACATCTTTGAAAATATTGGGTTCCCATGCAAAATATATGAAAATTTACCATGTAAATGAAATTTACCTATGGGGATTTGACTGCATTCTGGGCTACTTATGCTCTTAGCGATTGTTCATAAATAATACCCATAAACTAATCTAAATTGTTTATAAATTATAATTAAATATGTTTCCTCAAAACATAATAAGATTTTTTGGCCAAACTCCACACGTGGTGAACAATATGAGCATTTGAATAGGGGGCATGGAAGGGTGTCTAAAACTGCAAAAAGTCAAAATCTTCACCAAAATGAAAATGACTCTTAAATTAATTAAAAAAATAATTATATGACCTGTACCATGCTATCAAAACACTCTAAAAGTCATTTTTTCTTTAAAATTCAAAAAATGTCTTTTTGGCCTATGTGCCTATTTGCTTGCATAAGCCTGTATGAGCATGGTTTGCCTAAAATTTGGAGTTTTTACACTATTTATAGGTATTATTATTATTTATAAACATCATTAAAATCTTTAAAATCCAAAATGTGTGCTTATAAGCTTTTATAGCACTCCACAATGATGCCTACTCCAATGGTGACCTTAAATAGACAGGTTAAGGTCTAAGACAAAACAATGAGTATCTCCAATCATCAAATATCCATTAAATTTTTTTCTAATTTTATAAAACTCATGATTATTTTTTTTACAAAATTTTAGGTCAAAATTCCACTTTTAGCTCCTAGAATCCTTAATTTTCCCTTTATTTTGACCTTTGTGCATGGATTGTCTGCATTTTTTTATTGAGTTTTGATGTTTTAAAGGTGATTTCATTATGTATTAATGTTTTTAAGATAAAATTAATATTAAATTATCTAAAAATTCTCTTCAATTTTTTGGAAAGATAATCTACCCCTATTTCAAGCACATCATGACCTTCAAACAAGGCATTTAGGCTTTTCAAATAAGTGCATTTTGCTTTTTGAGGTGGATGTTTATGTAATTTGATCATATTATTAGATATTATATATTTAAAACATTATTTCAAACTATTTATACCAATTTATATCTCTCCACATATCTTCTTCCAAGCAAATCGACTAGTTTCAAGATTTTAAGGCCGTGGACTGTACATAATCTGTACAATGGTCTGTAAGGTTTATGAGGTAAGGACTGATGGTTCAATATATGAACTTGGTAAAAATTTTAAGGTACCAATTTATCACTTTGACTTTCTCAAGTAACATAATATTCCTTACTTCACTTAAAGGGATAGTCTCTAGTTCCTTTACCTCATGGCCTAAGACTATATCTTAGGCCTAGCTGTAGGTGTAAATGATTGTAGTTGACCTTGATTGTATACTAGGATAATTGGAACTAATTTCCATTGTCCTTTATCTGATCATATATCACTATAATTCTCCACTTACACTAATCAACTCTTGGAAGCTCTAGTTACTTAGGAGTAGTCCGTTCCTCATGGCCAACCCCATAGAACTTATTCATGGCCTGGTCAAAAGAAAACCTATAGGCTGAAATCTATAGGTCACCAAAATATGAGCATGTTTGTCAAGATATGAGAAAAAACCTCAATTAAAGTTTTTATACCCATACAACAATGACCTTTTCTTATAACCTCATCAAAATAAACCCACCTCCACTGTATACTTCACTTGTTTATGGCTATAACTTGCATTTTGAATAGATCTTTGCTAACTATATCATTTACTTAGGGTTTTAAAACCATAAAGATCCTTTGGTTAGTGATCATGGACATATATTCTTTCTTGTTACCCTCATATATTGAATATGAAACTCCCTCATATTCACTGCTTACTCTTACTTACAAAAGCTTGTTTTGACATTGACTGGCTGTGCTTTGACTCTCAACAAGCCTGCAGAGAGATTCATCTAATGCTATTTAGGTGATATGTTAGCTGTATATGTGGATTTGAAGTACTAAATTTAGGTCTTTCTCAAATAACCTTCAAATCTAGTGAGCAATTTTTATCTTCAATACTTTCCATTTATTTGGCCTTAAAACTTCTTGGGGTTTCCATAGTGACCACACACTCTAAGTGAAAAAACCCTATACGCAGTGATCTATCTAATCTTGTAGTGTAGGTCAGACATTATAGATTTCAAAATTAATTCTCAATACCAATTATGTCCCTATAAAAATGTGGTTTTCAAAATTATTTTGGGTCACTTGTAAATACTTTTAGGTCTTAACACACTTGACAAGCCTCTTGACCTTCTTACCCTTATACCAACTATAGGTGACAATGATGTCATGACTATTGTAGGGTCCCCTATTTTCATAAAATGGTGCCCTTGATTAGACACAACATCCCCATTTTAATTCATAAACCCAGAAGTTCAATAAATCATCAATAAAACCCTTGCGTTCTTAGAATGCCTGACTGTAGATTAGATTTGAGACATATATATTGGTTATAGGTTAACTTTTTATGTGGTTATATGTATGAATTTTAGGGACCTCTATCCTCATTTAACCTTGAAGAGCCTTTTACTTATTATTTTTTCATGTATAATTATCTTTCAAAACCCAACATATCTTAGCAATCCAACACCGGCTCTTTATAACCTCCAAGAGTTCAACATATTATCAAAAAAGGCCCATACAAGGCATAAGCCTATAGGGTTAGGTTATGGTGACTATAGGTCACTTATAACTATCTTTAGTTTACCTCCATGATGTCAAAATAGCAATATATCTTATCATTCACTATATCTCCATTGAAGTATAAACTTATGACTAACCTCATGAAACAAAAAATCATAAACCATCATCAAATTCCAAGTAGAGTTCCACATACATGACTTGATCGCATACTATGGTGATTTTTCCTTGTATAGATAGTGACAAAGTGCAATATGCCACCAAAAAATGACACTAGGAGGTGTGTGTGAGGAGGGTCTCAATTTTCATATACTATCTTTCTAGCCACAATATCATCTTCTTAACTATAAACCATGAGATCCTTAAAACCTTGTTAAACCTTAATTGATTGAGGATTAATTTAAATAAGACTGTAGGCTACTATACTTGTAATAGGATCCTATTGAAATTTATGTTTTCCCTTCATTCTAGTTCATCCATGAAGAATTTACTCTCAAAATGAAGTATGTCTTTGTAATCAATACTCACTTCTTTAAGAATCAAGATTTCAACTTATATCAAAAGGTCTCCCTACAAGGCACAAGCCTGTAGGTGCCTTTTAGAGCTATAGGTGATATTTGGGTGGTTTTAGAGTCTCAAATTCATGGATCATTAGCCTTATTTAAAGCCTCAATAGTATTTTTTAGCTCTTTTTACTCCTAGATGACCATGAACTAAATTCAAAACCTTCTTGAGAATTGGAAAACACTTGGAATTTGCTTAAGGTACAAATACACCTCCTTAACAGTGGTTCCTTCCCAAGGCAACTATACATAGGGCTTATTAAGATTGTTGTAGGTAGTGTTGTAAGATTCATTTTGCTTATTTCTATGACTCTTGGTGATGGGATATATAGTCTATGTACTTAGTAGTGCTTGTAGGGCTCCAAAACATTTGACAAGCATTTCCTTCACTGTCATTAGTTGCTTAAAGACTATCTTTTACAGACTATGAAGGTAATTGGAAGAGTTTGAAAGGTTGAGGTAGTAAGTGTGAAGGTCCATTGTTTATATATACTAGCCTCATGGGTAAAACATATTCATTGAAAAGTCTTAAACCCTATAATTATCAATAAACCTTTGCCTTCTTGGAATACTTGATTGTAGGTTATGTGTTGATGGTTGAAGGTGAGCTAGACTACCTGTAGGTGTGTTTTTTCTCAATTTAGTCTTGTTTGAAACTTTTAAAATCTTATTCCTCCATGACAAACATGTAGAATTTTCTCTCAGGATTAAGTGTGTTCTTACATAAGTAAAACAAACCTTATTTATTGCATTTTTCATCTAACCATAATGACACTTAACATTCTTCATGAGGTCAGCTTGTATGGACAAAAGCCGCTCTATAACCCTTAAAATGGCTTTACATTTGAATTGATCCTTAGTATTCTCCTACATTAATCTTGATGAATACAATTGTATGGAAAATATATGAGATATTCATTGATAATCTTGGTCTATGCTCTCCATAACATGTGTTTGTATGTACTATTGTAGTCTTTTTTTCTTGGTTGTATATGATGTTTGGCTACTGAAAATACCCTCTACTCATATGATCATGAGGACTTATATCTTCTTAATTCCTCATGATAATGATTAATTAATGTGTATAGGCCTTAGAGAAAGCATATCTCACTTTTATTACTCATTGCACCTTATGATTATTTTCCTTCACCTTTGAAACCTCATTTCAATTTTGAATATACCTAACTATGTGGCACTACTAAAGATTTTTTCTAGACTATGTTTTGATGCCTTGATTGCCTATATCCTCATTTAGATCTTGTGACACTTTTCATCAACCTTTGGCCTTCCTTGAAAATGAAAATATGGAGATGTAGGTGTGGTTTGAGGATGATAGGAGTGGAAATATGATGAATAAAACATGATGGAGGGTGGAAGGAAGGTGAAAACACAGTGATAAAGTTGAGTATGGTAGTGATATGAGGTGAGTGAGGGGAAGATGGTTCATAAGAACTTGGAGACATGACGAGACCATGAAAATAATTTAAATGCAAAAAATATCTCATTATGATCACTTCATATGGATTTTAAGGCCATTAGAGGGGACAAGATGAAAATTGAAACATAGTTTTCTGTAAAAACCTCAAAATTTGCAAAGAAACCTTAACATATGCTAATATGGGCCCTTAGAAAGACATGGGTGCATCAAAAAAGGCTAATAAATGAAATTATTGAAGGATTTATTTTAATAATCTGATGAAAACATGATTCAAACCCTTGAAAACACATATTTATTGAAAATTTGAAGTTGCCTTCCTCTTCAAAGACTGTACAATTCTCTTTGCAAGCTTGCTAATACTATAGATTGACTAGATAAATTTGTGACCCTTGTTTAACCTTTAATATTATTAATAACACCTTAAGTAATCCATTAAAAGGTATAAAAAGTACTTAATATCTTGGAATAATTTGAATTTCCCTAAAACTCTACCCATGTGATGAGAAAATGGAGAAAAATAATTACCTTTCTAGTCGTAAGGCAACATAATTTGACCTAACTTCAACTATATGGTTCATGATCTTGTATAATCTAGCTTAGAAACCAATTAGACCATAATTTTACTTTTTTCACCCCAAAATTGAGAGCTATACCCTCCTCCAACAGATCGTATCATCAGAAAACATACAAGTAGGTCTGTTTGTGCCAACTGAGCAAATAAAAAAAGGATGGTTTAGGGCCTGTATGGCCATGAAAATAAATGAAAATTATAATTAATCATATTAATAACTTGAAAATTCTAAACCCTGCCTTTGATGTACAAATTATGTGTGAATTCCATACCATTGCTTGCAAAATGGGTGAAAAGAAGCTCTTTTTTGCCTTTTAAAGAAATATTTTCACTTCTACCACTTGGAATGGAATATTTGAGAATAATTACGTGTCTTTCATGCAAATTTAGACTTTTAAAAACATTTTTCATCTTTAAAACTTACAAAATGGCATGTGTGAGGTGAAAAGGCCCCTTTTTGGCTTAGAAAACATATCAAATGACCTTTTCATGACTTGAAATTTTAGAAAAGCTATTTTAATGATTTTAAATATATTTTAATATATTTTGAGATATTTTAATGACTTTTAAATCCATTTTATACACTTTTTATCCTTTTTTTGACATTTTTGACCAAAATTTATGTTTTTACACCATAATTGATCAATTTAACCAGCTTGAAAGGGCTAAGGACTAGATTTTTGAAAGTTTAAAATGATAGGGGTAGTAATTTGACCTTGAAAATACAAATTAATAATATTTATATCATCAACATTGCCCTTATCCTTCCAAGAATACCAAGTCTTAGTTGTTCTTCTACAAGTAGTCTTCAGCTACCAATCATACGAAACATGACAAAAGTGGACCAATTAAAACTCTAGGGAATTCATTTTGTTACTCATTGCACCAATTTACCTATCAAATTTTCAAACTTAAAAATTCATTGAAAATACATTACTACTCTACTGCATGTCCAAACACACA
Organism: Torreya grandis; assembly: GCA_037957365.1. NCBI lineage: Eukaryota > Viridiplantae > Streptophyta > Pinopsida > Cupressales > Taxaceae > Torreya > Torreya grandis. The sequence continues at coordinate 14,545 of JARHVA010000185.1, forward strand.
TCCTTCTCCTTTCAAAAACACTAGGTCTCACTTGTTAATCTGCATCTTCATCTTCCTTATCCTCAACGACATTAAAATAGGTACATCTTTAGGTTTATTTTCACCTCCTTCCTTTGCATGGATTTTTCTTCAACATCTTAGCTAACAACATGTGGTTAGTAGGATACCACATCATACACCCCTTCATTTGTTTCCAAGAATTAGAACAAGGCCATGCCTTGTCCTCAACCTCCTCTAAGGAAGACCAACTTTCTCCTCAAGATGAAGAGTTACTTCATTTTCTACTATAATATTGTGTAGAATACTAACGTGTCTAGAAAATATTTTTTAATATTCTTCTTAAACTCATTTGCAGGCTTCTCCTCAGCAACATGAAGAGAACATGATCTTCACCAAGAGATCCTCCACCTTGATTCATAGATAGATACCTACCAAAAAACATTTTTCTTCTTCTTTAATCTTCAACTTGGTCTTCTCATCCTATCATAGTAGATTCAAATTGAAAAAAATAGATAATAATAAAAAACACTCATAGAAATGGATTTTTTCACCATGGCTCTGATACCAATTGTTAAGAATCAAAGTTTTGATACCACAGTTAGGATCAATAAGCTTTGATACTAGATGTTAGAATAAAACATCTGATACTACATGTTAGATCAATGAGCTATATACTATAGTGCAAGTAATTAAAATTCAAAATAAAATATAAAAAATAAAGAGATAAAAAGGAACACATTACACAAGAGATTATGTGGAAACCCTAAAATGTGCAAATAAAAAATATAAGAAAAATGATAGATTCTAAAATTCATATTAATCTTATCATCAACACTCTTCTACAACAACTCCTCCAACAACTCCTTCAATGATTACAACCAAACACTCAATGATTATACATTAAGCATTTAGGTTGTGAACCATGCATAATAATGCTTCTAAGATCAACCTCCAATCATACAATCACAATCTTGCATGGATCCTCTAACATGATGAGTTATAATGAAAAAGCTTATGTTATTAATAACATTTACAACATAGAGAGAAAGAGAGGGGAGAAAGAATGCAATAGTTTCCAAAAATGCACCACACTTAGTGGTGAAATGTGATCTCCATAGTGGTGTTTATCACCATGTTCCAAAATTCAATAAAAGAGATCCTCCACTAGATAAGATCATGGGCCACCTCCATGTGGCTCCAAAGTTGGCATCCCACTCATACATGTCAAGCCAATCACACTTATTTATCTTCTTATCTTCATTCTCCATGTGACCACATGAGTCCAAAAGGTGATTTTAATCACCTTTTCACTTTATCCACACATGGGAATCTTGGACACATCTAGAAATGTGCCCCACACCAACTCTTTTATCTTTTACACCATGTGATAACACCCATGTGACTACCAAGTACAAACCCATGTTCCTTGATGGAGTGATACACCCCAATCCCATCACATAAAACTTATCATTAAAATAGGCCCTCCATGGTCTTACACCACATCACTCATAAGCCACATCACCCACATGCCACATCACTAACTAGTCATATCTCTAGCATGCCATATCACCATGAATAGTGGCCATAAATGTTAAAGATATAATCACTAAGAGGGGGGGTGAATCAATGATGAAATATAATCCAATTCAATTCCAAACTCTTAAACATTCAACATACATCAACTTGATCAAGCAACATAAACATGAAATCACATACATCCAAAGTATACATCACATGAACACATATATATGTTAGAAACCCTCTTGTGAGATAAAACCCACTAAACCCTATAATATGAACTAAAGTCCTATAAAATAATATCAAAAATTTATATCAACAATAATTTATCAAGGAATACCCATCCCTTAGTTTAGTGAGACACCAATTCTACAAGGAGCTACTGCCCCTGTCTAGCTGAGCACCCATAATAACTAGACCTTTAACAAGATTTAACTTGCAATGAGGAACCAACCCCCTAGGAACAAGCACCCAATCATATACCTAAAAAAATCACCTTGAGCACCTATTTATACTCTTAAAATTATGATGATCAACTTTGTATGTACTATTCACCTCCAATCTCTCTCAAACTGCCTCTAGGGCTAACTTGCTTAATTTGCCTCTTCTAGGCTCATTAGGTCCAATGAACTATGTTTCCTCCTACATAAAATTGATAAAATAAAAATTTATAATCTTCCTCACACTAATATTATCCTAAATAATATCTACCTTCTCTTTCAAAGGTTCTCTTCTTTGCTTAAATCCACACATTCACACTCAACCCAATTAGTCCAATTATGCCTTGTATTTATACCACTCTCTTTCTTTATCCCATCTTGGTTGGCCAAGATGATTTAAATATTTAAAAAAAAATTTAAATATGTCCTAATACACATTAAATTTAATTAATACACACTCCTTAGGTCAGCCAATAGCACATTAGTCCTAAACCACCATTAGGTCTTGGTGAGACCTAAAACAATTAGGCCTTCATACTCACACATTACATGTGAGACTACTTGGACCACTTTAAATTTTTAAAAATGATTAAAAAAAATCAAACCCATATCTAATATCACATTTATAACTCCCATATGGGTCCATGCCACCTATAACACAAACTCAACACTTGAACCTACCAATTATGTCTCATCGCTCTTTAAGTCTTCATACACAGAGAACACAGTCTCAAACTTATGAATCAAAAAATAGAGTATTTCACATATAAATATGATTATATCACATTATTGAGCCATTTATTACCTTATATACACATCCATATGCTTTTATACACTTCAACACAAGCTCTAATCACTTAAAATAACTCTCTCAAAATGACCACTCAGACTGGTCACATATAGTCAAAATACAGTCAAGATATTTTAAATCTCCAATATATAATTATGGGAAAATAATGGTATATAATAATTTCACATAATCCTTATATAATTATATAACATCTCCATACCCATTTTCTTCTTCAATTCTACTAAGAACATCTTCAACTCACTCTTGCAATATGGTCACTCAACTTGCTAGTGCATTCAACGAACATAGTCAACCTCTAAGTAATTGTTCACACTGAAGATGGATTGTTCAAAAATAAAAAATAAAATAAAAATGTTTATCATGGATTATATAACACTCTCCAATATTTATCTCATATTTAAACATCAAAAACTATCAAGAACAACTCAATTGTCCTTCTTGGATCACTTGCAGAACATGGTCAAACACATAGTCAACTTTGGAGATTAATAAATTTGACTATAAAAACATTAAAAAATTATAAATAGATTATATGGATGCTTATTTAAGTATTTTAAACCTTTCATTTTTACTACATCAATAAATTTTTTCTAGATCAAAATATATAGCCCAAAAACTATAGACTGGTTTTCCCTCGTTAATTTAAAAATTCAAATTCCAATGGTCATCGTGTAAATGCTAAACATCAAACACTTTGACATCATCTCACGATCCATGGAAATTTTTTTAAAATTAAATCCATTGATATCCTTAGGATTATTTTTTTCTTTAACCTACAATCACTCACCATTGATCTTAGATCTGTGCTTCCATGATCATGCCACTTGGCAGCTTTGCGTGCCTTCTGCATACCTTGTACCATTCAATTAATGTATTTTCACCACTTGGTATTTATAAGTGAAATATGAGAATAATTTGAATTATTGACTTAATTCATTCCATTTATCTCTAATTTCATGATCATATGCTCACCATTTATCTCTATCTGATAGGTTTCATGCTCATCGTAGATCTGTTGCTCAAACTATGTGATTGTGACACATGTCACTAGCATGTGCAATATTGAATATTTGAATTTTAACCATGCCATTAGATAATTATCCAATAAAATTAATTTTTTTTAAATATCCTTGATCTGATTAAAATCTCACCATTAGATTTCCTCTTGCAAATTTGGCTAAGTATAAAAACTTAGTGAACTCTATCTGAGAGGCCAACTTTTCACCTTAATAACTTTTACTACACTGAACCTCATGACCTAAAATTTTTAAAAAATTATCTCCTCACATATTTTAATCCATCCATGTATCAATATTATTTTTAAACCTTCACACATGTGAAATATGACATCATCAATATTCTCACTCAACCTTATCTATCAGATGACTACTTGAACATAAAGACTCATATGACTACTATGATGAATTCCTTTCATTTTCATAAGCACACCAAGAACTAATAACACCCCATAGGATATATTAAACATGTCAATACCATCAATATCATACATGAATTTCATTACAAATTCAAACATTTAAAGACCATGTAGGAACATTAAAGCTCATTGAAGCACACTCTATCATTATCATCATAGAACACATGACACTTCATCAACATCCTTAGTCACCTTGGATACATCATTGATAAACCTAAAAAACTATCCCCCTTTATCATTTATGTCAAACACCAATACAAATTTTATTCTTAGACTCTATCTTTCTCTTTAAGTACTTTTCCCCCCCTTTGACATAATGACAAAGTGGGCTCAACTCCTAATCCTGCGGACCTGAAAAGACTTCAAGGACAAATAATAATAAAGGACCACCTCTAAGAGATGATACAGACTCCATCTAATATTGTGTATATAAATTATTACCTTGATATTTATCAATCATTCTCCATGACTACACTCTTCTTTTATCATACATAGATTCTATGAAGATAGAACATATATGAACATTAGAACCTGCATGAACTTACCTTGAAAACATTAAGAGGGACTCCCCCTAAGTCACCTGATCTTAGGCACCCTTTGATCAACTTCAAACCATTTCTAACTATGAAGAAACAACATAATTTCCTCCATACTTTCTCTCTTAGATTGAACTACATAGTCCTCTAATCCTAAGACCTAACCATTTACAAAGTTCCCCCTTTGTTTATGCATGAGGATTCAATACATTATCAAAGTACCTGACTTGGTTTGAATAAGTCATCATATCAACAAATTTGATTTTACATATATACCAAACTTCTTCATATCTACACCATGACTAAAACATCTCACATATGCTCCTCCTCACATCATGGACAACTCTTCAATCCTTTCAAACTATCTGAGTTAGTTCCCCTAACTCCATGGCATACACAACTTGTCATCTACAGAATTCTGATACCTTCTTCATGATATCAAAGATATGACAACACATTCTCCTCATACTATATATCAACCTTGTCTTCAGTCTTCTTTATTTGATTAATCAATTTAAGCAAGTGACAAGTTCTTACCTATATGACCAAAAACCCTAAACGCACCTTGAGCATATTTGAACAAGATCAACATAATTTTGTATGAAATAAAATATCTTGATAACACACCATCCTTGATCAGACACTTCAAAACTTCCATTCTCTACCTATAGACCTTTAGAACTAACATCTTCATTCTTCACTATTTGACTAACTAGACTATCCTTCAGATTTGATCAAAATTTTGATTTTAGTATCACTATTTCTAAAAATATCTTATCATGTCCTTATAATATAAACCAAAACAACTTATTAAGACATTTCTTGTACTGAAACATCAATAAAATCTTAACAAGTATCCACCATGATTCCTCTTGCTGTCAAGTGTCTCCTTAAAGATTAAAGAGAGACACACATTTGACACAGTGAGACTAAAAGTCCCAAAACTTAGGAAAGTCCCATATCTCCATACTCTCATTTAAATTTCAGTCCTACCTCATCACTAGATTGACTTTGAATGGTTCATTGACTTCATTCTTTGCTTCAAACTTGTCAGCAAGTGCAGACAATAATTTTTTTTGACTTTCCTTCATTTTTATCATGGTAAATAAACCATATTTGGTCTCATTTTGATCTATCCTAATAGGCTTAGGTTTACATAACCATTTATGACCTCTTTATTTCATACTAGGAGCTCCATAAGCCTTATTTTTCTTTGATAACTCATTCAACATGTTATTTTAATACCTAACAATGTGACCAACTCTATGACATCTAAAATAAACAAGATAATTTATACCTTTTGTTTGACTATGGTAGTGATCTCCCTTTAACTGATTGCTTATTACATAGTCCTTTGCCCTATGACCAACAAGATTATAAACAAAACAATGGCCCATAGAATATTTGTCATACCTTGAAGCATTTGGTTATCTAATTAGCTTCTTCATTTTGCCTTTGACCAAATTTGACTTGTTATCTTTCATGCTACATCCTATTTACCTTGTTCTGATCTCTTTTGTTCTTATTCAATATTGCCTATCTTGATTATAACCTTTTCATGCTCATCCTTCAGGGAAACAAGATTATCCTTCAATTTAACACATTCATCTTCTTTAGCCCTCATGCTTGAACCTGTAGCCTCTAACTAAATTCTGAGATCTTTGATGGTCTCCTTATCCTCCTTTCCTTTTGGCCATGCCATATTTCAATCTACATGCTTGATCTTCTATAGACTTGATCAATTTTTTATTCTCCTTTTCCTTTTTCATGGATTTTCCTAACAAACTCCCCTCAAGAGATCTAACTTGTGATTCAAGACCTTTGATTATATTCCTTATTTTAAGATTCCTCTTCTTTTACTTCTTCATTTTAACAAGTGCACTCATGAGCTCAACTTATAGATCAACTTATTCTTCCTCACTATCATATCAAACTTAATCATCAAACGTAATGATCTTTTCACCTATATTGTACCTTGGATCACCTTCAAGTATTTAAACTTGCACATAAGGTCCTCTAATACAAATTATTAGAGGTATAATCATTGAGAGGAGGGATTGAATCAATGATGAAAGATAATCCAATTTAGTTCCCAACTCTTAAACATTTAGTATACATCAACTTGGTCAAGAAACATAAACATGAAATCACATACATCCAAAGCATACATAATATCATACATCACATGAACATGTATATATGTGGGAAACATTCTTGGGGGATAAAACCCACTGAACCCTATAAGATAGACTATGATACTATAAAAAAATATCTAACATTTAGACCAAAACCAATTGATTGAGGAACACCCATCCCTTAGTTTAGTGAGACATCAATCCCACAAGGAGTTATTGCCCTTGTCTAACTGAGCACCCATAACAACTAGACCTTTAGCAAGCTTTACCTTGCAAGGAGGAACCAAACCCATAGGAAACCAAAAACCCACTCAAATACTTGAATATATCACCCTGAAAACCTATTTATACTCTTAAATTGATGATGATCACCTTTGTCTACACTCATTACCTCCAATCTCTCTCAAACTACCTCTAGGGCTAACTTGCTCAAACTACCTCTTTTAGGCTCATTAGGTTCAATGACCTGTGTGTCCTCTTGCAACAATTTGATAAAATAAACATGGATGATCTTCCTCACACTCAAATGGTCCTAAATGACCTATACTTTCAATTTCAGAGGTTCTCTTCTTTGCTTGAATCTACACATTCACACTCAGCCCAACTAGTCCAATTATGTCTTGTATTTATACCACTCTCATTCTTTAACCCCTCTTGGTTGGCCAAGGTGATTTACATATTTGAACCAATTTTAAAATATGTCCTCATACATGTTACATGTAATAAATACACACTCCTTAGGTTAGCCAATACCTCATTAATCCCAAACCACCATTAGGTCTTGGTCAGACCTAAAATAATTAGGACTTCATACTCACACATTACATGTGAGACTACTTGGACCACCATAAAATTTTACCAATGCTTCAAACACATCAAACCTATATCTAATAACCCATTTATAACTCTCATATGGGTGCATACCACTTGGAACACCAACTCAACACTTGAACCTACCAATTAGGTCTTCTTTCTCTTCAAGTCTTCATACATAGAAAATATAATCTCAAACTTTTGAAGCAAACACTCAAGTAATTCACATAGCCATATGACTAGATCACATGGGTGAACCATTCAAGACCTCATCTACACCTACATATGCTTTTAGATACTTCAACACAAGCTCTAAGAACTTAAAACAACTCTCTCAAAATGACCACTCAAACTAGTTATATACAATCAAAATACAATCAAGCTATATTAACTATAATGAAATTACTTAGATATTCATACAAAATGATTTCATATTGTGAAAAATAAGAAAATATGAGAGATTACATAGTGATAATTGATAACTTAATAGAATATTGGATAATATAGCAAAGCCACTTAGAGGGGGCAGCCTCCACAACAATGCACTAATAACAAAATACTTCACATGATTATTAAAGACTAACCACTACCTCCTATATATAGTATACTTATCCAAGGTTATTCCATAGGCTGACCTATCTAAGAACATAGAGAAATATAACAAGTGAATAAAAGAGGTATGTAAGCCACAAGTCAGCCACACATATCCCTAGACACACCAATGGTTAAGGGCATAATAAGCTCTTTCCCTTCAAAACAATGTTGTGGCAACTATGGATGCTGATGCACAAATGCTTCATCCTCCTAAGTGGCTTATTCACATGGTAGATTCTTCCATTTGATCAGGTATTTTGTAATTGCTCTAGAGTGCAGTTGCTTGGTGTGTAATTGAAGGATCAACTCAGGATCAAGAATAACTCTACCTTCCTCATCCAATTCTGGGAATTCTATTTGAATGGTAACTCTATGTCCAATGAATTTATTTAGGCATGATACATGAAATACTAGATGTACGCGAGTGGATGAAGTAAAATATAACTTGTAGGCCATACTACCAATTTTTTGCAAGATCTGATAAGGCCCATAATACTTAGGGGACAACTTGTTATCCCTTTTTTATTATTTCAATGACATCTATTTTTATGGATGTAAGTTAATAAATACCCAATCACCAATTTCAAAATTCCTCTCACTTCTATGTTGATATTCTTGTTGCTTCATGCGATTTTGGGCCATAGCTAAATTTTCATGCAAACTTGCAAGGACCTCCTATTGATGGTTAATATGTTCTTCAACTGCACAAATATTAGGATGGACCTTCAAGGTTAAAGTGATGGATGGAGGGTGTTATCTATAGAGTGCCACAAAATGAGACATTTTGGAATAACTATGAACATAAGTATTATACCACCATTCAACAAATGGCAACCAATGAACCCATTTATCAGAAATAAAACAACAGAGATATCTTTCCAAACATTTTTGACTACCTCAATTTATCCATCAGATTGAGGATGATAGGATGAACTATGAGCCAATTGAGTGCCTAAACATGTAAGTAACTCAATCTAAAAATTACTATTAAAAATGGGATCTCTATCACTGATAATGATCTTAGGGGTCCCATGCAATTTCTGAACTGTATTAAGAAAAGTAAAAGCTATTATACTAGCAACAAATGGATGAGATAATGAAAAAAATGAGCATACTTACTAAAATGATCTACAATAACCATGATAACATTTTAACCATTAGATCTTGGTAACCTTGTAATGAAATCCATAGATACCTCTTCCCAACATTGGCTAGGGATAGATAAAGGTTGTAAAAGACCTATAGTTTTGATGGTTTTGCCTTTGTTTTGTTGACAGATCATAAATTTAGCCACATATTTTTGGGCATCCCCCTTGAGACCTTCCCAAAAAATCCTAATTGATTCTGTGATAGGTTTTCAAAAATCCTGAATGATCCCCAATTGGAGTTGCATGAAGTTCTTGAAGGATTTTTTGTTTAAGAAGAGAATTCTTACATAGGTACAATCTATTTTTGTACCATAATGCATTGCCTTTCCATGTGAATTTTTCAAATCCATCTAAACCTTGCTGAAGATTTTGAATCAAACCATGAGTAGTACTATCATGTCCCCATTCTAATCATGCTTCCTCTAGCCAATCTACCTGCAAAATGGTTATGGCACATAATAATGCCTCAACTGATTCATCTTTTCTAGATAGTGCATCTGCCACCACATTGTCCTTGCCTTTTTTGTAGACTATTTCAAAATCATAGCCTAACATCTTAGTTACCTATTTTTGTTGTTCTTCAAATGAAAACCTTTTTTCTTAAAAATATTAAAGATTATCAAGATCATTTTTTACCTAAAAGTGATGACCCATCAATTAAGGTCTCCATTGTTTGACTACATGCAAAATGGCCATTATTTCCTTCTCATAGATGGGCTTGTGCTGATTTTTAACCTTGAGTTGATGACTTTAAAATGCAAGTGGTATGCCTTCTTGCATGAGTACAACACCCATACCATACCCAGATGCATCACATTCAATCACAAAAGTCTTAGAAAAATTAGGAGTGGCCAATACTGGAGTAGTGCACATAGCCAATTTCAATTGTTCAAATGCCTGGGTAGCTACATTAGTCCACTAAAAGGATTCTTTCTTTAACAAAGAGGTAAGTGGGGTTGTAATACTATAATAATTATTGACAAATCTATGATAGTAACCAGTAAGCCCCAAAAATCCTTGAAGTTGCTTGAGTGTCTTAAGAATTGGCCAGTCCACCATTGCTTGGATTTTTTTAGGATCCACTTTCACTCCTTCATAAGACACCAAATGACCCAAATATTCAACCTCACCAACCCCAAAATTACGTTTGGAAGGTTTGGCATATAATTAATTTTGATCCAAAATGGAGAGTACCTGTTTCATATGTTACAAATGTCTACCCAAATTTTACTATAAATGAGGCTATCATCAAAGAATAACAAAAAAAAATTCCTCAAAAATGGCTTAAAATAGTATTCATCAAACTTTGCAAAGTATATGATGCATTTGTTAGACCAAAAGGCATAACCAAAAACTCATAATGGCCCTCATGAGTCCTAAAAGTAGTTTTGGGTATGTCTTCATCATGGATCCTAATTTGATGATACCCAAAATGTAGATCTAGCTTGGTAAAATAAAGAACACCATTAAATTCATGTATCAAACCATCAATGACAAGAATTGGGAACTTATCTTTGATAGTGCACTTTTTGAGTTCTTTGTAGTCAAGGCACATCCTCCAAGTGTCATCTTTATTTCTCACCATGACAACTGGTTAAGAGTATTCACTTTGGCTATGGTGAATGATTCTTGCATCCAACATCTCTTGTAACATCTTTTCAATTTCACTTTTTTGGGCATAGCGATACTTGTATGGTCTGATGTTGGGTGGTGTACTCCCAGGAGAAATTTTGATAGCATGATCATGCATGTGGTTAGGTGTAAGTCCTTTTAGCATGTCTCCAAAAACAACAAAATGAGCATCAATTATTTTTTGTAGATAAAGAGGTGGATATGGCTGAGTTGGTTATACTTTCATAGAAAATAAGCGAGCTAAAAATCCCTCAGCACCCTTATAGATAATCTTTGTCATTTGATGGGAGCTAACAAGTTGGGGAGATTTAGCCTTTAACCCTCTTAGCTCAAATATCATTTCTTTAAAATGAAAATGCATGAATAATTATTGAAAATTCATCTCAATAGTGCCCAAAGTGGTGAGCCATTGGAGTCCTAGAACAATATCAGCTCCACCCATCAAAATATCAAACAAGAAGAATCAAGTAAGTAGTCTCCCATGAACAACTTAATACTATGACATTTTCTTGAATAGCTAAAAGTAACACCATCTGCAATCATAACCTAAAATTTTGGAGATAGATAAATGAAATAGTTCAAATGAGCAACCAACTTACTATGGATGAAGTTGTGTATGCTCCCAGAATCAATCAAGACAGTGACCTTCTATTTCTTAAGGAAACCCATCATCTTAAGAGTTTGGGGAGTACTAATACTTGACAGGGCATGGCATGAAATAGGAGGATGAGAGTCTTTAGATTCCTCCTCAGGAACTTTTGCATCTACATCATGTAATTTTGCATCATCTTCATCATCAATGGCACCTTCAATGTAAAATAACTTATTTTTAGCATAATGATGGTCTTTGCTCCATTTGATGTCACAGCCATAACATAACCCTTTGTCTCACTTCTCCTCAATTTGTCATTGTGTTAATCTGGTGGGCTATGGAAATGATGGTGTTGGAAAGTTGTGATCATGACCAGTAGTGAGAGTTTTCCTTTTGACCATCTCTTTTTCTTATATCATGCATGCCTTAGGAATAGCTTCTGATATAGATGTTGGGCTAAACATTCAAACCTCATATTGGATGTTATCTTTGAGGCCACCCAAAAATAGATCTATCAAATTTTTCTCAGTGATATCTTCCACCCATAAAGAGAGATTCTAAAATTGATGAATATAATCCTTCACATGTCTTATTTACCATAGCTTGGCCAATTGGCTAAAATAGTTCTCAGAGACATTATTCTGATAATGAGTTGTCAACTCCTTAGTAAAAGTAGTCCATGTAAGAGGAGCACCAAAATTTTTATTTTGAGCACATAACCAGTGATACCAAATGAATTGCTCAAGTTCCATATACAAGAATTCCACCATCACCCTCTGAGAACAAGGGATTTGATACAGCTCAAATAAACTCTCAATTTGGTTAATCCAAGTGAGAAGATACTTACCATAGAACTTATGCATACCCAATTTTGCAACATCAGTTTCATACCAACATGGGAGTTGTTAAGAGGAGGATTTGAATGCTAAAGTGGAGGGTTGTTAGGCTAAAATTGAGATGTGAGGGCAGCCAATTGCATAGTGATATGCTACAATTCACTGTGAACTCCATTAATCTCTTTATGCATCCCTGAAACATAAAATTGGACTAAAACAAATTCATCATGCCTCACCAAGTTTTGTCCTCTTGAAGCTAAGAAATCACTAGATCTAAAGTTCTAGATTCCATGTTGTCGACAGAAGGAGTCTTGAGAGTTTTTGGTGCCCCTTTTCTTCCTTGAGTTGAAAGACCTTCCATAAACAAACCCTAGGAGGGTTTTAACCCCAAAAAAAAGTGTACCAAGAAATGGTACCATTGTGATCACCTTGTCAAGATGAATCCAATGATTACCTTTCCACACTAGATTAAAAATTTTGGTACCAAAAAAAGTGTACCGATAGAATACACTGTTGCAATCATCTCACTAAGATGAATCCAATGACTAAAAGTGTCTAAGGGGAAAAAAATTCTAGACTTTTTTAAAAATATTTATAAAAATAATCATTTTGAGCAATACTATGCTACCAAAAATAATTAATTCTTCCCAGATTGCGAGTTATGTTTTTTGTCTTTCACTGCTCCCAGAAGCCACACCTCACCAGATCTAAAAAAAATGCCATAGAAAACTTTTCCAAATCAAAGATCTGATACCATTTGTAATTAAATTACTTATTTATTCACATAGAATGATTTTATATTGTGAAAAATAACAATATATGAGAGATTACACAATGATAATTGATAGTAGAACAAAATATTGGATAATATAACAAAGCCACTTTGAGGGGGCAACCTCCACAACAATGCACTAATAGTAGAATACTTCACATGATGATTAATGACTAACCAATACCTCCTATATATAGTCTACTTAACCAAGCTTATTCCATAGGATGACCTATCTAAGAACATAGAGAAATGTAACAAGTAAATAAAAGAGGTATATAAGCAACAAGTCGGCCACACATATCCCTAGACACACCAATGGTTAAGGGCATATCATTAACTCTCTATATTTGATTAGGGATAAATCATGGCATTAAATACTTTGAAATAATACTTAAATACTTATATAACATCTTCATACTCATTTGTTTCTTCAACTCTTCTCAAAACATCTTCAACTCACTCTTACAATATGGTCACTCAATCGGCCAGTGCATTCAATAAACACAATCAAATTCTAAGTAACTGTTCACACTGAAGATGAATTGTTAAAAATTAAAAAATACACATAGATTTTTCTAATGGATTATATAACACTCTCCAATGGTTATCTCATCTTTAAACATCAAAAACTATCAAGAAAAACTCAATTATTCTTCTTGGATCACTTGCAGAACATGTTGAAACATAGAGTCAACTTTGGATCTTATTAACTTTGATTATATAAACACTCAAACCTTATAATTAGATTATTTATATGTGCCTTTAATTTATTTAAAAAAATTATTTTTAATGCATCAATAAATTCATCTTGGATAAAAATATATAGCTTAAAAACTACAAACTGGTTTTCCCTCATTAATTTGAATATTCAAATTCCAATGGTCATTGTGTAAATGCTAAACATCAGAAACTTTGACATCATCTCATGATCCCTATAAACTTTGAAAAAATGTGATCTATTGATATCCTCAATATTATCCTTATTTTTAACCTGCAATTGCTCACTGTTGATTTTAGATATGTGCTTCCATGATTGTGCCACTTGGCAGCTCTATGCGCCTTCTACACACCTTGTACCATTAAGTTAATGCACTTGATCCACTTGGATGTTATATATTAAATATAAGAATACTTTGAGTTATTAACTTAATTCACATCATTTATCTCTAACTACATGATCATATGCTCATCATTGATCTCTATTTGACAGGTTTCACACTCGTTGTAGATCTATCGCTCAAACTCTATGACTATGACACATGTCACTAGTACGTGAAATATTGACTATTTGAATTTGAATGATGCCATTAGATCCTTATCTAGTCAGATTAATTTATTTTCATTATATCTTTGATCTGATTAAACACTCACCATTAGAATCTTCTCTTGCAAATTTGGCTAAGTATAAAAACTTAGTGAACTTTTTCTGAGAGGCCAACTTTGCACCTTAATAAATTTTACTACGCTCAACCTCCTGACCTAAAATTTAAACCATATGATATAATTACATAGGTTAATCCATCCATGTATCAAAATAATTCTGGAACTTTCACATGTGTTAAACATTATGTCATCAATCTACTCACTTAGCCTTATTTGTCAAGATGACTACTTGAACATAGACATTCATATGACTACTCTAATGAATTCCTTTCACTTCCATAAGCACACAAAGAACTCATAACACCCAATAGGATCTTTAAAACATGTACATACCATAAATATCATCCATCAATTGCCTTATTAATTCAAACATTTGAATAACCATGCAAGAACATTGAAGCATACTTTGTCATTGTCATCCTTACACACATAACACCTCATCAACATCCTTAGTCACCTTGGAGACATCATTGACAAACTTAAAATAATGAATAGTGACTGTGAATAGTGAATTCCCATTTGAACATAAATAAAACATGTCATGTTCTATTTTATATTTAAGTTCTTTATATACTCACTCTCTATTCATAGTAAATTTGTAATTTTTTCCACATTGATCCCCCCACTAAACTATAATCATCAGCAAATATTTTATTTGATTTGGAAAAAAATTATCAATTTTTTTAATTCTTAATGAAAATTGATTGTATGTCCTTTATATTTATATTGACCTGATGTTACATGTGTGAATTGTAGTATTCAGTTCACATAGGTTATTAACATTTCCTCAACCTGTGTTAAGTTTTCAAGTTCTATTACTTGTGGTCCATAAATCCATATTATTTGATGTTAAAAATAAATTATGATGTTTCTCTTGTTGATATATATTACATATATGGCCTTTATGTGTTTAAGAATCATTTATTCCAATACAACTTTCTTCACAAATATAACACATTCTTGGTGAAGCATGTTTGTCTAAACCATGTTGAAAAACCATTTGAAATGTATTCAAATCCATACCAAACATTCCATTGGGATTAGTTATATTTTATTCTCTTTTAGTTTTATAATATTGCATTTACCTTCTTCTTTTAGTTTGCAATGTTGAATCTTTTTCTAAATAATTATGTTTAATTCATCTCCTTCTTCTAAGTTGGGATGTTGTATGCTCTTGTATATCATTATTTTGTGTATTGTTTTCAATATCTATATCCATTGCAACTTGAAGCTCTGTATTATCTAGTGTTTTGAGCACACAATCTATAAATATTAAATTTAGTTATTCAGAATTAATGTCAACATTATCAACCAATCAGTGGTAGTGCCTTTGATATTCTACACGATAAAGTTCTTGTTTGTGTTGTTTGCCTACCTCAATCAACTGATCTGATTGCATTTGTATTTGTAATATTATTTTTAATACATATTTCTCATCTTGATATGGTTGTGCATGAATGGTTTTCATCTTATTTGCATATATCTTTTTTGTATCATTATCTTCAACCATCAATTCAACTCTATGTTCTTGAAATCTTTGTCTATCATTATCATTTCAACTTTTTATTATTCCTCTTTTTGTACATAGGTCATTGTTGTTATCTTTATCTACGATACTACGTTTGATATTCTCTTCTTTATTCTTCATTTTTAAAATTCAATTTTAGTTGAGCCATATCTACACATTTTTTTAAAACAATTTTTTTTTTGTTTGCTTAAAATAACATATTGCATTTGACCATTGTGAGATATGAAATCACAACAAAAACACCAAACCAAATATAACAATCAAATGTAACAAATACAATATAAATATAATATATAAATACCCATGATATAATATTTAACATATTCATAGGTATTAACTATATTATATAATAAGTATCTTAATGTTACTAATCTACATTATCATAGATATCATAAAAAGATCATTTTAAAACTAATATAACATATAATGATTCTTAGGTAAATAAATAAATAATTGTACAAGGAATAAAAATAAAAATAACAAAAATATTAAAAACTCAATTAAAATCAGTTTAATCATTCATGTGTCATGCTATTAGTCCCATATAGTAATTATTAATAGCATTCATATTCATGACTCTATACCAACATGTATATTGTTCTATCGAGTTTGAGTTTTTATATATAGATATTGATAAGGCCAACCCAAGGTGTGAGGTTTTCATAGGTTTCCTTACTTTTTTTTATAATTTAAAATGTTTATTAGCCCATTTTGGTTGATTTTTTATATACATTTAGTGGTCACATGTAATTGGGCTCTCTTTATGCCCCAAATATGATTAGTAATTTTGAATTTTGAAAATGTTATTTCTTTCAATTCATATCTCCCATCATATATTTATATACATACATACATATATTCATTAAAATAGTTCTACAAAGAATAAAAATAAAAAATTAAAATTTCTCAATTAAAATTAGTTTATTCATTAGTGGATCATGCAATGAGCCTTATATGATCGCTATTAATAACATATTTCAATATTGAGTTATATATGGTTACTATCGATAACATCAATATTCATGAATATGTAACATGCATAATGTTGTATTTGAGTTTAAGTTTTTTGTATGGATAATTAATATTTAATTATATGAATAATTAATGTGTTTTTATTAAAACTAATATTGTAACATTGATCTTTCCATCGAACTATAATCATCTAAAAATATTTTATTTTATGTGACAAAATCTTAGCAATTTATTTTACTTCTTACGAAAAATTGATTGTATGTCCTTTATTTTTATATTGACTTTATGTTGCATGTGTGAGTTGTAGTATTGGGTTCACACAGGGTATTATCATTTCATCAACTTGTGTCAAGTTTGTAAATTCTGGTTCTTTTGGTCCATGATCCATATTATTTGATGCTAAAATTTTATGATAATGTTTTTCTTCTCGACATTTATTGCATATAAGACCTTTAATTGTTCGAGAAATATTTATTTAAATATAACTTTATTGACAAATATATCACATACTTAATGAAAAATAATTATCTAAATCATGTCAAAAAATTATTTGAAATGTATTCAAATCCCTACTAAGCATTTTATTGGAATTAGTTATATTTTTTTGTCTTTTAGTTTTAAAATCTTATATTTACCTTTTTTTAATAATTTCCAATATTGAATCTTCTTCTAAATCATTATTTTATTCATGACTCTACAATAAATAATATATTATTTGTTTTATTTTATTTTAAAATAAAATTAACTACCAAAAAAAATTTAGAACATAATTAATAAAAATATTATAAGAAAAAAATTTAAAAGTAAATAAAAAAAGTCTCCACTAAAAACAACTTAACCATGCTTGTTTTATATATTTTTTTAATAATATCAATATTTATGACTCCATCCCAACATGTATATAATTACGAATAAGGTTAAGAGAGATAGAGCTCACTTAATAATATAATATATTAAAATTTAAAAAATTAATAAAATTATAAAAGTCTTATTTTTGATTTTAAAAGTTTTAATAAAAAAAACTACAACGTAAATAATATGATTATAATATATTGAATAAAAATATAATAAAATTGAAAAAATATTAAACTTTTCAAAAATGAAAATAAAATTAAAATCAAAAAAACCTTTAACTAAAATTAATTTAATCATTCTTTGTCATGATATTAGCCCTATATAATAATTATTAATAGCATTAATATTCATGACTCTAACATGTATATTGCTCTATTGAGTTTGAGTATATAGATGAAGTCAACCCAAAATGTGAGCTTGTTATACGTTTAGTATTTTTTATAATTCTAATCAATCTATACGTATAATCTTAATAAAATAATTTTATAAAAATAAAAACAAAAAATTAAAATTATTCAATAAAAAATAACTTATTTATGTTTTAATTAAAATTATATTATGGAAGTTATGGTTTTATAGAATGGGGTTTAATAAAAAAATTATTATTTAAAAAATTTAACTTTTTATTAATTTAATGATTCTATAGATTTTTAATTATTTTATGTTGATAAATTTTAATGATAAATTATAAGAAGTAAATGCAAATAAGTGGTCTAAATTATATTTTTAAATTATTTTATGTTGAATTATTTTGTGTTGATAAATTTTAGTGATAAATTATAAGAAGTAAATGTAAATAGATGGTTTTAATTGTGCGTGTGTGTGTGTGTGTGTGTGTGTGTGTGTGTGTGTGTGTGTGTGTGTGTGTGTGTGTGTGTGTGTGTGTGTGTGTGTGTGTGTGTGTGTGTGTGTGTGTGTGTGTGTGCGCGCGTGTGTGTAAAGATGTCATATGGATAAAAGGTCTCTAAATTAGTGAAGAAAACTTGCATCCTCTTTTCTTTGGGAAAAGTGCTCAAGTTTGATAGTTAAAAATGTGGAACTCTTAGGGTTTAGGGTTTAGGTGTATCGTTTAATTCCATGAAACCACTCCCACAATTGAAAAAGGAGTCCACACCCCTTCCATGGGACTATATCTTAACTCTAAGTAATATTAACATGTGGTTGCATGAAAGGGACTTAGATATAATGTACCTAGAGATATGATAATATGATGTATATTAGTGGGTAAAGATATTGGTCTATGTAACATATCCTCTTACTAGTTATATTATATGAAGTCATAGGTAACTTTATAATAGTATAATATATCAATCATGAAGTATAATAAAATCGAAAAAATATGTAACCTTTAATTTAAAAATATTATACAAAAAGATAAAAAAAATAATTAGAAACAAATTAATCATTCATGTGTCGTGCCATTGGTCCCATATAATCATAATTAATAAAAAATAATAATAATAAGAAAATATTAATTTCTATTAAAACCATTTTAATTTTTAAAAAATAAAATCAACAAAGAATATAATTATAATATATTAATAAAAATATATGATAAAACTAAAAAAGTATATTAGCATATCTATTTTAGATAAATATATGTAAGACACTGAAAAATGTCATTTTGAGGCACCTATTCAACTTATGTCACAAACTTAGTATAATATAGGTACCTCAAGAATGATATCTCTTGACGTCTTTTAGATAAATTTATCTAAGATAGGTATGCTAGTAATATATGTGTATTTTGTGTACTTATTTAACATACAATATGATTTTTTCATAGAAAATTTAAATATATAATATACATCATGTTGTACTCAACACATCACATTATTTTTATTTTTCGAATAGGGACCCAATATAGTCTAAAAATCCTAACTCTGTTTTGAAAATATCTTCATTGACATTCGTGTGTGCACCTAGTTACACTCAAAATTTTAAGTTCTTATTTTGCATGTGGATGATTTTTATTGTGTGTTGATCATCTATAAATGTAATCAACATTCCCTCATTATCCAGGTTTTCACTATATAATTTATTCAAAATAACATATTAATGGTCTTCAGGAGTTTTGCATATAGATATTGCATTCAGACTTTGCATTTTTTGCACTTCAAAATTCATGCATTTTGTGTATTTAGTTTTTATAAACTCGGTCTTTGAAACCTTTGTTCAGAATTTGTGTTTGTTGAAACATTTATTTGTAGAATTTGGTCTTCAAAACTTTTGTTTCCAAACTTTTATTCATCACAACATTTATAGTGGCCTTCAACATCTCCAAACTTCTGAGTCTTCATGTATGTGCAACTTTTTTGCCTTCACATATTTTACACCTCGCAAGATGTGTTCACAACTCTTGGTTTTTGCAAGTTGTGCACTTTAGCAGTTTTGTTTTTCACATATTTTGGTCTTCATAAGAAATGTTCTTTGAAACTTGTGTTCATTGGAATTTTTGACTTTCACAAGTTTTAAACTTCACATATTTTGGTGTTTCAATTTTTTTTCAAGATGCAACTTATAGGTCTTCAAAAAATTCATTTCAGAACTTTTATTCACATAATTTGGTCTTCAAAAATTTTGTTCGTAAAATGTGTTTCAAATTTTTAATCACAAGTTGTGTTCTTCATAGACTTTATCTTAACATTTCACATATTTAAGGCATCAAGATAATTATTTTATTCAATATCATCAAAAGTTTTGACGCCTAACTTTCGAAGACCTACCACATAACACTCATAATCTTGTGCAAAATCAATGACATGGTGACACATGTTCAAGATTATAGTATGGCATTTATCTAAACATTTATAAAGTCTACATGTCATACCCACCAATTTAAAGTGGTAAAGTTTAAATTAAATGAGTAAAACAAGTTTGGAGATGTTAGACATTAATGGCTCATGAACTAGAGTTAAATTCTTATGCTTAAAATCTATATCAGTGAGTTCAAAAGAGATATCATGCCTATTAATTATTAATGAGCTTGAGCAAACTTACCCTCCAAATAAAATCTAAAGCCCTAGTTGACTACATCCAAGTGTGAATTGCTTCCAGTTAGAGTACAAATATTTTAATCTTATGAGAACATACATGTTAGCAATGGCATCATCGTCAAAGGTGTTTAGAGGAGTATTACTACCATCAAATTTGTCCATTAAGGATTTTATAGAATACATGAACATTTTCTTTGATTTAATCATATTTAATAGGCAATTTAAAAAATATACAAATCTCTAAGATGTGATAGAAAATACGGATGCCTTCTCACATGAAGAAAAAATCATAGCCATATAAAAGTAGCTGAAAATCGACTTGATGCTGCTAAAAAGCTAAAAATTACATTTTTAGCCACCAAACAAGAAGTGATGCCCTGCATTGAACTAATTCAGTACTTGTTATTCATAGGGAAGGTGATTGTTGGTTGTTTCCTACACCACCTGATCCATAAAATAATTATCTCATGTATTTTTAGAGATGCATTCTACAAGTACCTGTGACTACCCATCACAAACACTACATTCAATGGGCACAAATTCAAATTGTGTAAGAATTCAAACATAATAGAAAATACACTAAGGAAATGGATTTCTCCTAGATAGGTGATAACTCTCAATCCCAATGAGCCCATGTTGATAACTAGTTTTAGGATGGGAATCCACATTGGGATGGCCCTATTTAACAAGTTATATGCATACATCGACATTTACTTCCTTCACCTAGAGTGGGTTTTGCTACTGGACCTTTTGATGACCTCCAAGATCACATTCATCTTAGGATAAATAATAAACTCTAGACTCTTGGAGTAGCTATTTAAGAAAGATAAAAAACCAAATGATGACCACTTTTACACGATGTCTTATCTATTACATGTGATCATGGCCACCGTCTACTTTCATAATGAAACATTCTGGAGCCCTGCTTTATACTACATTAAGAATCAAGTATGTGATTTATTTTCATTACTCCACATTTACTCCAACATGAGGAACATAATTTGAAATTCCAAGAATGTTTATCCTCAAGTATGGAGGGCAATTCATGAAGAACCCCTAGATCAATTTTTAGAGAGCATCAAGAAGACACTCTAGCTAAGGAGGGACTACTAGATATACCCAAATTACACTATAATTATGGTAGCAGGACACAAGGTTTCCCCTCTATGCCTCCCCAATTATGTTTCAAATAAATTGGCAAAGCATGAGATAGCTTACCAGCTATGGTGGAGTATAGATGAGGATATGAAGAAGAAATACAAAGGTGTGTTCCATAGCTCTTCCTTGATGACTAGATGCATATGATGTATAATAGGAAGTATTTTTTAGAGATTGTCAAAATCAAAGAGTTTTACTCTTTGGCATATCTACCACATAGGGACTAAGATCCTCATGGCCTCATCTAGAAACATTTCCAAGGCTTAGACATCCCATACTAGCACAAACCTTATGAACATGACTTTATATTCTTGAATGTAAAACATAATGATAAGGTGATGGAAAGGGAGAGGGTGGTTGGGTTAAAAGAGGACCATCTAATATCTATTCAAATGGATCACTTCATCATATTTTGGAGGCTTATACTAGACTTCTACCTCTTGATAGATGGGAAGATATAGCTTACTGGACCTCTCAACCAACTCAAACATCACTAGACTAAAGAACATCCCCTAGATGACCACTCACTATGATGAAAGCCATGAAGGAGTAGGGCGTGAATGAGTTACCTATTATGTCAAGTTACTTATAGGAAATTCCATCTCAGGCTTCACCACTACTTGTAATAAAGGTTGTAAAGTAAGAGCAAGAGGTGGGGGAAGTGTCTACTATCACAACTTCTTTAGGGGGTGAATAGGAACCAATTTTCATTGATTCCTCTGAATCTAAGGATATAAGTCTCCATGTGGATTCTTCAAATCCTATTATTGTAAGCATGGATGTTCCACCTTCTGCCACATA
The DNA here is from genome assembly GCA_037957365.1 of Torreya grandis. Taxonomy (NCBI): domain Eukaryota; kingdom Viridiplantae; phylum Streptophyta; class Pinopsida; order Cupressales; family Taxaceae; genus Torreya; species Torreya grandis. Next base: position 37,500 of record JARHVA010000185.1, read on the forward strand.
GGATATTCCTCTCATGGCTAGAAAGGTGATAATTTACTACACAAGAAAAGAAAGAGTCCCTACGGACCCTCTTCCTTTGGTAGAGTCTCCTAATATTCAAAGTGTGGAGGTGCCATCAAATGAGCTGGAGGATGAGGATGAAGATTTGAAGAAGGATAAAATATTAAGTCTTTAAGGAGTCAAAGGGAAAGCACCAATGGATGTAGATAAATCAGGAGAGGTACCCATTACTCCAACCACTACTACTGTATTTACTTTGGGCCTTATGGTTATTTATACTCCTATGTTTACTATTTACTCTATTTATCCTACCATTCTTATTATTTTTATAATTCCTTATATTTACACTATTGGGATTATTTCTTTAGATCATATGCCTTCTAGTGTTGAGGTTGTTTCTAATACAAATATGGTTTCCATTTCCCCTTTTATTAATTCAATCATAGTTTCCCCTACTCCCCCTACATCCAATAAGGTACATTTCAAGAAGACTATGAAATCCCTTGATAGTGCTCAATTGTACATATCTTTCACTCAATTCATATTTCCCATGCCTTCCTATACCACAACCTACGATACTTCTATTGTTCCCTCTGTGAAATCTATAAAGAAGCCTACTTATATTGCCCACCCAATACTTTAGTTCAAAAATATAAACGATTCTAAGATCATCTTCCCATCATTTCTAAACCTCCTCCATATAGAAGCATTAATGTAATCTTTAGGGGATATTTTTATAATGAACACTACTGATGACACTCAGCTAATAGATGCTACATAGTTGGTAATCCCACAATGGGTTGTAGACCTAAAGTCCCAAGCTTCTTAAAGACTTAAGTTGATATTAACTAAGCACCCCACTGTGAGATCCATTTTGACAACTCAAAAATAACCATTCAGAGGGTCAGGAAGAGGAAGATAGAAGACAAATCTAGCAGAGGCTTGGTCTTGGAGGAAAGGCATGATGTGTTCTTTCTCTCAAAGAGAAGGAACATGAGACTTGGGTAGTCTCCCTATAATGAGGACTTCAAATCCTAACTTCAAGTGAATTTAGAGGCCTTATTAGAAATTGATGAGGACATAGAGTAGGCCAAGAAAGATATATAATAGGAATTGGAGCAAGTGCGTGAGCAACAACAATTAGTGTAAGTTCCTAGATCCATTGAAGGAGATATATTAAACAAAGCTCTTAGACTATACAATTTTTTGGAAACTATTGGTTCAATGAGGACTAAATTATCCCCTTATATTATTGAAACTATCAAATTATTTAATTCTTTAAAATAATATGAGAAGAAATTAAATTTTCTTATACTATACACTACTATTAAAGATTTTATAAATTTGGATTTGATGACACCATAAAAAGTAACCAATGTTATCAATATGGTGGTAATTAATACATTAGAAGTCATAGAGTGGGTATCAATCACACAAGCCTTGATTCAAAAATTGATAGATCAGGAAAAACAAGTCCTACAAATTTTAGATAAGTTGAAGTTTTCCCATGCCCTTGATCCTTTAGGTAAATTAATAAGTAGGGCCAATTTCAACTAGTTACTCTAGCAAGCATCAACCAATTTAAATCAAAGTCTCTTAGGATGCACAATATAATAAATTTAACAAGAACTAGGCTTTTCCAAGGTCACTGAAGTAGAGATCTTTTGGGTAGAGTTTCGAGCCACCAAAATAGAGCATGTACATTTAATATCATAGGTCACCAAGGTATAGAGGCCCTCTCTTTTGAACATGGACATAATAAGGCTTCAACATAGCATTGGATACAAAAACCATCCAGAAATGGAAGTGAAGAAACAAGCTATGGCTAGGTATTCTAGTTCAACTACACCTTCCACTATAGTCCCTCCAATAACTATAAGTTCAACGATGTAGGCCCCAGTGAATAGTAAACCTTAGTTTATTCAGTTATTTTAATATGTATTTCACATGTAAATTGACATTGTAAGTAAGACATGTAATAGTTTATTGAGTAATTTTGTAAACATGCACACATTTCATGGTTTTGTAAGAGTGAGTCTAATTTCAAAGACTCAATTTTGACTATTTTAGACATGCATGCAAAAATTCCATTAATTATAAATCTTATTATAATAATCATTAAGATGTAATTTTAGAATTTTTCATGGGTTTAGAGGATGAGGAAAACCCTCCCCAAATTAACGTATATTGTAATCCTCTCATTTTTTAGAGAGGTTGATTAGAAAATTGATCGATAGAGGAAGAAATCTTTTGATTGTCATGCAACTATGTTGATGTCTTTCTCTTTCAACTATGTGTAATTAGCCATGATTATTTTCTTGGCTAGATGATTTAGTAATTTGAAGTTTGCAAAAGCTAAAAATAATTCCTTTTTGTTATTATTGGTATATGTTAGTATAAGATGTGCAATAGCTATTGAATAACTAGCAAATATCATTGATTTTATGAAATTAGGTAGATTGTTTCATTTATTTGAGTGTGTATAAGTGTCTCTCATTATATAGTTTTATAGGAGTGAAAAATAATTGTCTTATATACCTCTTTGATTTGAGATATAATATTATGAATAAGGGTGTGAAATAACAACTCTAAATATGAGAAACCTTTAGTTGAGATCTCTAAGTTTCTTATATCACCTTTTCCTTTGATTCTTTTGCTATGTTTGCATGTGTGTGTACAATAAATACTTGCTTCAAGCATTATTTTTAGACACTTGTCCATAAAAAATACTAGGATGGAAGTAATCCTTCTTAATATCATATAACTTTCTTACATAATTTCTTTCTTGTTCTACCCTTTCCCTCTTTTTGGATTTTTTTAGATCTACCCACTTTCAAATAAAATCCATCCATCTAAATAAACTAGGTTTTAAATTTATTCTAGGTTTGACTCACCCATTCACATATGGTTAACAATTCACATGTTTATCCTACTGTTCCACCACTTAGTTGTCCAAACCATACATGCAACTCATGCCATAGAATGGAGTTCATATTCATATAGATCCCAAAAGGTTAGAGGTTACCTCATTCATATATTTTCTGTGCATTAAAACTACATCAACAAATATAGAAATATGGCACTATAATGAGGGCAAGACCACTATGTGTTTTCCCCTAGAAAAGGTTTCCCCTTATGTTTGATTTGTATTTAATACACTAATAGAATATATATCCCAAACTAATCTTTTGGTTCACCTTTGCCAATCCATCAAAGGCCTAGATCTGCACCAGTTTTTCCCTTAATACCCTAGGTGAGGACACCTTCCCTATTAAGAAACCTCTATCCCATCAATTTTATTATGGATCAAACTTGGTTAGTCAAATTAATTGTTACATTCCCCATAGATGTATATGATTTACTAAGGAATCCATACAAGTATCTACCTTATTTCTCCACTTTAGGAAGAAGAATGATATAGGAACATATAAAGTATTTTAATTTTTTTTAAAGATTAATGAATGTTACTAATGAAGATGTTACAGGATTTTATTGTTCACATTGAAGGATGTTGCTTATGATTAGTTCCTCAATTTTCAAGATAATTTGATTACTTCATGGAACTCATGTCAAAACACTTTTCTTTCCCAATTCAAACAAATTGATAGCTCGAGTGTGGTGTATCAAATTTTAACCAGTTTGAAGAGGGATCCAAATGATCTAATATGTGATTTTAATGTGAGGTTTCATAATATGTACACTTTGATAAGTGTTGTATATAAACCACCAGTGGCACTAACACTCAAAATGTACAAGAATTCCCTAGATTCAATTACTGCAATATTTATGCAAAGCGTTATCACTACTAACACTCTATCTCTATCTTATGAAGAAGTAATAAACATTGATAGGTAGTTAAATCCTTATATACCATAAACCCCTAGCCTCAATTTTGGTTTCATAGGTTTGAATTCAATGCCTCATGTAAATCAAAATGTTCTAGTATTTAATAATAATCATTTATATGCATTATCTCCTATAATGTAGCATACCCCAAATCAAAATTATGGATTTTCAAACAACCTTGCATAAATGAGTGATCAATATTATAGTCAACATCCACTCCCATATAATTATGTAGTTACCCAAGGTGTGGATTATACTATAGTGTAATTGGATTCTATACATAAGATGCTTCAAAAGATAAACAATGACTTTTTAGGCATGAAAAGGAAGATAGGTAATGTTATTGGTCTAATTAATAATTAGAATTTTGGATTTCAAAGATATAACAAGCCTTTCAACAATCCTACAAATAATAAATAAAAATAATAAGCCAATAAATTACCAGAGATCAACATAATGGAGACAACTCTACCTAATTGGTGTAGGGTTCATAACACATCACAACAAGGTAAGGTTAACTATGTTGAGTTCTGTGCAAAATTTTAAATCTTATAGAGAGAGACGGTGAGGAAATATTTAATGAATAATCCACCATAGTTCTCCCATGATATTAGTTTCTCAAGAAAAGTTATGGTCTTTGAAACTCATGTGTTTCCTTCCTCAAGTGAAGATGATAATGTGCTAGAGGATAACTCAGATGAGATACATGTTTTCCAACAATTCCAGATAAGCAATTACAATTTAAATAATAAGAAACCCTTCACTACATATACTCCTCCAAATAATATGACTATTCCTCCAAACCCAAAGGATGATAATAATCCACCTACCCCAAAAGGGAATGATCAAATTTTGAACAAGGAAGAATATAGCAAAGGAAGATACAACATTGTGGAGGACATGAAGAAAATAAAATCAAATATTATAGTTCATGAATTGGCACAGATTATTAAATAGAAGGAGCTCATATGGAGGTCCATTACAAGGAAGTATACTATAAATAATCTAAAATCTACTCTTATGAATTTCATATACAAGAGTAAGTCATAAGTTCCTCCCTTATTGCTAACTATCAAGGCATTTGGCAAGAATTTACACAATTGGTTAGTTTATTTTAGAGCTTTGACCACTAAAATGCTAACTTATATCTATCAAAATTTGGGATTAACTCCAAGCCCATACAAGAATATGGTTTCATAACTAGACAAAATAGTAGTGCTTATGGTTGGAGAGATGAATGGCATACACATTTAAGTTATAGTTAATCCATGTGTGTAGATAACTATAGACATCCTTTTGGTAGATATCCTAGAAGGATATGGACTACTATTAGGTAGAGATTGGTCAAATATTATAAATGGGTATTTGGCTACCTTGGAGAGGTATTCCAAACCAAATTTAGATTGATCAAGATCCAAGAATGAATTATTCCATCATAAAATACAATGCTAGGAATGAAAAACTAAGTTATAAATTTATTAATATTGGGATCTATATCTTTACCATGAAATATGAGGTTCAAAGGCTAGAAATCTAGGGACATTACTAATTACGAACCCTTCACTTTGATGGTGCAAGATCTAATCAAGGATCAGGTGTTTATATTGAACTAGTTAACACACTAGGTAATAAGTACCTATCAACTTAAAGGTTTCAATTTCCATGAACTATTAATTGAGAAAAATACAAGGCAATAATTTTGGGGTTACAATTCTCTCTCAAAAACAATGTAAAATAAATGGTAATATATGGAGATTTGGATCTGGTGATTAACTAGGTTAGAAACAAATACTGGTGCAACTTGTCATATCTTGAGAGATACAAACAATGGGCCTAGGATTTGATTGAGTCATTTGAGGCATTTAATATAGTAGTTATTCTTAGGGAATAGAATAAGGAACTGATTCATTGGATTTTTAAACTTCCAATTTAGCACCATTATATGAGTCCAAAGTACAAAAGTTCTCTATTGAAATCATACCTTACCCATCAATTATTGACAATATAGAAAAAATTTAGGTATTCTATGATTATCAGTAGATTATCCAATTCTTGAATAATTTAGGACAACTTGAATCTCAAATCATTGATGATAAATAGATCAATTATTTATGCCAAGAGGAATTGAGATAAGGATTTATTCAACTCAAATAAAATCATCTTCCTTTAAGGATGGTTTCTTTGGAGAGAGAATTTGATACAGATCCCCAAGCCCAGTAGTTGAGGCAACCCAAAGTCATTGAATTTGAGTTCAACAAGGAGAACTTGGGGGATGAGATTGATACACACTATGTCAACATTGGTCTTAGTTTCAACCTAGAAGAAATACACAGGGTGAAATAATTACTTATCCAGTATAAAAATGTGATTTTAATGAACTATGAAGACTTAAAGGTTTTCAATCCTAGAGTAATCACTCATACAATCCTACTGAACACAGATCATAATCCATTCAAGTAAAAATAGAGGCATGTTATTCCCATCATATAACCAATCATCCAAAAGGAGGTAGAGAAGGTGTTGAATGCTAAGATAGTGTTCCCTATCAGACCTTCAAATTGGGTTGTCAAATTAGTTCTAGTGAGGAAAATGAATGGGGAGATCATATTGTGTGTTGACTTTAAGAACACGAATAAAGATTTTGATAAAAACAAATACCCTCTGCCTTCCCTAGATAAGGTGATATACATAGTAAGTGGTTATAGAATGATATCCTTCTTGGACAAGTTTTCTAGATATAACTAGTTGTTGGTAGAATTGTAAAACAAGATGAAGGATCTATTTATGACAAAGTGGGATAATTATACATATAAGAGGATGCCTTTTAGCTTAATTAACTTAGGATCTATATTTCAATGAGCCATATACCATGTATTTCAAGGTCTAATATGGAAAGCCATAATCATTTACTTGGATGACCTCATTATTTTCTCAAAGGATAAAACTGATCATGTAGGCCATCTATAGCCAATATTTGAAAGATAAAAAATATTTGGCATCTCACTAACCTAAAAAAGAGCATATTTAGTGTTTTTTAGGGAATATTATTAGGAAACATCATCGCAAATGATGGGATCACCATTGATCCAAGTCTAGTTCAAGGGATTTCCAAAATTGCTTTCCCAAATAACAAGAAAGAGCTTAAGTCTTTCTTTAGAAAGATAATTTTTTTTAGGAATTTTATCTCAGGATTTGCATAAATTTTTAGACCTTTGAATGTAATGTTCAAAAAAGATGCCAAAGTATAATGGACATCAGAGGCCTGAAAGTCTTTTTAATACATCAAGGATGCCATATCTCAAGCTCTAGTATTAATAATCCTAGGATTCAATAAGGACTTTTTATTATATTTTTTTGCTTTAGAACATATCATTTTTACTGTGCTTACCTAGAAGAAGGATGAAAGTGAGCATCCAATTTCATTTATGAGCACAAGTTTAAAGGAATTAGAGCTTAAATACTCTATGATATACAAGTATATATTTTCTCTTATGAAAGTGGTAAATAAATTTAAACATTAAATCTTGAGGAATAAGACTATCCTTATTGTATCAGACCCTAATATCAAGCTCACTTTACAATAAAATTAATTGGAAGAGTGCAAAGGTAAATGGATGAAAAAATTATAGGAGTTTGACCCAAAAATTAAGCTTGCCAAAATTATCATAGGACAAGGCATCATTCATCTTATGACTGAGCCTAACCTATGTATCACCATTGAGGAGATTTGTCAGACCCACGTATATAGAAGAGATTGGTATGTTGATATCATTCAATATTTAATCACTAGTACTTGTCCCCAGAACTCAATAGAGAATAAAAGAGAGCCTTGAGGCTCAAAGCTACTCACTACATGAACAAAAAAGGGATTATCTATAGAAGAAATTATGAAGGCATCTACCTAATATGCATATCATGAGAAGAAGCTCGAGAGATTCTAGAGAACCTACACCATAAGATAGGTAGTGGTCATCCATATGAAAACACCATAGGACATAAGATTCTCTGAATGTGATATTATTGGCCAATAGTATTTAAATATGCACATGCCCATGTAATAACATGCCATGATTTCTAGGTCTTGTAAAAAAGATAAATCCATGCAACAATGCCATTAAAAACTATTATGAAGGTAGGCCATTTACTCAATGGGGCTTGGATTTCATTAGCATCATTAACTAAAATTCTTCAGTCGGTCATAAATTTGTGCTCACACCCATAAATTCCTACACCAGATAGACTGAAGCAATGGCTACAAAACACTCTAGAACATAGGATGTAATTAGTTTTACTAAATAAAACATCACAACTAGGTTTGGTACTCCCATTTCCTTAGTTTGTGATAATGGACCAATGTTCTAATCAATTAGTTTGTTGAATGGTCCCATGACAAATAGATCACTATCAAGTCATATTCTAATCATTACCAATAAGGAAATAGATTGGATGAATTGATAAATAAGAACTTAATTAATGCCATCAAAAATTCAACTATTGACAACCTAGAGAATGACTTCATCAACTCAAATATGCACTATGGGTAGATCGAACAAGATACAAGTAGACCTTCAAAATTTCACCTTACCTGCTAGTATATAGACAATAACCAATATTATTAATCATGTTCAAATTTACAACACATCAATTCATGCAAGAGTACATGGAACCAAGTGAGAAATTAGAATCTACATTATTGGATATAATAGAGATGGAAGATTTAAGGAATGAAGCCTTGATTAATTTTAGTAAGTATCGGGACTTAGTCAAAAGGTGGCTTGAAAAAAGAATTTTTTTTAAAGCATTTAGAGTATATGATCTGGTGCTATTATGGGACAAAGACTATATAAAAAAGGATAACATGACAAGTTTACTCCCTTATGGACCAGACTTTACCATATATTAGAGATCTTACGTAATAATGCTTTCTGTTTAAGTGACCTCCAAGGTAATGGACTGACATATCTAGTTAATGGGTAGTTTTTAATCACTAATTCATGGATATACCATCTAGAGATGTCCTTGAGTAACAAAAAATGCTAAGGTAGAGGTAGGAGTAGGTTATATTTACCATTTTTATAGTTAAGTTTCTTTTTTTCTATCATTTACTTTCCTTATAGTAGTTTTATGTTTTTAGATTAGCCTTTCCTATTTTCATCCTTTTACTTTCCTTTAGTTTAGTTCCATGTTTTCTAGAATATACATTTTTATTTTTTGCAACAATCAGATTGACTTTTCTTGGTATGACCAAGCTAATTTCCAATTCAATAGACTCCCATGCATGATTAAGTTTATTGTAATATACCTAGGTAGGGGTATATATTATATATTGGGAGTAGAATAGTAGTATAATAAATAGTAAGGAATATTAGTTTAGTACCACATGCATAAGAATGAGAAGTTGGGTATATTAGAATTATATAAATAGAGGAATATAGGCTATTGTAATGCATCCAAAAATAATAATTATAATTGAGCCTTTCTCAAAGGAGGTAGCCCCATCGATGTGGCCTACAATTAGAATTATTATTTCTTCAAAAAGAATTGCCTCAAAAGGAATTGTGTATGTGTAATGTGTGATTTAACTAATTTATAGTCAATTAGTGTTATTATTTAGATATTGTGTGAGGTTCATAATCTAGAATCAAATCTCTTTGTAGGGTCATTTCTATATACTTATTTTTTAGGAGGTTATGTAATTAGTTTGAAAGATATGTTTTGAATAGAAGATTATAATTGTAAAAGTGCAGGTTTTTTGGTATTGTGAAGTCAGTTGGATTTACCTTTAATCTAAATTTCTAAAATAGTTTTATTTTTTAAATTGAATTAAGTATTACAAAATTTATCATAGTTTCAATAACTACTTTTGTAAAAACAACCCCAACTATTCTTCTACATGATGCTCTCAAATAGGAAATAATTGCACCAATTTTTTGTGTAACTCTATTCTAAATTTACAGAACAGTTTGAAATTTTAAGTTTCATTACATATTAAAAAAGGTGTCTTAGTTTTAATAACTATTGTAAAAAATAACAAGAAAAAAATAAAATTGTTTTTAATTGTTGAGTCTATCTTTTGGTTGTCATGGAACTTTCCTTTTTATCTAGAACAATATATCAATTAAGCAATTTTATGGATAAATTAACCATTAATATGCAAGTTTATTTTGATAGATTTTAGATTCACTCCCATTTAACCACATAATATGGAGAGGAGGAGAGGAAATAAATGCATGGATAGATTTGGAGGATTCTTTTCGAGCCTAGTATGTTGATTTACATCACTTAGATGAGACTACTTCACATATGGATACACCAAAGCTGACAATCAAAGACCCCAAGATGACACTATAAATTCACACACCGGTATTCGAAGAACCAAAGAATGCCACCAATGTGCTCATATTGGCCACCAATGCTTCAAAAAATTCTATTCATTCTTTTTTTGGGTTATCCACTCCAAAAATAATGTGTGTAAATAATAATGCTAAGGGGGATGACATGTATCCTTCATTATCTCACTAGGCAGACTATTTTGAGTATATTTGTTCTCATTTTGAGGTGATCATCACCAAGTCTCATCTTTCACTACTCAACTATAACCTCCAGAATGAAATGTTTCTAGTTATGGTTATTCCACTCATCCATCTCTATGCACATCTAACTCATTTTTCAATGCTTCTATTTACACTATTCTTGTACATGCGCTTATGAATATACAAGAAGAATAAATGGAAGAAAAAATGGATCCATGGACGTGATTCCATATGGTCTTAAACATATTTTCTATATGTAATTCTTAGCATGTTTTGAAAGTGAAACATATTAAAGGGGATGAAATTTAATATACCTAGGTAGGGGTATATATTATATATTTTAGGTAGAATAGTAGAAGAATGAATAGTAATGAATAGTAGTTTAGTACCACATGCATAAGAATGAGGAGTTGGGTAGATTACAATAATATAAATAGAAGAACATAGGCTATTGTAATGCATCCAAGAAGAATAATTATAATTGAAACTTTTTCAAAGGATGTAACCCCCTCAAATTAGCCCACAATCGAAGTTATTCCTTCCTCAAAAGGAATTGTGTGTGTAATGTGTGATTTAGCTAATATATAGTCAATTAGTGTTGTTATTTAGTTATTATGTGATGTTCATAACATTTATATGCCAAATCCATGAGGAAGGTCCCAAAATAAAGAATAAGCATGTGAAGACCACATAATGGAACACACAAACTAGTTTATTTATAGGATTTACACTTTTATATCTAAGATTTTCAAGACTCATGTATGAAATAAAAATATTAACCATGGATATATCATAATTAAATACTTGTATCAATTATGTAAAATATACTATTGTTATTTCATACAAATTTAGAAAGTTTTCTCATTTTATTGGATTAAATACACTTCTCATGTTAATACTTTTTTAAGGCGATAACCATTGATGTAGGTACAATCGACAGGGATATTCTAACAAGTCAAGTTTTTTTTACAAATAATAGCTTACCAGGGTTCATGCCTTCTTTTTTCTTACTCATATTATAAAAAAATAAAATAAAGAGGACTAATTTATTCCTAAAGAGTGATCGGTAAAACCAAAATAAAATATAAAGGTGATCAAATAACCACATGATGAAATAAGATCAATGTATCATGCATTATGTAAGTGTTTGTAGAAAGAAGTGGAGGGATCAAAGGTATCTATATCGGGGTTATATATATCTAAATAGAAGTAGAGAAATGCCTAAATTTCACTAGTTTTAATATACTTTAAATAAATTAGAATGGAACCTAAAGTTTATTCCAAGTACTTGTTAAAATCCTCAAGACAAAGGTAAAATAAAATCACTTCATCACACATAGATCCATGGTATGAGCGAAATTAGTAAATTACATGAAGTGTTGGGTGTTTCTTTCATGTTTTTGGCTCAATTATTATTTTATGGTATGATTCATGTTTATTTTTGGTTGCTAACCAAAGATTATTAGTTCTTGAATACTCAAGAGTATTCCCCCTATGAGTTGTCATTTGTTGTATTCAACACACTACATTATTATTTTTTAATAAGGACCAAATATAGTCTAGAAATCCTAAATCTATTTTGAAAATATTTTCGTTGACATTCATACATTCACTTATCTAAATTCAAAATTTTAATAAGTTCTAATTTTGCATGTGGATGGTTTTTGTTGTGTATTGATCATGTATAAATGCAATTAACATTCCATCATTATCTAGGTTTTCACTGTATGATTTAGTCAGTCTAATGAATTAATGATCTTCAAAAGTTTTTCATATATACAAGTTTTGCATTATAATTTTTGTTTTTTAACTTTACAATCATGTATTTAGTTTTTTAAAACTTTGTCTTCAGAACCTTTATTGGGAATTTATGGCTATTAAAAATTTTGTTTATAGAATTTGGTCTTTGAAACTTTTCTTTTAGAACTTTTGTTTGTCACAAAATTTGTAATGACCTTTAGTATATTTTAATGTTTCATTCTTCATACCTACACAACTTTCTTTTCCTTCACATATTTACACTTCACATGATGTGTTTGTAAATTTTGGTTTTTATAAGTCGTGAACTTCAACAATTTTTCTCTTCACATATTTTGGTCTTTGAAAGAAATATTCATTGGAGTATATGTTCATTAGAATTTTTAACTTTCACAATTTTTATATTTTTCATATTTTATCATTTTATAATTTTTTCAAGATGCAACTTATAGGTCTTCAAAAATTTTGTTTTAGAACTTTTATTCGTAGAATTTGGTCTTCAAAAATTTTGTTCATGAAATGTGTTTAGGATTTTTTTTTATAAGTTGTGTTATTCATAGACTTTGTATTCTCATTTTTCATATGCTAATTATCATGAGAATTGTTTAATATAATCTCAACAAAAATTTTGACACCTAACATTTAAACCCCCACCACATGGCACTCCTAATCTTATGCAAAATCAATGACATGGTGACACATGTACAAAACTATAGCATGGAGTTTATTTGAATGTATAAAAATTATACATGGTATACCCACCAAAGTAAAGTGGCAAAGCTTAAATTAAATGAGTAAAATAAGAAATAAAATGTTGGAAATTACTGGTGCACAAACTAAAATTAAATTCTTATACTCAAAACCTATATCAGTGAGTTCAGAAGAGATATCTAGCATATTTATTACTAATGAGATCGATCAAACTTTCCATCCAAAGAGAAATTGCAGCCCTATTTAATTGTGTCCAAGTGTGATTTAGTTCCAATAAGAGTGAAAATATTTGAATCTTATGAGAACATATAGGTTAGTAATGGTGTCATCATCGAAGGTGTTCAGAGGAGTATTACCACCATCAAAGTTCTCCATCAAAGACTAAAAAATACATGAATGTTGTCTTTGATTCAATAGTATTCAATGGCCAATTTAAAAAATATACATATCTATGTGATGTGATAGAAAATATGGACACCTTCTCACATGAAGAAAAACTCATAGCTAAACAAAAATAGTTTGTAACCAACTTGTTGCCACTAAAACACTAATAATTACATTTTACATTTGCCAAGCATAAAGTAATGCCCTATATCAACATAATTCAATAATTTTTCTTCATGGGGAAGGTCATTGGTTGTATTTTAATACACCACCTGAGACACAAAATAGTTATCACTTGTATTTCTTGATATTCACTCTAAATGTACTTGTGACTACCCATCATAGATGCCACATTTAATAGTCACAAAGTTGAATTGTGGAAGAAATAAAAAACCATAAAAAATACACCAAAGAAATGGATTTATCCTGGAGAGATGGTCACTCTCAATCCTAAGTAGCCTATGATGATAACTAGTTTTAGGATGGGAATATACATTGGAATGGCCCTGCTTAATAGGTTGTATGACTATAATAGAATCCACTTCCTTCACCTGGAGTGGGTTATGTTATTGGTCCTATTTATGAAGTTTGATCTCACATTCACCCTGGGAGAAATATTAGCACAAAAATCTATAAGCATATGTTTAATAAAGATAAAATAACCTTTGATGACCACTTTTACATGATGTTCTATTTATTAGATTTGGTCATGGTCACTGTCTACCTTCACAATGGATCAATCTCAATCCCTACTCCAAACTACATTAAAAATTGGGTATGCAATTTCTTTTCATTATTCCACATTTAATCTTACATAAGTAACAAAATCTACATATATAATAATGTCTACCCTCAAGTATGGAGTGGAATTCATGAATAACCCCTAGATTGAGTTTTAGAGAGTATTGAAAATATATTTTGGCTAAGGAGGACTAATGGATATACCTATATTACACTATAATTATGGTAGGAGGACACAATGTTACCCCTCTATTCCTCCCCAAGTATATTCTAGATAAATTAATGGATCAAGAGATAACCTACTAGCTATAGTGGAGCATAAATGAAGATATGAAGAAAAAACACAAAGGTGTATTCCATGGGTCTTCCTTGATGATTGCCTGCTTGAGATATACAAATATGAATAATTATAGAGAGATTATAAAAACTAGAGAGTTATACTCATTGGCATATCTGCCACAAAGGGACTAGGATCCTTGTGGATTCATCTAGAAACATATCTACGGCTTAGGTATCCCATACTAGCACAAACATTATGAGCACAACTTTTTATTCTTAAATACAAAGGATGATGTTGAGGTTACAGAAAGGGTGAGAGTGGCTAGGTTAATAGAGTACCATCTAAGATTTATTAAAAGAGATCCATCTATCATAATTATGGAGGCTCATACTAGACTTATACGTCCTAGTGGATGGGAAACTATAACTTATTGGACCTATCAACCAACCCAAAAACCACTAAACCAAGGAAAATCCTCCAGATAACCACCCACTATGATGACATCTGTGAAAAAATAGAAATGTGTGGAATAAGCACTTATGGCATTGATTTCCTCATAGGAAGGTCCATGTTATGCTTCACCACCACTTGTAATGAAGGTCCTAAAGTAAGAGCAATAGGTGGGGAAAGTGCCTAATATTACATCTTCTTTGGGGGGGTGAACAGGAACCAATTTGCATTGATTCTTCTAAATCTAACAACACATGTCTCCCTATGGATTCATCAACTTTTGTTACTACAAACATGGCCATTTCAACTTCCACCACACATGAGACTCCTTTCATGGCTAGAAAGATAATAATCTACTACACAATAAAATTAATAGATCCTAAGGACCCTCTTCCATCATTAGATTCTCCTTCTAGTCCAAGTGTTGAGGTACCACCAAATGAGATGGAGTACAAGGATGAAGAGTTGAATAAGGATAAAATCTTGAGTCTTTATGGAGTCAAATGGAAAACACCAATGGAGGTAGACAAATCAAGTGCAATGCCCATTACTCTAACAACTAATGTGGTATTTCCTTTGGGCCCTATGGTTTATGCTACTCCTATGGTTACTATTTGTTCTATTTCTTCCACTATTACTATTATCTATATAATTTCTATTATTTCCACTATTGGTATTATTTTTTTATCTCTTATTTTTTCTAGTGTTGAGGTTATTTCTAATGCCCATATGGTTTCTACTTCCCCTACTATTACTTAAATCATAGTTTCCATTACTCCCCCTAAATCCAATAAGGTACACATTTTAAGAAGAATAGGGGAGCCCTTTATAGTGATAATTTACATGTATCTTTAACTCAATTAGGATTTCCCATGCCTTCCTCTACCATAACCCAAACTACTTTTATTATCCCCTCTAGCAAATTTAAAAAGAAACCTACTTATATTGTCCACCAAATGCCTCAATTTGGTAATGTGGACTGGACTGAGATCATCTTCCCATCATTTACAAACCCACTACATATATAAGTATGAATGTAGTCTTCAGGGATGTTTTTGACAATGACCACTACTTAGGATACTCAGCTAGTAGATGCCAAATAGTTGGTAATCCCATAGTGGGTCATAGACCTAACATCCAAAGCTTCTTAAAGACCTAATCTGAGAATAACTAAGCTCCCCACTATGAGCTACATTTAAAAAAAATAAAGAACAACCATTTCAAGGGTTAGGAAGAGGAATATAGAAGATGAATATAGTAGAGGCTTAGTCTTGAAACAAATGAAATATCTATTCTCCCTCTTAAATAGAAATAACATGAGGCTTGGGAAGTCTCCCTACAATATGGACTTCAAATCCTACTTCAGTCAAATATAAAGGCCTTATTAGAACTTCATGAGGGCATAGATAAGGCCATGAAAGAGTTATAATATAAATTAGAGAAAGTGTGTGAGTAATAACAAATAGTGTAAATTATTAGAGCCATTGAAGGTGATGTAAAAAATGTAGCTCTTAGACTATAGAATATTATGAAAACTAGTGTTTCAATGAGGGATGAATTGTCCCCTCATATTGTTGAAACTATTAAGTTATTTAATTATTTAATACAAGATGAGAATAAATTGAATTTTATTGTACTATACACTACCAATAAGGTTTTTGCCCATTTAAAAAAGAGGACACCATTGGAAGTAGCCAATGTTCTCAATATGATGGCCATTAGGACATTAGAAGTTTAAGAGTGGGTATCAAGCATTCAAATCTTGATTCCTAAATTGACAGAGAAAGGAAAAAATGTTTTAATTTTTTTGGATGAGTTGAAGCTTTCTTAGGCCCTTAATCCTTCAGGTAAATTAACAAGTAGGGCCAATTTTATATATCTACTCCAAAAGGCATCATCCAATTTTAACCAAAGTCTCCAAGGATGCACACTAGAAGAAATTGAACAAGAACTAGGATTTGCTAGGAAGAAGGTCACTGAGGTAGAGATGTTTTGGGTGGAATTTATAGCCACCAAGATGGAGCGTGCACAGCTACTATCATAGGTCACAATTGTGCATAAGTCCTCTATTTTAAACATGGACATAATAAGGTTAAAACATAACATTAGATAAAAGCACTACTAGGAACTAAAATAGAATAATCAATCTATGGGTAGGTATTCTAGTTCAACGACAAATTCCACTATAGTGCCTCCAATAACTATCAATTAAACCATGTAGGCCTTGACAACTAGTAAACCTTAGTTTCTTTAGTTAAATTTTTATATGTTTGTCATGTAAATTGATAATTTAAATAACACATGTAATAGTTGATTACATAGTTTTATAAACATGCACATGTTTCTTGGTTTTTTAAGAATGAGTATAATTTTAAATGACTCAGTCTGACTAGTTTAGAAATGCATGCAAAACTTGCATTAATTATAACTCTCATTTTAATTATCATTAACATGCAATTTTAGACTTTTGCATGGGTTTAGAGGATGAGGTGACCCCTCCCCAAATCTATTTATATTTTAATCCTATCATTTTTTTAGAGGAGGCTAATTGGAAAATTTATCAATATAGAAATAAATATTTTGATTATCATGCAACTACGTTGATATCTTTCTCTTTCAATTCTATGTAATTAGTTGTGATTATTTTATTGGCTGGTTGATTCAATAATTCAAAGTGTGAAAAAGATACATATAATTTGATGTAGGAGCATCAATATGAAGTGTCAAATTGTTAAGAAGTCACAATAAGCCTCATGGAGGCCTTGAAAGTTGCATAGGTGTCTTGGAGTGCTTTCCCTCCAAAACTTGATATTAGAATTGTTTGTATAACTAAATGGATAATTAAGAAATTATGAGTTGTCATAGGCACATTAGGTGGTTTTTAATGAAATAAAGAATTTTATATAATGTCTTCGAGTCATATTCATATTAGAGAGTCAAAAGGAGAAAATGTAACCAAAAGAGGCATGGTAGTTACAGATAAAGCTTGAGAAGAGAGAATATCGGTCTTAATTAAGACCAATCCCAATATGGAGTCTCAAAACTATGTAGAGATAAGGATAACAAGTCTTATTTAAGTTAGAGAACACAAGAAAGGTAGATAGAGGTTAAAAAATTATGTAAGAGTCTAGAGAAAGGTTTTAGGCCTTTAGGCCTGTGATGTAAATATATGAAAATTAAGATGGTCCTTAATGAAAGACTGTCTAGTTTGATAGAAACCTACATGCAAAGAATATATTATTGACTCATCTTAACATATCTAAGGAGGCTTGAGATTTTGAAACAAAGTCTTAAGAGATCAGATTTAGAGACAAAGAGCCTTTTTTATTTATGGTAAGATGATTCACCACCATGTATAATTGACTAATTGGTCTATGATTATTTTGTATGGTTTTATCATTTAATGGAAATATGTTGGATCGGTTCAAAGGAAAAGATCGATAGATAAATACATTATTTGTTTCTTTATTAAAACACAACTCCACATGTTTTTAAGGACAAGTAAATGATGTTGTTCAATAAATGAACATATAATGCCTATATTAATTTTGAAAGGACGTCCGAGAAGGTGGATGAATTTTGGTTGAGTGAACTTGCATATCTTGTGTGCAAAAATAAGGTGAATAAACTTGTATTGTATATAATAATCTATTGAAGACAAAGACCCTTATATATTAAAGGTCAATAGGTTTTGGAGTGTAGTAAATATATGCAAAATTTTATACCCAAATTGGTCTTGTAAAGACTAATACACCATCTAATATTACCAAGAGCGGAGTTCACAAAGGTATTTATAATAATTTGATTTGATGTTGAAGTTTGATTGACTCTTGGCACTTTACCAAAGCTGATGGGTCGATAAAAGAATAAAATTTTAAAATATTTTATAGTTTATAACAAAATTGTGGACATTACCCTGTAAGTATTCATTCAGTTTATTTTCTTTAAACCCACTTTAGAGTCATATGTGAATCAAGACATTAGAACATTGGCAAAAATATATAGAGTGAATTGATTCTCTTCATTTTCTAAAAAGGAAAATCTATTTTAGCAGTTGAGTTCTAGTGAAAATGCAAAAAAAAATATTATCATATTTTATTTTATTATGTATTTGGCTTGATAGTGAAAAGTGGATGGGTTCAATAGAATACAAGTGTCCTTAAATAATAAATTTTAAAACAAGAGTAATGGAGATTATTTTAGAATTGATGTGGCTACTATCAAAATTCCTTTTTTTTTATTATTGGTGTATACTAGTATAAGATGTGCAATATATATTGGATAACTAACAAATGTGATATAGGAATTTGACTCAAGAGAGGATGGTTAGTATGGTGTTAGTTCCAAAATGACAAACAAAATAAAATAAACACACCAATAGCATTCTCAAGGACCAGACATTAGGGAGAGCTTCATTAAGAAAAACAAATGACAAACACAACTAAAAAGTAAGGAATAAAAACATAAGAATTCTTTCACCTTCCTTGGGTGCTCCAAATTCCTTTGTAGTGGTGGCTTGCTCAGTTTGTGCTCATGAAATCCTTGGCAATGGAAGCTTGGCTACCTCCATCTCTCCTTGGCACCTTTGGCTTGTGGCTTGGCTTGGCTTGGAATCAATTTGGCATTATAACTTTACATAATCAAGTCCTTAAAGATATTTGAGCATAATAACTTTGCACCAAAATATCTTAGAAATGATGTTCATAGCCTCTCTATTTATAGATTTTTGAAAATGTCTAGAATCAACCTGAACCATCCATCCTAAGATTGAGATGTGTGGTTGAGGATTAATTTAATTTTTGGAATTAATTTTATAATTATCCTTATCATGACATTGGAAGAAGGGGTAATTAAGAGGCATGGAGGGCATCATGGAAGGCATTGATGAGGCATGGAGGGCATGAATCCTAATATTTGTGACATTTATGGCCTAGGGATGTCTTCCTAAGAAATGAGGTCACTTGATGATGCATATATTCAATATTCATTTCCAAAAATAATTATTCAACAAGTTTCCATGAAATTCTTGATTAGGCTCTAATTTGGATTAATTAGTTTTTCACTAAATTTTGTCTATTTCAAGTCTAAAAGAAAATAAAAAGGAATGGTAGGGATAAGTGATTAAAATGAAATTGGATTGGTTTGCATGTTGTATCCAGACATTGTGAACACTCCTCTTTGGCTGGGGAGGACTACTTGTAAGTAAGAAATCACTACCACAAATGTTTGTTAGTAGATAAATGAGTGGGCTACCAAGCTACGTGCTTGTTCCAAGGAGTGTGAGACTTCCTTAGAGATGATAATCCACTTTTGAGAGACAAAAGAGTAATAAAAAATTGAAAGAGAGGTAAAGAGAGAGTGAAAGAGAGATAATATTACTATTATTCACAACTTGAGTGTAGTAAAGAGTCACATGGTGCAGATGGTGTATTTTATTTGTATTTTAGAAGTTCTTTGGGTAGGTTTTGGAAGGGTTAGGGAATCCATAGTTTTTGACATCGGTAGGGGAGTGATTGATATCAGTTATACTATCAAGATCGATGGCTAAAGGTGATTGATTCTAGTTAGGCTATCGAGGTTGATAGGGGCAATATTTGGCTAGGAGATTGTAAAAGGCTTTTCTAGGTCTAGGAAATGGTTTTGATCAAGTCTAGGAGGTTGGGGAGAGTTATGAGAGTGAGAGTATGGTTTGGGTAGATTTGGTTTGAGGTTTGGTGTGTTAGGTCAAGGGGGAAATAAGCAAGGAAAATTTGTAACTCCCTCATGGGGGTTCAGTCAAGAGTGTATAAAGCAATGAACAGTAGATATGAAATGGTAGAAAAGTAAATGCTTAAAAGACCTAGAGAATAAGTGATTGTACTTAGATATAGTGGTGACTGAATGATAAGTACCAAATTTATGGATCCTATCAAGTAGTCTAAACTAATCCCTAAATAGAGAGAACAAGTAGGTGATATTGGTCTTCAAGAGCTTGGTTCCTGATTATGATTGACTTACACAAGATAATAGTAAACCAGGATGTCAAAAGTTGAATGTTGAGAGCTTGAATATAAGTAAGAATGAATTTTATTTATTTCTATTGACTTAAACTTTAGGTTAAATTTAGGATTATATCATCGATGTTGGTGATCCCACCGATGTCGATCATGGGTTGATCAACGTCACTGGCCCTAGAATAGGTAAAGCTTACCATTTTGGCTTGTTTTTTTATTTCTCTTCATGCCAAGTGTGGCACCCATTACAAAATGGTAAAAATAAGAGGTTAAGAAAGAGGTAGTTGATTAGGAATTTAATTTTGAAGTGAGAATAAGTATTGGATAGTTAGGATGAGGGGACCAGGTCTTGAGGTGACTCATTAGGTGAGAATTAGTCATAAGACAAGGTGGATAGGTAAGGTGGCAAAGGTGGCTTTTAATTAAATTAATTAAGTATTTTAAATTAATTAAACATGTGAGGGATAAAATCATGGGTTAGGGAGACTAATTATTATTTATTGAAAAATGGGCTTAAGGGGGGTTTTAACATAGGGAGTTATGCATGTGTGTGTGACATAATTTTTATGTCTAAATTTTCCCCTTTTTGTCTTGTAATTTGCATTGATAAATTGAAAGAGAAAAATAGGAGTTAGATTCTCCAAGTATTGGATGAGGTATCCCCCCCTCAAAATGAGAATCAATAGAGGAGAAACTAGAATCAGGTACTGGTTTGATAAAAAGGTAATTGGGTGAGTGGTGGAAAATTGAGTATTACTTTTTATGTGTATAATACTATGAGATATAGTCAAAAAAGTTAAAAATAGGAAAGGTTGAGAAGGACTTGGATAGAAATAACCAAAGTACAGCTTGTAAGTGATAGCTGATAGGTCAAAACAATCAAAGTTGTAGCTCTAATGGTCGATGTGTCATAGGTATCTGAGGTATGAAGTTCCCCTGGGAAACACAAAAGGGTTGAAGGTGATAGGATGAGTTTGGTTACCATCCAAAACACCTAATATACATGTGTGTACAAAATATCCAACTATAGTGGAAAAACATAAGCAGTCAAGATAAACAATGTAAGGTTGGTGTAAAAGGATCAATAAGTGAGGATATATTCATGATATCCAAGCAAAGTCATCGTGGGTGGATATTTAAATGATCTCTAAGGGTGTTTTTCATGGTGGGGGAGATATACATGATCTCCAAATTACCCCATAGTATGGGTAAAGTAAAAAGTTGGGGTTGCTTTTTTGGGGAAAACATTATTGCAATGGTGATGACATCAATGATTTTACTAATATCAATAATAAATAGTGCCAAAATCAGCACATTAGGGAAACATTATTGATTTCAATAGGCATAAACACTGACATCAGCATATTAGGTCAAGAATTTTAACATTGGTGGCTGACCAAACTTGATAAAAGGTGGTTAGGTGGCTAACCAAACTTATTTACAACTTGTGATTGGAGACAAATAGAGTTGTGAGAGCGACTGAGATGGTCGATCAAGGAGGAGACCCAACAAGAGGTGTACAACCACAAGAGCTAGCTGTGCTAGCTAGGAGGAGATGGAGAGATGAGGTAAGAGTCACTTCTAGTTGTTTTGAAATTTTATTTGGGTAAGTGTAGTTTGTAGGCTAATTTAAAGGTGAGGGTATAGAAAATGTTAGTATAGGGGTATAAAATAAGGTATGGTAGTTTTAGGATAAGTTGAGGGGAATTTAGGGTAAGTTTTTAGGTTAAATTTATAGTTTAGGGTTTGGGTCATTCAGCCCTAGGGCTAAACTAGTTACTAACATTGATGAGGTCCACCTATGTTGACTGACATGGCACTAAGGTTGGTAGGTGTCTGCCAATGTTGGCTAACACTTAGGCCTAAAAAATGCCAATATCAACATTAATACCGACATTGGTGACTATGAAGAACTATAAAAATATGAAAAATACTTAGTTTGGATTCCTAGTGGAAGTAGAAGACTAGCTTAATGGCTGAGCTAGCCTCAAAAGACCCCGTGTTGACTAAGTGATGCCTACATAGCCCAGTTTAAGGCCTCAGGACAATGTAGTTCTCCCAAATCCTAGGAAAGATATCTAAGGTATGGTGAAAAGGTGTGTTAGGGGAAATGAGTAAAAAGGTAGGTTGAGATAAGCTAGGAGGCCTAAGGCATAAAAGAGAGGGCATAGTGTCAAGGGTCAGGGATATAGGCCATGAGGCCAAGATTTGTGATAGGTAGGTAGGCCTTAGGTGGAGAGAGAGAAGAGGTAGTAAAGCCTTGGGTAGAGAGAGAGAGAGAGGTAGTGAAGCCTAGGGTAGAGAGAGAGAAGAGGTAGTAAAGCCTAAGGTAGAGAGAGAGGGGTAGTGAAGCCTAGGGTAGAGAGAGAGAGAAGAGGAAGTAAAGCCTAGGGTAGTGAGAAAAGAGTAGGGTAGTTAGTTAGGTGGGTATATGGTTGAGATAGCCTTAGAATATCCTGTGTTGACTAAGTACTACCTATATAGCCTATTTTAGGGCCTCAGACCAATGTAGTTCTCCTAAAGAGGAGGGAAAAGGTGGTGATAGAGTATATTAAAAGGTATGTGACTTGAGTTATGTTTGTATGGATGTAGACGAGGATGGAGTTGACATTGTGGGATCATCTACCAAGGCTTTTGACATGTATGAGGAGGGATGTCACTCTAGACAAGTGGGAGTACATGGTAGTGGTGGGATTAGGAAGAGTGTGATGATATTGTTGAGTCACCTGAGATGTGAGTCTTATGATAGCATTGATTGAGAGGTGGGATCACACTACCAACTCCTTCTATTTGTTGACTAGAGTGTTGACAATTACGCATGAAGATGTCTATATGATTTTATGATTGCCACTCTAGGGTGAGGAGCTCTTCACATGCTCAAGAGAGGAGTATGATATCCACATGGTGGCTTTGTATGGTGAGCATGTTGCCAAGGTGACTTATCATTCTACTAGTTTTGCCTATGAGTCATTGTATATGCCGATGAGGAGCAACATCGACTGAACATCCTAATGATGATCAATATCATGGTGTATGCATTAACAAATGTAGATGGTGGTAGATTTTTTATTGCATTGATAGGTGTGCTTACACAGATGGTTGAGTAGTAGACTATTTTTACATGGGGTTTAATATTTTTAGCACATTTATACATAGAACTATGGGGCTTAAGACTGTGATGGTGATATAGTGTGTGTGTTGGCCATCTACTACACTACTAGACATATGAGCACATAATGGTGACCCAACTATTGGGGTTACCTATTACAATTCTATCCACCTTTAGGGTTGGTTTCAGACATTGGAGAGAGGGCATGGCATAGACCTGAGTGGATGGTCTAGTGTGTGATATTATGTATTACATGTGCATAATTGAGGGTTTAATCCCTAAAAATATTGTGTGGAGTTGAGTAGTAGACTATTTTTACATGGGGTCTAATATTTTTAGCATAGTTATACATATAACTATGGGGTTTAAGATTATGATAGTGATATAGTTTGTGTGTTGGTTAGCTACTACACTACTGGACATATGACCACATCATGGTGACCCAACTATTGGGGTTACCTATTACAATTCTAGCCAGCTTCAGGGTTGGTTTTAGACATTAGAGAGAGGGCATGACATAGACCTGAGTGGATGGTGTAGTGTGTGATATTGTGTACTATAGGTGCATAATTGAGGGTTTAATCCCTACAAATATTGTGTGGAGGCCCTACCTAATATATCCCATAGTTATAAGATAGGCATAGTAGTTTGTTGATTTGTAGAACTCAATATGGGTTAGGGGGAGATGATCTGGTGAGTTGGAGATGGTACCTATGGCATAGGTCAGGAGGTAGTTTGGTCTACTATAGGATATTCTACCTACCTTTCCTCGATATAAGAGGGATGACATAGAGGCACCCCTACCATTACCTCAAGAGACAAATGGCCCTAATTTTGAGGAGCTATCAATAGGGCTAGGTGTTGGAGATCTAGGGTGCACAGTACTATATACATCATGGTGGGAAGGATTACATCCCATGGTGGAGGTTAGGAGGCCACCATCAGACTTACATGGGTTGGTGAGAGAGAGGGATGCAACCATATAGGCATGAGATGTAGCTCTATAAGCTAGTGATACAATACAAGCATAGGTTATAGCCTTATAGGGGTAGGTTGTGATGTTGTAAGGCTAGATTGGGGCATTACATGTCCAAGTTACAACATTATAGGGCTAGGTCAGAGTGTTACAGGGTCAGGTGATTATAGTGATAGTAGAGAGAGATATCCTAAGAGCAACTGGTCAAGTTACTCCTCTTCCTCCACCACAAGGACCAGTATAGGTTGTGCTATCATCAGGTACTATGGGACCTCCATAGAATATATCCCTAGTGAGATATACTACTACCCTAGATGATATTTCCTACTAGGAAAGGGATATTAGAGAGTTTACACATATTCAATAGTATTTTGAGTTCAGGGAGTAGGAGAGATCCATGTCACATGCTATAGCTTCTAGCTCACATAGATGTAGATGGGCTGAGAGTGGCAATGATAGTGCTTTATCATGACCATGTGGAGAGCTTAATGATCTTGAGTGCTAGATTTTGTCATTTTTTATTATATTTATTATATGTACACTGGCCTACGAGCCAAAGATGCAAGATGTATATTTCTTGAGAGAGAGATGATATTATGATGATGTATTGATGGACATTGATGATATAGTATATATATATATATGTATATATATATATACATGTATATATGTATATATATGTATATATGTATATATATATATATATGAGATGTTTATTTATTTGTGATTGTGATGAGGATATTAACATAGATGATGATGATATAGATGATGATTATTTAATGTTATGTTAATTTTGATGTTAATGTTGATTATGTTAGTTGAGTTAGACTATCCTTTCTCATATATGTGATGGTATATGCATAGTTGGTTTGTTAGTTTCATCTTAGCACTTTTCCATATTTTGTGATGGTACATACTTAAAATAATGTTAGTTTATTTCTGAATTTTTCCATATTTGTGATGGTGTATGCGTAAAATAAATTGAGTAGGCTTTGATAGTGTTGGTATGACACTGTTCTTCATCTCAATAGAGAGAGAAACATGTGGTTGTAGATGGTAAAATAAAGAGGTAGAATGCTCGTGCACTGGCAAAGACCATAATCAAAACATAAATAGGCTCAATAAAATAAGCCTCTTCCATGCCTTATATCTTTGAACCATTGTGTTTGTTAGAGAAGCATCATGTTCACCTTATATTAAGTGAGCTTCACAATCCCTTGAAAGAGTATAAGGGAAAAAGGGTAAAATGAGGGGGAAATGTTTGGGTATCATAACCTATGAAGTGGGGATGATATGCCCATGTTGTGGGTGACTCGAGAGTTACTATAGGAAATTCCATGACTTAAAGTTTTTTTTGTGTGTAAGCTGATCAATGTGGGAAGCCTATAATAAGATTTTGTATGGGTTAAGGTCATATAAATA
Organism: Torreya grandis; assembly: GCA_037957365.1. NCBI lineage: Eukaryota > Viridiplantae > Streptophyta > Pinopsida > Cupressales > Taxaceae > Torreya > Torreya grandis. Next base: position 63,703 of record JARHVA010000185.1, read on the forward strand.
TTATAAATATGAGAAGCCTTTTTTATTTGTATTTCCATTTGAGAATAAAACTTGGCTTATCCATCCTTCAAGGGAGTGGTCTAAGCATTTGCTTTTAAGTTTAAATAGTTATCCTTCAAGGGAGAAATATATTGATAGTAGAAAAGGGAAGTTACATATTTGTCCTTCAAGGGAGAAATCTATGTTGAGAAGCATGACCTAAGAGTTTATAACTTGTCACATATCCCATTTTTTTGTTCTTTTAGTCTTGGACTAGACTATAGAGGCTTAGGAGTTTTCCACTTTGAGGGAAACACCATACCACTGCGTAAGTTAACTAAGTGTATAAGAGCAAGGGTGAAGAGGAAGGGAAATGAATGTAATAAGGATGCTCAAGGGATGAGCTCAAGTTAAACATGAGGTGAAGCAATGCTTGTTTAACAAAAGAATGGTCAAAGGTGTAAGTCATTTAAAGGCTCAAGTTCTGACCTTCCTTCGAGAGAAGATAAGTGATAAGTTCCTGAGCCATACTTGTGAGTTATGATATAGGGTCAAAACCAATTAGGAGCAAACTTACCTCATTTTGTTTTCTCCATTTTCATCACATTTTTATATTTTTTTAAGATGATATCTCTTATATTGAAATATTGATCTTTAAGGTTTTTTTATAAGTGCATTTGATACACTCTTGATAGATTTGGAGGTGGTTGAGGGTTATGAGACGGAAATCATCAAGTAATTCAATTTGAGCCAAATGTTCTTGGTGAAAGTCATCATTAGTAAGGATATCTCTGAGATAAATGCAAAAAGAAGGAATTTGGACCTCAAGAGGCAAAACAACCTCTATCCCATAGATGAAATAAAAAGGGGTATCACCCATAGGGATTCAAATGCTAGAGCGGTAAGCCCATAAAGCAAAGGGAATATGCATGTGCCAATCCTTGCCTATGCCATTGACTACCTTCATAAGAATTTTGGCCAATAATTTATTATAAGATTATCCTTGTCCATTTTCTTGTGGATATTATGATCATGAGAAGCTTAATTTGATTCCAAATGTATCACAAAGACTTTAAACAGTCTTGTTTTTTAAAGATTTATCATTATCTATTATAATTTTATGAGGGACACCAAAACAATAGATGATGTGATGGTTGATGATGTCAAAAAAATTGTCAACTTTAGTAGAGATGAGATGGATGGCCTCAACCCACTTGGTGAGGTATTTAGTGGTAGTAATGATAGAGCGATGACGGAGGGAGGAATGATGGTTAATCTCTACAATGAGATCAAAGCTCGATTGGGAGAAGGGCCAAAAGTATTTGGTGACTTGTAATACATGAATTAGAATGTGAAGGAGGTTAGAGTTTTTTTTATTTTTGACACAATACCAAATGTAATCATCATAATCTTGATGAAGTGTTGGCCAATAATAGCCAAGTCAAAGGATACACTTGGAAACTACACGACCATTAAAATGTCCACCACAAATCCCATCATGGACTTTCTTAATAACAAAGGAAGTCTCAGTACTAGTAAGGCATCTAAGGAGAAGACCATCAAAACATCACTTGTATAGAAGTCCCCCTATCATAGTGTAATTATTGGCATGTTTTATGAAGGCACATCTCCCATTATTGGAAAGATCGGAAGGGGTAATAGAAAAGGAAAGGTAATCAATGAGTTGCTTGTACCATAAGTCATGTGGGTTGGAGGTTAGAATTAAAATAAAGAGGATGTTAGTTGATAAATATAGGGTAATGTTAAGTGACAAATAATGACATATATTCTTGAGGAAGAGGATGAAGAGGGTATGTGTGAAGCAAGTGAAGCCATTGTGTCAGCGAACTTGTTTGTAGATCAGGGAATAATTTGTAAGAGATTAGAGTCAAATGATTCTAAGAGCATATCTACATGATGTTTATACCATTGCATAATTTAATTTTTCATAGGTAGGAACCATTAATCTAGTTAACCACTAGCTGAGAATCACCAAAAATGGTCATGGATTTGATACCCAAGAAGAGAGTTGTTTGAAGTCCTAAGATCAAAGCCTCATATTCGGCCATATTATTAGTGCATTCAAAATATAATTTAAATGACAAGGTACATGTTCACCATCTAGAGGAATAAAAATGACCCCTTCACCCCCACCATGTTAACATTTAGATCTGTCGAAGAACATCATCATTTGATAGGAGGTGTCATCGATGGAGAGTGTTGTGATGGATTCATCAGAGAATTCAAGGTTGGAAGGTTAATTGTCAGGTAAAGGGGTGGTACCTAGCTGGTCAATGATTGTTTTCCCCTTAATATACTTTTTTTTAATGAATTCTAAGTTGAATTCAGTAAGAAGCATGAGCCACCGAGCTACACATTGGTTGTGATATGGCTTGGAATGCATGTATTTGAGGGGATCAATATGGGTGACCATATACATTTTTTTTATTTAGGAGATGATCGAAAAGTCTGGAGGTAGAAAATACTAATACAAGGAAATTTTTTTTAGTATGGGTATATCGAGTCTCATAATCAATAAATGTGTGACTTATGTAGTAAACTGCTTGCTCTCAATGTTGGTCATCTTGATGTGCAATCATTGCACTTAGAGAATGGTCTGTTGTGGAGATGTATAAGTAGAAAGGATAATTTTCCTTAGGTGAAATAAGAATTGGTGGGGAAAGAAGATATTATTTAAGTGCATCAAAATCTTCTTATCAATCTATATTCTAGTGGAAGGAGACATCCTTTTTGAGGAGATGGTGGAAGGGTTGGTAATGATCTGACAACTAGGAGATGAATCAATGGATTGACTAAAGTTTTCATTATAAGCTACATAGTTGTTTGATATTAGTAGGTGGATAAATCTATAGGATTACTCTAACCTTAGCAAGATTGAACTTGATACCATGAATAAAAATGATAAAACCTAAGAGCTTACCAAAAAAGACACCAAAGACACATTTCTTTAGGTTTAGTCGAATGTTATATTGGAAGAGATGATAAAATATAATTTTAAGAATTATCAATTGATCTTGGAAAAGTTTAGACTTGCTGAGTAAGTCATCCACGTAATCTTCCATAATTTTGTGTAGGAGATTATGGAAAATGTAAGTCATGGCATGTTAATAAGTGGCACCAGCATTCTTTAAACTAAAAGGAATGACTCGATAAAAGAAAGTCTCCCATTGGGTAATGAAGGTTGTCTTGTGATGATCCTCAAGAGTAACCAGGATTTGATTATATATAGAGAATCCATCCATAAGTGATAGCATCTCATGGCTAGTTTTTGGATCAACATGTTGGCAATGGGAAATCATCTTTTAGAAAATCAAGGTTTAAGTCATGATAGTCGATACAAATATGGATTCCCCCAGTCACTTTTGTGATAGGAATGATATTAAAAATCCATTGTAGGTAGTCAATGGGTTGGATAAAGTTAATAGAAAGGAGGTGTTAGATCTCTTCTTTGATAAGAAGAGTAATATTAGGGTGTGTCTTGCAAAGCTTCTGCTTAACAGGTTTAGCATCTCGATTGGTGACAATGTTATGGGTGAATATAGAGGGGTCAATACCATGCATGTCATTATAAGACAAAATGAAAGATTTGCTATGGTTATTAATAAATGTGGTATAATCAACTTGCTCAGAGGAATCTAAAGATTGGTAAAACTTGAAGACGTGAGGGTTATCATGAGAGGGTAGGTTGATGTCTATGGTTGATTCATTTAACATAACTTATGTTTTAGATGGGAGTGAGTGTTGGATATAAGAATCATCTATACCCATGTATGTGAGAATTACATCATCATCTTGACATTGGACAATGTTAATAGTGGGAGAATCTTCATCAATTATTTTAGGATGAACAATAAGAAGGGACCTTGTTTCCCTACCATGATGATAGGTGAGAGGCCCTAAATGGATGACATTTATTGAAAAAAATGTAGGAGGTATAGATACCTTCGATTTAGTAGGTGATGTTGGAGAAGAAGGTGGAGAAGGAGAGATTTATTTTTTGATAATTGGTTCATGGAGGTTTTAGTGAGTTTATTCAGTTCATCATAACCCACTCCATGCCTCTTTTTGGAATTTTCAATGGTATTGCTAGTGAGATATTCAATAGGCATATGGACACCCTATTTGTAATGACCCAAACCAAATCCTTTCTAGGCACATCAATAGAGATAGGTATGCATGAAACTAGGGTTACTCAATAAAGAGAAGTCACAGGTAAATGTTGGAAATATTAGCATTGATGTCAAAGGTCTAGCATTATTGGTGATAAAGGCCCCATTACATTTAATAATGTTTTTAATATTCATATATTGGATAATGAGTGTTAATATTAATAAATATATTTTTGGTTGCATATAAGTCAAAAGAGGACCCATGGAGAAGTCAAAGAGTCATGGGGTAAAAGATGAAAGAGGAATGAGATGCATTTTCTCATGAAGAGTCATCTTGAGGAATTCCAAGAGTCACCATGTGAAGAAAAAAGAGGTGAGGTACGGAATATGAAAAGTCACCAAGATAAAGACAAAAGAGGACATGGTGCTTTTGATTATGAAGGGTCACCATATGACTTTTCAAATGCAAGGATACAAAGGGTCATGCAAGTTTGGAACCATTTTTCATAAAGATTGAACGGTCACAAAGGGTGAATGCCAAAGGTTATTTGGAAAGATATAAATAAAGGCTTGAGAAGCCATTTGTAATATGAAAGAGAGTGCATGGTTTGTATTTTTTTTTGAAGAGAGAAAATCAGGAGATATTATAAAGTCATATCATTTTTTGAGTAAGAAACATTGAGAGATAGTTGTGTTTTATACACAAGAGGGGTTGGTGCTCCTATGGGTTGGTGCTCATGAATATTTGTAAGGGGTTGGTGCTCACAAATATTTTATATGTTGTTGCTCAACAAAGGGGTTGGTGCTCCTGCAAGTTGATGCTTGAAAACTTTATATTTTGAGTTGGTGCTCATTCATATACTTGAGATTATTCTCCATGGTTTTTTTCACTTTGGGTTTCCACATAAAAATATGGTCTCTCTCTCTCTCTCTCTCTCTCTCTCTCTCTCTCTCTCTCTCTCTCTCTCTCTCTCTCTCTCTCTCTCTCTCTCTTGTGTGGTGCAAATTATTGTTTAAATTTTATTGCATATCTTGAATGTGTGATTAAGTGGTTAAAGAAAAGAAATCAGTTTAAGTAAAGATATATAATATACTGATTCATGCTTAACAATTGGTATCAGAGCAAGTTCTTTCTGAAAAAAATTTACAGCTTGAAGGTAGATCAGAAAAACATGATGGCTGGATCACATGAAGGATTTTATACAAATAAGGCACCTTTGTTTGATGGGATGAATTATGTTTTTTGGAGCATAAGGATGAAGAATTATTTTATGGCCCTTGAATTTTACATATGGCAAGTAGTGGTGGAGTAATATGAAGAGCCACAGACACTTGTAACTACTTCGACAGAAAAGAAGGCAAGTGAAAATAATGTTAAAGCTTTAAATGCTATTTTATGTGGTTTATGTCAATCAAAATTTTCTAAAGTTATGAAATGTAAATCTACTCATGAAACTTGGGTAAAACTTGAGAATATTTACAAAGGTGATGGCAAGGTTCAACAAGCTAAGCTTCAGACTTTCAGAAGATAGTTTGAGATTTTGAAGATGGAAGAGAAAGAAAATATAGCAAGTTATCTTTTATAGGTTGATCAAATAGTTAATCAGATTCAAGGTCTTGGAGAAATTTAGAAGAATTAATTGTGGTTCAAAAAGTTTTGAGATCTCTACCATTGAGATATGATGCAAAAATTTTGGCAATCAAAGAAATGAAAAATTTAGACAAGCTAAAGATAGATGAGCTTCATGGTATTCTTATGACATATGAGATGTGAACTAAACAAGATAAACCCTCAAAGAGAGAATATGTTTTCAAGACATCAAAAAAAAGAGAAGGCTAAGATTCAAGAATCAAGTGACAGTTCTAGTGATGATGAAGATGACAACAAAGCTCTATTCATTTTCAAGCCAAAAAAGGGCACAAGTAAATATCAAGGAAAATTACCTTTTGAATGTTTTAATTGTGGAAATATTAGACATTTTGTATCTAAATGATCAAATAAGGGTAATGATGACAATGAAGAAGGAAATTATACATACAAGAATAATTTAAAAGGTAAATTCAAGAAGAGATTCGAGAAGAAGATTTTATATTCTAAAGATCCTAGCTTAGTCAAAGACAGTGGAGTCAGTGACTCAGAAGAAGAAGAGATTCTATTCATAGCCAAACATGAAGATGCCTCTACAATCAAAATTATAGATGATCAAGAAGAGGAACATGATGAAGCTAAAGTGAATCTGGAAGGAGAACTCATTTGTGCTTTAGAAGAGTTAAAATCTCTTGAAAAGAAGAATCAAAGATTAAAGATCCAGATCGAGAAAAACGAAAAGGAGTCAAAGGAAATAATTAAAAATCTACAAGCACACTTTGAAGAAGCCAAGAAGAATGATCTAATGACACAGTTGAAAATAGTAAGTAAAGAATGTGAAAGGTATGTTATTGAAATTACTTCTTTAAAATTAGATCTTGAGAAAACAAATAAAGCAATCAATGATAGAGAAACTCATGATTCAAAATTTGAGAATAACACTAATATATTGACTAAGATATTAGAAAATAAAAGATCAATGTTAGATAAGATAGGTATTGTATTTGAAAAAGAGAAAGAGGAGGTCACTGCTCTCATAGACAAGGAAAAAGGAAAGAACAATGTTGAAGCTCTTACAAAAGAAGAAATAAAAAGGGAAGAAGTTAAGAATATAGAGGACATCTCAAACAAAGAAAGCTGGAGGGAACAGAGCTACAAAAGACAATTAGGTCAGAGATACATAAACATACCCTATTTTTATTGTTAGTATTTTTATTGTAATGGATATGGTCATAAGAAATTAGAATGTTGAAAAAGAGATAACAATTTCAGAAATAAGGAGAAAGAAAGTCACGTAGAGTCAAGCAGAAGCCAAAACTCTTTTGCTCCTCTATCGGGATTTAATGAAGAGGCCATAATATGTTGGAAGTGCAAAAAATTTGGACACATAGATTGGTATTGTAGAAGTGTGTTCGAATCAGTCAAGAAGGACCAGAGTTTCAAGGCTCCATTCATCAAGAAGAAAGTTCAGATAGGTTCATGATAAAAGAAACAACCTAAAAAATCTATGTTGTTAAAGACATCTTTACATGTAAGAAATGAAGAAAATCAATGGTTCATTGATAGTGGATGTTTGAGGCACATGATAGGAGACAAGATCAAGTTCATGACCTTAAAGAAGATCAATGGTGGCATAGTGAAATTTAGAGACAATACTACTGCCAAAATTACTGGAAAAGGTACACTAAGTTTAGATAATGGTAGAACTAAAACTAAAAATGTTTTGTATATAAAAGGTCTTAAGCATAATCATTTGAGTTTTAGTCAAATGTGTGATCAGGGGCACACACTAAAGTTTTATGTAGAAGGTTGTGAAATTAGAAAAAAAGATTCAGATGTGTTGGTTATAGATACTTAGAGAATAGGAATTAAATTCTATATGCTATCAGATATCAAAGGTCAAAGATGTTTTTTGAGTTAGATTGAAGAAAGTTAGCTTTGGCACAGGAGAATGGGGCACATAAATTTTTAAAATATTATCAACATCAGCAAGAAGTAATCAGTTAGAAACCTTCCAAAGATTACAAATCCATCTGACATGCTTTGTGAACTTTGTTAGCATAGGAAGCAGGCTAGAAGGTCGTTCAAAACAAAAGAGTAATCAAACACTCAGATGTTATAGCTTGTTCACACTGATCTATGTGGACCTATGAGTACTCAAAGTACTCAAGGTGATAAATATTTCATGTTGCTTATTGATGATTTTTCACTTATGACTTGGGTAATGTTTTAAAAAAAATTTAAAAGCTTTCAGACATTTCAAAGCATTCCAAGCATTAGTTGAGAATGAAACTAGTTTAAATATTAAGTGTCTAATATCAGATCAAGGAGGAGAATTTATGTCATATCAATTTATTGAGTTTTGTGAAGACCATAAAATAAAGAGACATTATTTAGCAGTCAGAACTTCACAACAAAATGGAGTAGTTGAATAAAATAATAGAATAGTTTAGGAGATGGTGAGGACAATGCTAAATGAATCCAAGATAGCAGATAAATATTGGAGAGACATTTGTTACAACAATGCATATTCAAAATAGACCATTATTGAGATTCAATAGTGACAATACTCCTTATGAGCTATGGAAAGACAAACCAATAATCGTTGATTATTTTAGAGTTTTTGGTAGCAAATGCTTCATAAAGAGAACCAATGAAAAAATTGGTAAGTTTGAATCCAAAGCAGATGAAAGTATATTTCTTTGTTATTCTTTCAAAAGTAAATTTTATAAATGTTATAACAAAAGAACCAAGAATTTTTTTGAAAGTGCAAGTGTCAAGATAGAAGAAGATGGAACACAAAGAATCAGTGATCTAGTAGACATTCCTAAAATCATTGAAGAGGAAGGTTTTGAAGAATCAGATGAAGATGAGAAGAAGGAGAAAAAGGGCACCAAAACTCCATCCAAATATGTTTAAAGAAATCATAATGAAAGTGACATCATTAGGGACATAAATAAAGGAATTCATACCAGAAGAATGATGGTAAGTGAATCTGAGGAAGTTAATTTCTCTTTGTTATCCAAAATTCAGCCTAGAACTTTTTCAGAAGATAGACATGATAAGCATTTAGTTAAGGCTATGGATGAAGAATTAAATTAGATATAAAATAATGATACTTGAGAATTAGTGCCTAGACTAAAAGATCACAATGTGATAGGAACAAAATGGTTTTATAGAAATAAGTTGAATGAAAATGGAGAAGTGACCAAAAATAAAGCAAAATTAGTATGTAAAGGATATGCTCAGATTGAGGGAATAGATTTTGAAGAAAATTTTGTACCAATGGCAAGATTAGAGGCTATTAGAATGTTTCTTGCATATGTAGTATTCAAAAATTTCAAAGTGTTTCAGATGGATGTGAAATCTACCTTTCTGAATGGAAATTCAGAAGAAGAGGTCTACATTGAGTAGCCTGAGGGATTTATTCTCTCAAATATTAGTAGCCATGTATACATATTGAATAAAGCATTGTATGTATTGAAACAAGATCGCAGAGCTTGGTATGCAAGACTTGATAAGTACCTATAGGATCAAGGTTTTAAGAGAGGATTTGTTAATAGTAATCTCTACATCAAAATAGAAGGTGAACATCAATTGATTGTTGTGGTATATGTTGATGATATAATTTTTGGAGGAAATATTGAAAATATGACAAAATATTTTTTTGATAATATGCAAAAAGAATTTGAGATGTCTATGCTTGGAGAATTGTCATTTTTTTAAAGATTACAAATATTTCAGTCAAATAAAGGAATTTTCATATCTTAAAGTAAATATGCCAAGGAAATGTTGAAGAAATTTGGTTTTGAGTATTATACACCAGTTGACACACCAATGTATATAGGAAATAAGGTGAGCAAGGATGAAGATTCACCTGTTATAGATCAATATTTGTATAGATCTATGATTGGTAGTCTTTTATATTTGATAGCATCGAGGCTAGACATCATGCATGCAGTAGGTATGGTTGCAAGATATCAGTCATTTCCAAAATATAGTCATGTTCAGTTGGTGAAGAGAATATTTAGATATATCAAGGGGACATTAGATTATAGATTATGGTATCCCACAAGCAGATATTTTACTTTGGTTGCTTATACAAATTTAGATTGGGTAGGGTGTTTAGATCACAGAAAGAGTATGAGTCAAGGAGCTTTCTTCCTTGGTGATAGCTTAGTATCATGGCTAAGCAAGAAGAAAAATTTAGTATCACTTTATACTACTGAAGAAGAATATATTGTAGTAGTATTGTGTTTTACTCAAGTGCTTTGGATGAAGCAAAATTTGGAAGATATCAATGTAAAGTATGATGAACCTATTTCTATTTTTTGTGATAACACAACTACTATTAGTATTTCAAAGAATCTAGTGATGAATTCAAGAACAAAACATATTCCCATTAGATATCACTTCTTGAGAGATCAGGTTATAGATCAACAAGTTAAGATGGAGTATATCAGTACTACAAAGTAGATTGTAGATATTTTTACAAAGGCACTACCAAAAGACACATTTGAGTATCTACGAGAGAAGTTGGGAGTATTTTCTTTTACATCCTACCATTAAGGTTGAACATCAGTTGAGGGGGAGCTAAGTGTTAGCTCCAGGTAGGCCCTTTGCCATTGATGTCAAAGGGGGAGAATAATATATAGGTACATGTGTAGAAACATGTATAGGGAATAGGTACAGGTTGCTATAGTAAGGGGGAGTTACTGTACATTTTTTAGATGATAGTATGTGCAAGTTTTAGGATGTGGCATTTTCAAGTTTGAGGTTGTCATCAATGACAAAGAGGGATATTATTGGAAATATTTTCATTGATGTCAAAGTTCTAGCATTATTGGTGATAAAGGCCCCATTGCATTTAATGATGTTTTAATATTCATATCTTGGCTAATGTGTGTTAATATTTATTTAATATTAATGAATATATTTTTAGTTGCATATAAGTCAAAAGAGGGCCCATGGAGAAGTCAAAGAGTCATGGGGTAAAATACAAAAGAGGAATGGGATGCATTTTCTCATGAAGATTCATCTTGAAGAATTCCAAGAGTCACCATGTGAAGACAAAAGAGGTACGGCACATTTTTCCATGAAGGGACACTTTAAGGAATACAAAAAGTCCCCAAGATAAAGACAAAAGAGGAAAGGATGCTTTTTCTTATGAAGTGTCACCATATGACTTTTCAAATGCAAGGATATGAAGGGTCATGCAAGTTTGGTGCCATTTTCCATAAGGATTGAAGGGTCACAAAGGGTGAATGCCAAAGGTCATTTGGAAAGCTATAAATAAAGGCTTGAGAAGCTATTTGTAATATGCAAGAGAGTGCATGGTTTGTATTTGTTTTCAAAGAGATAAAAGTAGGAGATATTGTAGAGTTATATCATTTGTTGAGTAATCAACATTAAGAGATAGTTGTGTTTTATACACAAGAGGGGTTGGTGCTCTTGTGGGTTAGTGCTCAGGAAACTTTGTAAGGGGTTGGTGCTCACAAATAGTTACTTTGTTGGTGTTCGGCAAAGGGGTTGGTGCTCCTGTAAGTTGGTTCTTATGAAATTTGTATATTGAGTTGGTACTCATTCATATACTTGAGATTGTTCTCCATGGTTTTTCCCACTTTGGGTTTCCATGTAAAAATTTGGTGTCTCTCTCTATCTCTTGTGTGGTGCAAATTATTGCTTCAATTTTATTGCATATCTTGAATGTGTGATTAAGTGGTTAAAGAAAAGAAATAAGTTTAAGTAAAAAGATATATAATATATTAATTAACCCCCCCTCTCAATATATTTCATGTTTAATAGTAAATGGTTGTGGTGAAGGAGATGGATTACCAACAACATGAGCTAGATCAATTCCCCCATATGTGAAATTGGTTCAAAGGCTAGGGGGTCCATAAGGGATGACCATCCCAATGTGGGGATCATAAATTGGATGCATGTGAAGCTTTTCATACTCTTGTGGTGTATACAACATGCCTAACATCCACAAATGATATTCATCTAGTGACAAACATTGAAAATTTTCCTTCATGAGATCTTTGTCAGGAATTTGTGTTGTCGATATTTGTGTAACCATGGGAGTGGATCTTGTAGAAGATTTAGAAGTATCATGTGAGGAAGATGATGTATTCAATGGAATGAGAACATCATTGGGACTATAATTCATGTTGCATGTTTTAAATAGAGGTGGGTCAATTGGTATAACATGCACTTGTCCATCATGTTCAAACTTGACACAGTGGTGCAAAGTTGAGGGTACACATGCCATGGCATGTATCCAAGGTCACCTAATTAGTATGTTATATTGGAACCCTCCTTCCATAATATATAAGATCTTGGGAATAGTACAAGGACCTACATGAATATGTAAGACAATAATGCCCATCATATTAGATATAGTATTGTTAAAGGAATGGAGTACCATGTCGGTTTGAGACATGCAATTATCAAGAAGGGATAGATATTTGTAGGCATGGATGGAAATGATATTAATAATAGCTCCCTTATTAATCGTGACTCTCTTAACATGAGTTTGATCAATATATGTAGTAATATAAAGGGTAGAATCTTGATCTTTAGGGTGTTAAAGTGGAATTTTTGAATCACTGAAAGAAATCAAGAAGATGGAATTAAGTGAGCTAACCAAAGCTACAAGAGGTTGGGGATCTTTAGGTTGTACTTCAATATCTTGCAAGGCATTAATCAAATCTTGACACTGTTGGGATGAGTTTTGGATTAACTCATATAAAGACATTTTTATGGGAGTTTAGTGAAGTTGTTTCACCATTGAGCCTTGAATAATGTCTGAAGATGTTTTAGGAATACCCAAGATGGAAATATTAGGATTAGGATAAGGATTGTCTTTAGAAAATGGATGAGCCCAAGGAGTCATGGGTTTTCCTTTCCTTTATCTTTTTTATTTTGTGACTGTGTGGCCACATTAACTATGTTGATCTTAAATGTAGGTGAAAGAGGTGGTAAAGGGGTTATGACCACACCCTTGGGTTTGAATTTAGTTGGAATAGTAGGAGGCATTATGGATACCAAAGGTGGAATAGTAGGAAGTTTAATGGGTGTATCATCAAAGAGAGTGTCAATATCAGAGTGTTATCAAATGACTATTGTGAGGGCTTTACAACTCTCAATATCATGTCCAAGTGACCGATGATATAAACACATTTTTGTATCATCAAACCAAGATGGCTTCATTCCAAGAGGAATATAAGGCTTAATGGGAGGAAGAGTTATTATGAAAGATTGCAATAAATGATGTAAAAAAAAGCTTTGAGAGCCTATGGGTGGGCTTTCACTTGTGCTAATAGGAGTGGAAACCTTTTATTTAGAAGTGATAGGGGTGATTTTACCTAGTGACTTGTTTGGTGATGGTAGAGTTACATGTTTTGCTATCACTTTCCTAGTGTCAGATGTGAAAGGCCTACAAGATGGTAAGGGTAGGAGTGGAGTTAAATTAACCTAATGTTTTTATTGGGTCAAAAATATTCCAACTAAAGTGGAGGGGTGTGGTCCCAAAATGGATGGTAAAGTTGAGGGTTAAAGGGGAAAGGATCTAGGGAGCTTAACATTTTTCTATAATTTAGGCCATGAAACTCTAACTTGTGGTTGAGGAGTTAAATCTAATTTCACTTTTGGATGAATCATATTAGAGATGGGGCTTACACCTAAAGGCCTAATCTATTTTAATGTGGCAGATGCTTGTGAAGGTGAGAATTATGACATAGATGGATGAGCTTCTTATGATTTTGGTGGAGAAACTTTGATTTTATCAAATATTTTTGGGTAAATGGTAGTGAGAGGATTGGTGATAAATGTTGACATTCATTATGTTGGATACATAGTTTTAAGTTGGTCCCAAAATGCCACATGATCTAGATTCGTAGAGTCAAGAAATTCTAGACTTTTTACCAAATGTGAAAAGTGTTTAGATGAAGTTGATGTAGGCCTTATGATTGTGTCTTTAGAAGGCTGAGGTGTTTGATAAAGAGGGAAATTATTAGTTTCTGCTAATTTAGGATAAAGATGAGAAAAAACTGCAATGTGGTCTTCTTTGATAGAGATGGGAGTAGAGACATGGTCTGCCATGGGTGAAGGAGAGGTAGGCAAAGAAGGTTCCTCAAGATAGTAAATCATAGGTATTATGGCTCCCTCAACATGTGGGTGAAGCATAGGTAAAGTATGGTCCTCCATAGGTAAAAGAAGGGGTAAGAGTGGTACAATTGGAGTAGGCACAATATGTCTCTAATCTAATGTAGGAATGGATAAAACTAACTCTTCTAGGTTTAAAGGTGGAGTGAATGGGGTAATACTCTCCATAGGTGGAGGAGAGGTAGGCAAAGAAGGTTCTTCAAGAGGGTATAATACAGGAATGATTTTCCCTTCAAAATTTGTTTTAGGAATGGGTAGGGTGTGGTCTTTAAGTGGTAAGAGGATAGGTAATATTGGTGCAAAAGGAATTGGCATTATAGGCTCTTCTAGTGGCAAAAGAAGTGGTAAAGGAGGATCTTCCTCATGAGGGAGTGGAATAGGCTCTTCTACCTGAGGAGGAGGAATGAGAAAAATAAATACTACTAACTGTGGGAGAGGAGTCAATAAAATGGGTGTCTCTTATTGAAGGGTAGGTTAAACTAGAGGTAAAGGAGAAACCATATTAACTATATGGATATTATGATCACCTAAATTAGTTATGGTTTAAACAATATTTTGATTGGGTGAATGGTTAGGAAAAGAGTATTTGAACACATCCATACTTTGATTAGGGGGTACATTAGGATTATCTAAGATGAGATCACCCCTATAAAGCATGTCTTGAACAATGGTCTTGAGTGTCTTACATCTATTAGAATTGTGGCCTTTAACTTGATGGTAGCAACAAAACTCATCTTCCTTATACCAAGTTGGGATAGGTTAAGAAGGGTCAAACTATATAGGAGGTTTGATTTGAGGAATGGTTATAACACCTTGTTGAAATAGTTTTTCTAAAATGGATGTGCATGAATCCCTAATGGGAGTGTATTATCTTTGTTCATATTGTTGTTAGAATTGCTTGGTCAGATTTTGGGAAGTCAAGGAATCTGATTGGTTTATTGTTGTGGAAGAGGCTGACTTAATGACCATTGTATTATTAGAGCCTTTAGCTTTTTGGTTAGAAGGATAATTTTTATAAGAGGAGTCATTTGATTTATAATTGGGATTCTTACTGCACAACTTGACTTTGCCTTCATCAATAGCCTGAATCTTAAGTTTCTATGCCATTGTAAAGGCTTCATCAAATATGCAAAAAGTTTGTACTTAGAGGGTGGTTGAGATGTGTTTAGCACATGCCCTTGGGAAGATCTCAATAAGATTAGGTTGGGTTAATGAGAAGGAGAGTTGATTAATCAAGCCTCTCCAGTGAGAAACAAAATCTGTGATAGATTCATCACCAAATTGTCTAACAGAATGAAGGTCTGTTATAGAAACCTTTTGAAAAAATGTTAATATAGAAGTGGTCTAGGAATATTTGTGTGAGTTGGGTAAATGAGAAAATGGAATGCTAATGTATAGAGATATATTAATCCAAGGTAACACCTGAAAGAGACATAGAGAAAGTGTGAAGTAGTAATGCATCATCGTTGCCTATTAAATAAAAAGCATGTTTAAATGCTTGCAAGTGCTATTGTGGGTCCTCTTTACGATGGAAATGAGTAAATCTAGGGAGTTCCCATTGGCTTGGATAAGGGTGAATAGGCATATAAGGATGGATGGGTTCATTGCATATCTGATCATAAGTTAACACATTCTTTGAACTACAAACAAATGTCTCTACATTAGACATCTTGTCCATCAACATCTTATTAAGGTTTGGAGGGGGATTAGTTTGGGGGATACCTCCTAAATTATAAGGAACTTGATAAGAAGCAAAGGGAGCATATGACATATTTTTTTGAGGTTGTGTTGGGGAAATATAAGGATAATGAGTCATAAGCTGGGGTGTGGAAAGAAAAAGGGCTTGTCTTATTGGGTTAGAGACTATGCTTTGGTTGGTTGTTGTTATTATAGGTTGAGTCATTGGCATGGTTAGAATAGATTAATGGTGAGTCATAACTCAAGTAATTATAATAA
The DNA here is from genome assembly GCA_037957365.1 of Torreya grandis. Classification (NCBI taxonomy): domain Eukaryota; kingdom Viridiplantae; phylum Streptophyta; class Pinopsida; order Cupressales; family Taxaceae; genus Torreya; species Torreya grandis. The sequence goes on from JARHVA010000185.1 coordinate 79,522, forward strand.
TGAGGGTAGATGGAATAGGTACCACTAAATTCTAAAATGGGGTAAGACTTGACTAAACAGGTTGTGGTTGTGACATTAGGGAAGTTAGACCAGGGTTTAGGTGGGATTGGGCAGTTGGAGATGCTACAATTTAGACATTATTTATAGTTGGGTTAATCATCAAAGTGGTGGTTTGGGTAACCATGGGAAAAATAGTGGAGGCAACTAAAATTGAATTTATCTCCATTAGAGAGGTTGGCATACCATAGATTAGGTCACCCAAAGAATTACGAGTTTGGCTCATAGTAAGGTAATGTTGAAGGGCTACCATATTGTGATCAAGAAATTTAGCAAAATCTTGATCTCCCTTAGGCACAATGGGAATTTGGTTGGCACTATGATTATGCTCTATATCTAAATTTTGATCTATGACAAAATCAAAAGTGAGAGGGGAAGGTGGAAGTGGTTGTTGGCTTATGTAATCGATAAGAATTTTGGCTTGAGCTCATGTCAATACCATGAAAGAAGAAGTATAAATAGTATTAATACCCTATATTAGAGACATAATAAATAAAAACCAAGTTTGAGTGTAGGTAAGTGGGTTATTTATATTTATTGTTTTAATTAGATGAAAATTACATAGTCATCGATGTTAGTCACTTGATTGATGTTGGAAAAAAAAATTGACATCAGTGGGTTAACCAATGTCATTAGGTAAAACATTCAACTTCTTTTAGGGATTCGAAAGTGACATAAGAGGCACGATGGATGAAGGCAACTAGGAGGGCGCAATAGGGCAGGGCGCAACAGGGTAGAAGGCAAAATGCAGCTATAGGGAAGCACTTGGACTGCAGAAGGCATCCCAGGGAGTGAATAACAATGGGAAGGCTCCTCTTTTACAAGGTTTAGGTTCTTTTTATGCTCTTGAGGAACCAAGTATGCATATCCCCAAAGTCAATGGCTATTTGGAAAGATGTAAGGAGAGGCCCAAGCTGGACATACTAATGGAAATGATTGTTGAAGACATTGAATACTATTCCAATCACTCCTTGTACTACAAGTTTCTAGGGCTTAAGATGTCATTGTTATTCTTGGAAGCATGGGCTCAGAGGATGTGGGCACCGAAAGGAGATATGGATATTACATTGCTGGCTAATAACTATTTCATGGTCACTTTTACCTGTATAATAGATTGTCAATGAGTTTTTGCTAGAGGTCCTTACTTCCATAATCAAGTGGGAATATTTATCAAGCCCTGGCATGCCAGTTTCATACCTTCAAAGGAACTACCAAACTGTGTCCCAGTGTGGGTGCGTCTACCCCACTTTCTGGTGGAATGCTGTCAAGAAGACACTCTCCAATTGCTTGCATCCTTGCTAAGAAGGCAGTAGGTTCCTTAATGTCACTCCTAGGGAAAAAGGTAATGACTTATGCCCACATTTGTGTGTAAATTGATCTTAGTAAGCCATTACTAGATGTTATTGAAATGAGTGTGGGCCCTTTTTCATGGGTACAATATCTAGATTATGAAACCCTCCCTTTCCATTGTCATCTATGTCATGCTTATGGGCATTTGCAGTAATGGTATCCCACCTCAAAATCTACTGCACCTTAACCAGCTCAATCTAATCACACTCCTTTTGGTACTAACAAGGAAAGGGGTTTGATTCCAGGTGAGATGCCTGAAACTGATGGTTTTATGCCGGTTAAAGGCTGATATAGAAATAGAGGCCAAAAATGGTCCTTAAAGGAAAGACAATTAGATGACTCGCTCAATAGATTTGAAATATTGGATGACCTTAATCAGTAGGAGGTGAATCCCAGGTTGACAATTTTTGACCAGGGGACTGAGGGTCCAGCTCAGGAGACCAATACTTCAAGGGCTTTAACTGAAACATAGGATGCTAGAGATTATCATATGGATATGGACCAGTAGCTGATAATTTCAGAAGGAATGACTTCCTCAATTGCTTCCCTTAAAGAAGACAGAAATATGCCCCTTACTGGGAAAATTGGGGACCTAGGGGCAGCAAGAAGCAGTAAATATTTTCCTCATCTTGGACTTCTGCAAAAATACCTTAAGAAAGGAGGGGGAGAGAAATCTGGCAAGCCTAGCAAAAAAAAGGACCAGGAAAAGATTAAGCTAATGGGAGAGACTTTGGTGGAGTCGGGGTTAGTTAAGACTCTGGATACACACTTTTTGAGCTCTCTGAAATGATTATAATATCTTGGAATGTAAGGGGTTTGAACAACCCTAGACAAAATGTTGTTCACAACATGATTAAAATTCATAGGCTGAATGTCCTTTTCTTGTAGGAGACTAAGCTTTCAATTGAAGACATGTCCAGACTTGCACCCAAGTTGTGGTGGCAAGGAGAATGTCAATGCATTGGCGCTACCAGATACTCATGAGGACTAGCTTATCTATGGAAGCCACGAAAGATTGGCCTCATAAGCTGGCTGACTTCTAAGTACTCTATGACTATGATTGCTTCTAGCTTTGAGATGGAGGAATTCATTCTCTTCTCTAATATCTATGCTCCCAATGATTGGCAGGGTAAAAAATCCTTATGGGGCCACATAAGTTTTGTTCGTAGCCTGGCCCCCTTCCACCCTTGGATTATGGCAAGTGATTTTAACACTATTCTTGATTTGACTAAAAAAAGTGGTGGCACATCAAGGCTGGACCCATCTACTTTGCTAATGGACAACTACATTGAAAATTTAAATTTATTTGACGTCAGGCCCAATAATGGATAGTTTACTTGGAACAACCGCAGGAGTGGGAAACATTACATTGCTGAGAGACTTGACCACTTTTTGGTCTCAGCTTTTTGGGTTGGAGGTATGTGGTCTATGAGGTCTAAAATTTTGGACTGGAGAGGATCAGACCATTGGCCCATCAAGCTTAATAGTGTCTCATAGTATCACTCACATTCTCCTTCCTTTATATTTTAACTCATGTGGTTGTGGGATCAATCTCTACATGAGTGTGTTGCCAATTGGTGGCATTAAGGTAGGCTTGCCCATGGTACGGTGATGTACATTTTTGCCAAAACATTGCAATATGTGAAGTACAAGCTCAAGCAGTGGAATCACCAAAGTTTTGGAAAAATTTTACATGATAAGGCTACTCCACAAACCAAGCTTGATGGTATCATGAGAATAATAAGGGAAGAAGGACTGACTGAAGAATTACTACAAGAAGAAACACAGGGTGTGAAAGACCTGGAAGAATGCGAGCTATGGGAGGAATTTTTTGGAAGAAAAAAGCTTGGGTCGAATGGATCTAAGAGGGGGATATAAATACATCATTTTTCTTCAACTCTTCCAAAGCCAGGAGACATGGAAATTCTATTTCGGCCCTGGTCAATGAAAGAGGTGAGCGGCTTAACTCCTATATGGCAATTTTAGAAGAAGTAGTACAATACTTCTCTACTCTCTTTAGGGAAGATGCTAATGGGGAATCTCTGGAAGAAGCTCAAGTTATCTTCTAAATTTTGTCATTGGTGATGCATGAAATGAATGAAAATTTAATGAAACCAATCACACTTGGAGAGCTTGAAGAAACCATTATTCAGGTGAAAAAAGGGAAAGCAGCTGGTCCTGATGGTTTCCCAGCTGAATTCTACCAAGAATTTTGGGATATCATCAAACTTAACCTTTTAGGTATTGTCCAAGAATCTCAGTAGAATAAGCAAATGCTTAAGGCTACAAATGCGACCTATCTTGCTTTCATACCCAAATGTGAAGGTGCTGATAGGCTAAGTCAATTCTGCCCCATATCCCTTTGCAATGTGGTTTAAAAAATTATATCTAAAATCATTGTAGATAGGATAAAAAGAGGGCTAAGTGTTATGATCTCAGAAGAGCAGAGTGGTTTTGTGAAAGGCAGGCAAATCTTGGATGGTATCGTTATTGCTATTGAGTCCATTCACTCCATGGCCAGCTCAAAAGATAAGGTGATGTTCATTAAATTGGACATGGCAAAAGCCTTTGATAGGGCTAGATGGTCATTCCTACAGAAGGTTCTTCATGATTTTAGCTTTGTGGATGAATGGACTCAATGGGTCATGAGCTGCATTTCCTCATCTTCCTTCTCAGTGCTTATCAATGGAGAACACACGGAGCTTTTTGGTGCTACAAGAGGGTTGCGACAAGGTGATCCTCTATCTCTGTACCTTTTTCTTCTCCTTATTGAAGGTTTGGGGTAGTTGATCAGTAGGAATAGAGAGGAAGGACATATCCAAGGATGGAAATGGGGAGGGGAATTATCGATGCAATCACACCTGTAATTTACTAATGACACTACCCTTATGGGCATGGCCACAATGAATGAAGCTACTAATTTACGCAGGGTGTTAGATGTTTATATAATGGCCTCGAGACAAAAGGTCAATGAAGATAAGTCATCCATCTTCTTCTTCAATACTCTGGGCCCTATTCAATAGCGAATCATGAGGACTCTGCATTTTTAGATTAGGACTCTCCCCTTAATTTACTTGGGTATCCCCATCTCAGCTGGCTGTACATCCAAAGAATCTTGGCAAACTATTTTGGAGAAATTTTGGGTGAAAGTGAATCATTAGACACATAGGTGGTTATCTTTTATGGGCTGGGTTTAACTTATCCAATCTGTGGTGCAGGCTTTACCCATCTATAGGTGTATGCTCTAGGTTGCCCCGATGGGATTCATTAAGGAGTTTGATTCAGTTACCAGACAATTCTTATGGACTGGTAGTCTGAACTCCACTAAATGGAGCCTTATTAGATGGGAGATTGTCTATAGCCCTAAATAATATGGCAGGCTTGGTCTGAGGCAGACGGACTTAAATGGTATTGCTTTGACAGCCAAACTTTATTAGCGATAGTGCACCAAATAAGACAAAGCTTGGGTCAGAATTATTTCACAGAAGTACTACTCTGAAACCATTCAGAGGGACATTCCTTGCTATCCACTTATTAGGAAAGGTTCGGCAATATGGGGTACTCTCAAAAAAGGGTCTGCTCTCATCAAGAATGGCTTATTCTAGATTTGTAAATAGGGATCCAAGGCTCTCTTTTGGTCTGACTCTTGGGATGGATATCCTCCCATCATTTCTCAATTTCAAAATTTGTTAAACCTTTTGTCAGAGATTCCTTGATGTTGGCTGGTCTCGAGTGAGTGACTACAAAGTTTACATTACACACGGACAGGTGGAGGTAGCTCACTAGAAAGCTCCTAAAACTTGGCCTATTAATGGGATGTAGGAAGAGAATGAGGAGCTGTTGAGCATCCTTTCCAGGTGTTTTTTTAGTCCTTTTTAGGAGGAAGATGAGCTAGCTTGGTCTTCTAATCCCAAGGGAGCTTATACAGTTTCTTCTAGATACCAGGCTTTACTTCTTCAGAGATTGGGCAGGGGGAAGTGCATTGGTGGAGACAGGTCTGGAACAATTTCACATGGCCTAAATGCAACTATTTTTCTTGGATGCTAGCTTGGAACATGTGCTTGACCTGGGACAATCTCTAGAAGAGAGGTTTCCAAGGCCCTTCAGTATGTGTTATGTGTAGAGTGACTGAGGAGGACTCAGCACACCTTTTTTTATGATGCCCCTTTGCCTTGCAACTCTAGCATTATTGGTGGGATGTTTGGTAGTGCCCATGTCTTCATGCTCAATCTATGGTCAATTTATGGAATGGATTGGGAGATCCCCCCTCAGGGATGCCCTTCCTGTAGGACATATGGCTGGGTGGCCCCATTTTTCTATTTTGGCAGATCTGGCTTGAGTGAAATAGGCAAATTTTATGGGGGGTGAGGGTCATGGTGCAATAATTATGGCAGAAAGTGATGGGGATGATCCAGGAAACTGTCTAAGTAAAGAGTGTGATCTAGCTTCCTTTGAGCAAATAAGACACTCAAGTGGTGGCGTGACTTGGATTCTAGTAGTTAACTGGTAAGTCAGCATGTGTTAGGAGGAGTAAGCAAGTCAAGGAGCAGATTCTCAGGACTGGTCAGTGGCAATGCCCCCTAGTGGGATTCTCAAGATCAATACAGATGGTTCCTCCAGAGGTAATCTAGGACCCGCAAGTACCAGAGGGATAGGAAGGGATTTTGAAGGTACGGTGATTTTCCTTTTTGTGGTTCTTGAGGGGCTGCAAACCATTAGCATGATGGAAGGTTAGGCCATTCTTTATGCCCTTGAGAAGGCCCATAGATTGGCGTAGGATTATCTGTGAATCAGACTCTCAAGTCTTGATTAACCTGCTCATCAAGAGGAAAGTGGTGGACGTCAATTGGCAACTATCTCTGATTGTGCAACAGATTTTGCAGATTTGCTCGCTTATAGATAGCATTACTTTTTCTCATATTCTATGTAAATGGAATAGGGTAGTGGATTTTTTGGTTAAATGGGCATCTGACCATTTATATGGTGGAAACATTGAGGATTGGGGGTCTCTCCCCCCACCGTTGCATTTTGATTTGGAAAGAATTATGGAGGCTGATAGGGAGGTTCATAATATTGTCTAGTTGGGCATGTGCCTAGTTTTTCAATTTATGTTGCTTTCTTCAGGGGGTTTCTACCCCTCGTTCTTCTTGTAATTATCTTTTCTTATTAATTTTATTTTTACCCTTTTTTTTATTTTTTTTTAAAAATGTCAGTAGGTAAAAATCTATCGATGCCAATATAGCTAACTAATGCCAGTCACTATGATATCCTAGGAGATGGAGAATCTAATGTTTTAGAAAACCAGAATTTGAAACTAGGTAAAATGGTGGATGTAAGAGGTTTGTGTAAGAAGGAAGAAAACTCAAAAAACCTGAGATAACATGTTATATAAATTGAGTATTAAAAATAGTATTGATTTTGTGAATCAATATAAAAATGTCCTTACCAATTCCAAAAAATAAAATGCAATAGAAAAGCAAAAAAATAACATACAATTAACAACTATTAAGTCTTAGAGATTAATTTTTAGTCTTGTGTTGGCTTATGCCTTAATCAAAAAGTAAGAAGAGAATTTGGTTATCAAAAATACTAGAAAGCAATCTAGAGCTGGTTATAGGTTAGTTTTAGTGCTCAAGAGGAAATTTATGTTAGACCAAGTATGTGACTTGTTATAGGAGCTTATTCTCTACACTTCACAGACTTGGATCTGAGCTAGGCTGCTTAGACAAAATATACCTTCTGTCTAGAGTTTATACTCCACTATAGAATGGAGTGGGTTCTCCCCTTGGTGGTGAAATCCAAGTAGGATAGCTAGGTAGGGTAAGGTAATCCATCAGGTGATGAAATCCGGATGGGCCTTTTCTCAGGTGAGTTTAGATGTTTGTTTGTGTGAATGTGATTTGGTTGTGTAATATAGGTGCACTACAATTTATTCATAATGCTTGTAATTAACTAGGTGAGTTAATATGCAACAAGCAAACAATGAAATGCAGTAAGTTTTAAACCCATATATGAAATGTTTAGATTCAAATGAAAGAAAAGATGAAATAGGAATAGAGAATTAACTTCACTATCCTAATGTGCATGTGATAAAGAAATAAAGAAGAGATTATTTTTAACTTGTAAGGAAATAAATGATGAATTTCTTTTAAAGGAAAAGAGAAAAGAAGAAAAAAAATTAGTTTGATGCTTCTAAATAGAAAATAAAATGTTGAATTTTTTGTTTTAAGAGAGAAGAGAAGAGGAAAGTTTAAAAAATGAAGTTTCCACTATAATTCACCTATATAAATACTTAAAATAAAAAATAAACCCAAGGAAAACTCCAGGGTCCCACTGGGTGTGCCAAAAATGTTTCGCTACATTTTATCTATTTCAAGTCTAAAGGAAAATAGAAAGGAATGATAGGGATAAGTGATTAGAATGAACCTAGTTTTGTTTACGTGCCATATTCAGACATTGTCAGTACTCCTCTTTGGCTAGAGAGGACTACCTACAAGTAAGAAATAACTATCATAAGATGTTTGTTAGCAGATAAATGAGTGAGTTGCTAAGCTATGTGCTTGTTTTAGGAAGTATAAGACTTCCTTAGAGATGATAGTCCACTTTTGAGAGAAAAAATAGTAATAAATAATTTAAAGAGAGGTGAAAGAGAGATAATATTATCATTATTCATAACCTAAGTGCAGTAGAGAGTCACAGGGTGTAGATGGTGTATTTTGTTTATATTTTAGAAGTTGTTTGGGTAGGTTTTGGAAGGGTTAGGGAATCCACAGTCATCAATGTTGGTAGGGGAGTGACCAATATCGGTTATACTATCAAGGTTAGTGGATGAAGGTGACTGATGTTGGTTAGGCTATCGAGGTTGGTAGGGGAAATATTTAGCTTGGATCTTGCAGAAAGCTTTTCTAGGTCTAGGAAATAGTTTTGATTAGGTCTAAGAGGTTGGGGAGAGTTATGAGAGAGAGTATGGTTTGGGTAGATCTGGTCTGAGGTTTGGTGTGTTAGGTTAAGGGGAAAACAAGCAAGGAAAATTTTTAACTCCCTCATGGGGGTTTGATCAAGAGTGTATAAAGCAATGAATAGTAGATATGAAATGGTAGCAAAGTAAATGATTAAAAAACCTACAGAATAAGTGATTATACTTAATTATAGTGGTGACTAAATGATAAGTACCAGATTGATGGGTCCTATCAAGTAGTTTAAATTGATGCCCTAAACAGAGAGAACAAATAGGTGTTTTTGGTCTTCAAGAGATTAGTTCCTAATCGTGATTAACTTATGCAAGATAAAATTAAGCCAGGATGTCAAAATTTGAATGCTAAGAGCTTGAATGCAAGTAAGAATGAATTTTCTTGATTTTTACTAACTTGAACTTTAGGTTGGAGTTAGGCTTAAATCACTGACATCGATGATCCCACTGACATCGATCATGGGTTGACTAATATCGATAGCCCTAGAATACATAAAGATTACTATTTTGGCCTATTTTTTGTTACCCTTCATGCCAAGTGTGGCACCCATTACAAAATGGTAAAAAGAAGAGTTTAAGGAGGTAGTTGATTAGGAATTTAGTTTTGAAGTGAGAATAAGTCTTGGGTAGTTAGGATGAGAGGACTAGGTCTTGAGGTGACTCATTAGGTGTGAATTATTCATAGGGTGAGGTGGCCAGGTAAGGTGGCAAAGGTGGCTTTTATTAACTTAATTAAGTATTTTAAATTAATTAAATGTGTGAGGGATAAAAGCATGGGTTAGGGAGACTAATTTTTATTTATTAAAAAATGGGTTTAATGAGGATTTTGACACAGGGAGTTATGCACGTGTGTGTAATGTAATTTTGGTGTTTACAATTAACTCTTAAGCATGTTTAAGCACTTTATGTATAAATTACTCAGATTGATTAAAATGTCTTATTATTGGTCCAAAATTTGACTAGATTAGAATTGAAAGGTAATGTCAGATGTGTTGGAACTGTATCCCCATTTAGGATGTTGTCAACAACAAATAATAAAGACACGTCTTGTGTAAAATTTTTTATAGGGAAGAACAATCCAAATCACCTAGGTGCAAAATTAGCATTTTGACTCAAAATGAACTGATCAAAGTTCGCTGACCCATAAATTGCATTTCCTCATTTAGGGATACCCTTGCCAAAATTGGCACTTGAATATTTTAGTTTCACATCATTTAGTGTGTTTTAGTTTTTTAAAGCCAAATTATGTATTTTGGGTAGAAATTGGTCAAAAGCCTGATTGGAGGTTATCAGTTCCTAGATTTAGGTGTCTATAGTTTGCCCCTATTTGGGAAGGCATTGCAAGCTATAAGCATAGTAACATCTTCTCAAAGAATGAAAAGTTCATGTATGCCTACAACTGTAATGATGATAAACTAACTCTATGATGCCCCCTCAAGGGAATGGTTGGCATAAATAAGTCAGCAAACAGTCCCTTGAAAAGAGAGAAGTGAAATGAGGGGACCAAAGAAAGGAAAGATGATGGGGTGAAAACACAATGATATTGAAAAAGTAGTCAAAAATCATTGAGAATGCAAGTGGTATGGTGCACAATGGTTTACCCAAAGGCGGTTATAAACATTGTACCCCGATAGTGGCAACATGATATGATAACATAATGATTTCCCCAAAGGTGGTTATAATCATTGAGAAAATGGAGTAACCCCAGTTAGGATAGACAAACAAGATAATAACATGACCCTATATGGGAAAAAAAAAGTAAAGTGGTGACAACACAATGATTTACCCAAAGGTGGTTATAATCATTGAACCCAAATTATGGTAAACATGATAAACTTGGCCAAGGATGATGACAACTTAACATAGAGGGTAATGATGAATTAAAACAACCTACTAATAAAGAAATGCTTGTCCAAACTAATAAAGGTTGAAATTATTTTGTGTTTAATTACTCCATTTGGGATATGATTAGGATGGAATCAGGATGTTGGTGCTGAAGAGATTCTACCATTGCTGAATAGACTTCTTGAAGCTGAGGTTTGTTGTAGCACATCATGGTATAACATCATGAGGACTTGGCCAAAATATGCATGAAGATTGACTCTCGTAATCCATACTCAGTATAAAATAATGCACCAATGATAAAAACCATGATGACAATGTAAACATATGAATATGGATGGATTCAAGTGTAAGTATGGGAAAGGAATCACCCAATGAACACACATAAACTGAATCAAAGCAATAGTTCTTGAAAGCAAACAAATAGGTAGACAAAATAAAATAAGTAGAAATAAACAAACAAATAATGCAATAGAAACCCTACAAACATTACCCCTAGAAAATAGGTGACAACTTAACAAATGAACAAAATTGGGGAATAGAAGAAAAGGAAGGGGGTGCCTGAGTTATCTCCATATGCACTAGGAAAATAGACACTGACTACATAGTTCCATAGATATAATACCCAATAAAAAACTTTAGGCCAAATGTAGTTCTCCTAGGGAATGGGAAGAATGTGATAACTAAGGAAATCAAATAGAATGGATGTGAAAGAATAAGAGGATGGTCTTGTAAAATGACAAGTGTGTGAGAGAGAAAAGGGCCAAAAAGGATGGAGAAACTAAATTACAAGTGATTTGCTTGTAACTTAGTAATGGTTCCTAGAATCCTTAAGGCAAATAAGTGGTCAATATTTCTATTATTTTTTAATGATTTTTCAAATGTTTTTAGAAGTGTTTTGGAGTGTCTCAACTCAATTGAGATTAATAAGACACTAAATGGTTCAAGCTCGCAAAATGGTGAGAGCGTTTAAACTAAGGTTGCTCATAAAACAATGATATCATGGCTTAGGTTGTTCACAAAATGATGAGAGCATGGAAAAGGGGTCACTAAGCTAACCTCAACAAGTATTGATTGCTACATACATAGTCCCAGAGTAGGACCTCAAGTCATTGTATTTTTTCCCTTAAAGTAGAGGAATTTGCTTAGTGTAGCAGTCAATTCAAACAAAATAGGCATAGTTGGTAAAAAGGCATAGTACAACATAGGAAGTGGCAAGTTGGTACGTTAAGGCTTAATGTGGCCCCTAGTTTTTCCATAGGTGGTTATAACTAGATATAATAGCATAGATCAAAGGAACTAATTTTCCCAAAGGTGGTTATAATTAGTAGTAAGACTGGTGGTAAGAAAGGAATAATAAACAAAGGATGTAACTACCATAACTTCTATCAGACTATCCTAAAATATGATCTCTATCTGAAGTACTTAAACCAATCGATGAAACTAATCAAATACTTTGATGGTAAAAATATGTAACTAATGGCAAAAAACTAAGGCCAAATGGCTAGGATTTAGAACACACCATGTTGATAGATCAGAAGCAAAAAATGGATACAGTGAAGAGGACGGATAATGATGGTACTTTGTACAAATAAGAATAGTGATAAAATATCATAATTGAAATCATATGTATAGATAATACACCTTAGCACTCAAGCATAGTACTACTTGAGATGAATAATATTCATTATATCAAGAAGTTCATCTCTATCTAGTGTGTCAGGCCTATATTCTCCTAATCTATATTGTATTAATGATGAAAGGCCTTATCTAATTTGGTTTGAACTTCCCTTTATGTTTCTTCTCAGTCATGGTATTCTTTTGGTTTTCTTTAAGAACAAGATCACCAATTTCAAATTTTCTATTCTTAACATGTCAATTATAGTGGCCTTTGAATTAGTTTTGATATGCTTGAAGATTTATGAGCATGACTATACATTTCTCATCAATTAGGTCTAGCTCTTGCAAGTTAGCTATTCGATAGTCATGATCATCCAAGACATACTTGGAAGAGATGCGTAGTGAAGGCAATTCAACCTCAATGGGAAGGATGGATTTAGTACCATAAACAAGTTAATATGGAGTGGATCTTATAGGGGTATGATGATTGGTATGGTATGTCCAAAAGGCAGGGAATATCTAGAGGTGCCAATCATGATCGACATCATTAACAATCTTTTTGATGATATTGATAATGGTTTTGTTAGATGCCTCAGCTTGGAAATTACCTTTAAGGTAATATGATGTATAAAAATGTTGCATGATGTTATATTTAGTATATAGCAGATCTACATCCTTGTTCTTGAATGATCCTCCATTATTAGATATAATGTCATAAGGGATACAGTACCGGTAGATGAGATGGTTGAAGATGAATTTGGAAATTTGCTTTCTAGTCACATAAGTGAGGGTTATAGCTTCAACCCACTTAGTGAAATATTTGGTGTCAGTGAAGATATGTTTATGGCCATCAGATGAAGTGGGTTTAATATCCCCAATGAGGTCAAGTCCCCATGTAGAAAATGGCTGGTGTCAACATCAGTTTTAGAGTTTTTGTTGGGGAAATCAGATTAGCATGTTGTTGACATTTATCACACTTTTTTATATATGAAGTTGTATCTACATCTATTATGGGCCAATAATAAATAGTACACAAGATATTTTTGGATAGGACTACCCCATTATAATTAGTTCCACATACTCCTTCGTGAACTTCTCTTAATGCTAGCGTAGACTCTACTGAAGTTAAATAATGAAGTAGAGTTCCATCAAAACTATGATGGTAAAGGGTGGATCCAAGTAAAGTATAATGAGCAAAAAGATGAATAAAGGCTTTGGTTTGTTTTTTAGATAGGTTAGGTGGTAGAAATTGGTCATGAAGGTAGTCATAAAGGTCTGAGTACCAGATAAAATTAGGACTAACAATATCAAAAATCATTGCAATAGTTGAAGGTTCATGAGCTAGTGCTGATAAGTTTTTGACAAGGAAATGATACTCTCAAGATTTATATATTTGTTGAATCAAAAATCCAATAATATCCATGGCATATGTCATTCTGTTACTATCCCTTGGTATGTGCTCAAATTGAATTTTGGCAATTTTTTGCTTAAGAGTGTCAACCATGGCATTATATGGAACCAACTTGTCATCTTTGGTCTAAAAAACATTTGTGACCTGAATGATGATTAATTGAGAATAACCATAAACTTAGAGATGACATATATTCTAATGCACTACTTGTTGAAGTCTTGTAATAAGTGTTTCATACTCAACCATGTTGGTTGTACAAGGAAAGTTGATTCTGAATGATTTAGGGATTAGATCCCCCTGTGGTGTAATAAATAATAGGCCTACCCCTGATCCATGTGCAGTAAATGAACCATCAAAGTAAAACTTCTAGGGTTACTCCTCAAGGTATGTGTCAATGACGGTCATGATAGATTCATCAATAAATTGAAATGTGAGTGGTTGTGTGTTTATGAGAGGTGCTTCAGCAAGGTGATCTGTAAGAACCTGTCCTTTGATTTTCTTCTAATTGACATACTCTATGTCAAATTCACTAAGAAGCATGACCCATTTAGCCATTATACCTTACAAAGTTATTTTAGATAGTAGATACTTGAGTGGATCTACTTTTAAAATTACCATGGTTTTATTATTTAACATGTAATGGCATAGTTTTTAAGCTATGAAAACCATGGCTAGACAAGCTTTTTCAACAGGTGCATAATTATGTTCATATGTAACCAAGGTATGAGTTAGGTAGTATACCACATGCTCCTTTTCATTGTCATCATGTTGAGCCAATAGTGTCCCTAGGGCATGGTCAGTAGTTAATAGGTATAATAAGAATGGCTTTCCTAGTATAGGAGGTAATAAAATAGGTAGATTAACAAGATAGTCTTTGAGTTATTGAAAAGTTGTTTGGTAGTGATCATCCCCGTGAAATGAAAATACTTTATTTAAAAGGTGTGTAAATGGATGACACTTATCTGATAACTGAGAGATGAAGCATCAAATTGATTGGATCTTACCTTGTAAATTATGGAGTTGCTTTAAATTGGTTGGTGGTGGTATCTCAATTATAGCATAGACTTTAGCCAGATCAACTTCAATACCTATATGAGACACGATGAAGTTAAGTAATTTGTTTAAATTTGCACCAAACACATATTTCTTTAGATTAAGTCTAACTTTATAATCTCATAATATTTCAAATATCTTATGCAACACTACTAGATGGTCGGCCCTGGTTTTAGATTTTCTTAATATGTCATCAACATAGTCTTCAAAAATATCATGCATCATATCATGGAATATGATAGTCATGGCCCTTTGATATGTGGCTTCAGCATTATTAAGTCTAAATGGCATTACCTAATAAGAAAATGTTCCCCATGGAGTGGTGAATGCTATTTTATGTTGGTCTTTTGGTGTTATTTTGATCTGGTTGTATCCTAAAAATCCATCCATGAGTGAAAGCATTTCATAATCAGATGTGGATTTGATGATCATGTCAATATTAAGTAAGGGAAAATCATCTTTAGGACAAGATTTTTTGATGTCTCAAAAATTAGTACAATTTTGATCCCTTTAAGATTTTTACTAATAGGTACCACATTAGAGATCCATTTTGAGTATCCAATGGATCAAATACATCCTGCTTCTAAGAGTTTTTACAAATCTTTCTTTACAAATATAGCAATGTGAGGATGCATCTTACGTAACTTTTGTTTTACCATTTTGGCATCAAGATTAACCATAAGGTGGTGTAGAACCAAGGCAAGGTCTAAACCTAGCATGTCAAAATAGGCCCATTCAAAGATATCTACAAATTCTCTCAACAGAGCTATAAAGATGTCATATTCCTCCTTGGTGAGAGACACACCTAATTTTATCCATTTCAAGTCTAATGGAGTCTCGATGTTTACCTCTATTATATCTTCAACTAGAAGGGTCAAACCATTTTCTAGGATAGTAGGCAATGACTTGAAATATAAAATTATGTCAAGGTCCTCTGTTATGACTTGCTCTTCAACTTCTCCTAATCATGATGAATCTAAGTCCCCTAATGGGAGATCTGGCTATGTGATAAAAATAGTTGGAAATTTGATCAAATACTTGTTGTTTCTCAAAGCTAAACTTGGATCCATAGGCAAGTTCATTTTTGGTGGTCTCCTGGTCTAAATTCAAAGAAAAATAAACACCCCAATCTAATGACATCTGAAACAAGTTTTCACCACTTGATTGGCCTTTATCTTTACTTTTTCCCAAGTTAGAAAGCACCTCAAAGAGGTTTTCACCTTGGGACCTCAATGTTTTACTTATTTGTTTTTGGATAAGGGTGTTCACTTGCTCTCCAAAATAGGTTGTAGGATCCAATGTGATTGATAATCTTGATTTGTGATCTTCCAATAGAACATTATCTCTAAGGCCTAAGAAATCATAGAATACCTCATCATTCTAGAACTCATCAATCAATATACTAGATTCTTGTTGGTCCCAATCTATTAGTTGGGGATAATATAATGTAAATGGGTTGCAATGAATGGCCAAGGTAAGGGTAAAAATGACATTGTTATCAAATAGGTTAGTTTTAGCTAGGTCATCAAAGATGAGGCTATGATCAGATTCTGATTCACTGTCGACATCATCATCACTAGTCGTTGGTGATGGAGTTTGAATAAGATATGTGGGGTCACCCCCAGGCAGTTTAAATCGAAATCCATAAGGTCTTTCATACTTAGTCATGGAAATTGGATCAATGGTTCCTTTTTGATTTGGTTTGAGGCCTCTTCCTTCATAATTGTGACACTCCATGATCCTATTAAGAATATGATACTTTGCACTTTTATAACAATTAGCTTAATTTTCATTGTATAACCATGATACATCCCCTTTAAGGGGATCAAATTCTAGGATAAATGTTGGTACAAATATGACAAGTCCCTTATCTTTGTTCTTTTTTCACCAATGCATATGTGGGGTGACATTAAGTCACCCAAAAGTTTTTGGATTTTGAGGAAGATTGGAAATATGAAATGTATCATGGGTCACATACTCTCCTAATCTATTATCTAAAATGGTGAAATGGTTGGAATATTCAAGAGGTGGCATGTGGGAAAGGGAATCTAAGGTATTAGGATCTATGAAATTATCTGGTGAAGGATCAATAAGGATAGCCTTTCTTTTAACCTACTTGGAACTTGGATTCATGTTGTACTAATAATTATAGCTTTGAAATTTGACCTCAAGATATTTGTAGTGTTCATATGGTGTAACTCCTCTAGAATATTCACTTCCATCCTTGAGTGGGAAAACTTGATACATTAGTGTAGCATTGATGGGACTACATGAATCTCATGTAACCAAGGCCTACCTAGAAGCATATTATATGATAACTCAAGATCAAACACATGGCAAAGTGTATCATGGGTCAAAGGCCCAATGATAATTGAAAAACTAATGGTGCCTTTTAATTATTTTTCTCTATTATCATAGGATTTTATGGTTATTGTTTCTAGTTGGAGATCTGTCATTGTGTACCCAAGAAGCTTGATAAGCTTTAAGGACACTATGTTAAGCTCTAATCCATTGTCTATAAGGACACATTTCACTTTATGTCATATTATATAAAATTATATGTATAATGGATTATTATGGAGAAAGCCAAGGGAAGACATATCACTTTGATTGAATGTGACTTGTTGGGCTAGAGCTAGGTGTCCAACCAAAGCTTGAAACTTATCAGGGGATATGTCACTAGAAATAGTGGATTGGGTCAAAAACTCTATCAAGATGTTATTTTGGATTATTGATGTTTGTAAAAAATATAAAATAAAAATTTGTGCTGGTGTCTTCTACAATTGTTCCACAATATCAAACTTCTTGTCTTGGTCAGTAGTGAATGGTTTATTCTGAGGCTAAATGGTTGGTTGGATGATAGGAAAAGTGGTAGATGGTTGTGGACCT
Source organism: Torreya grandis (assembly GCA_037957365.1). Taxonomy (NCBI): domain Eukaryota; kingdom Viridiplantae; phylum Streptophyta; class Pinopsida; order Cupressales; family Taxaceae; genus Torreya; species Torreya grandis. The sequence goes on from JARHVA010000185.1 coordinate 96,714, forward strand.
GGGAGAGTAATCTTCAACATTCAAGTTGTGATTTCATAATCAGGATTAAATACTACACCATTATTTCTAATTGATGTTGGAAATGATGTGGGACCAGACAGGATAAGTCTCAGTGGCTAGTGCACTTGCGTGTGGTCACGTGGTAAGAATGAGTTGTTGGTATAAGGTCCAAAATGGGAAGTCCTAGTTTTCTAGTTTTCCTATATACACTCCCAAGTTAAAGAAGGATTATCCATGCAATTTGGTTGAATATTATTATTTAAAAATGGCCTAGGTTGATTAGTGATTGGTCTAGGTTTAATGGATATGGTATTAATGTTACCCCTTGCAATATGACCTACAACCCTATTGTAGTCATGTGCAACTGCATGGTAGGTTTGTTGGTTGTCATGATTTTCACCTTGGTTTTATCTATTGTTCTTTCATTGTAGATTCTGCTACTAATTTTGTTGATTCAATTGGTTTGGCCTTTGATTTTGATGCTATTGATTTTGCTACTACATTAGCCATTGTTGTTGTTGTTGATTATTTTGTTGTTGTTAGTTGTTATGTCAGGGAAAGGGGTTTTGATAAATCCCAAGAGTTTTATTAGAAGTGGAAGCACAATTATCCAATGTTATTTCCCCATTCTCCAACATATTCTCAATTAAATTCATGATTTAGACACATCTTCATAGATTATGCCCATTGACCCAATGATAGTCACAGAATTCATTTTCATGGTACCAATCAGGATAAGGAATGCCTTGCAGATAATGCTTTGGTATAGGCCAAATAATCATATTAGTGGTCAAAATCTTAAAAAATATAGAATTAATAGATTATCCTAGGTCACTAAAGACATGATGTGCAGGCATAATTCTCCTAGGAGGAGGGGTTTGTAATGGTAAAGGTTGTTGTATTTATTGTGCACATTTTGGTTGTTGTGCTTATGGCATTGGTTGGAGAGGTTACTGGGTAGGAGTAAGCTAAAAAGGTGGTGCAAATGATTTTTTCACCATTTGGACATGTTAGGATTCAGTTACTCCATTTTCCACAACATTCCTATTATAGTTGAATTGCTTTGGTCTTTCTTGGTTATTGGCCTATGCCAGTTGTGTTACTTGTACTTGAATAGGATGTTGATGTTGGCCATTTCCCTAATTGGTATCTTGATTTTGATTAGTTTAATTAAGCTTGATGATTTCCTTATTTATGAGAAACTACTCGATCAACAAACATTTATCAATGATCTCTTTGAACATATGTGCTCATTGTAGTTCTAGATGGTAAGCTATCTCATTATGCAAATTTTTAGTAAACATAGTGGATAATTGTTTATTTGGTAAACTATGGGTGAAATAGATTGCAAGAGCTCTCCATCATTGTAAGTAACTTAAAAAACTCTCCCCATCTTTTTTCTTTGCTTGTGTTAAGTCCACTAATAAAATCTCATGCTCAAGATTATAGGAAAAGTGCTACACAAATTTATTAGAAAGATCATGAAAGTCCATTACTAAATTCTTGGGCAAGTTTAAAAACCACTTCAAGGATTGTCCATCCAAGCTCATTAGAAACCACAACAAAAAGGTATATGTCTCTATATACTACTGGTTGACATGCAACAAATAATTTGGTCAAATGAGCCTTAGGGTCACCTTTCCCTTTGTATTTATCTAATTTTGGTGGTTTGTATCCTGGAGGAAATGGTATCTATAAATACTCCATGTTGAATGGATAGGAGCACACATCATCCAATTTGAACTTTTTGGTCTATTTCCCCACTTGAATAACAACAATTGGATCCTTCATCTATTGCAATTCTTGGGATAGGAAACTAGAAGGGACATTGGTTTGAGGGAGAAAATTGATTTGGGTAGATGGTTGGGAGGTCACAAGTGGGAAACTTTGACCAGGGTATGATGGAGATACCTATTGGGGTATATTAGTTTGGTTGGGGAATGGACTAAGAATACACATACGTGGATAAGGATGTACTTGAATTGGCATATTAGTCTATGACTAAAGAGGTATGTTTTTCATTACCTAGTAAGGTAAAACATTAGTTGACTCTGATTGAGGTGGAAATATATTTTTTCTCTATTGTGTTGATACACTAGGCTATGTATAATATTGTGGAATACTACTCATTACATGTTAAGGAGTAAGATTCATCACATTCTATCAATGAGGTGTGACATTAGTCATTATTTGATAACCTAATCCTATAGGTTGTAAACTTAATGAAGCAATTGGTCGAAGTTAGGGTGTATAAACTCATATTCCCTGGTATGATGATCTACTCATGAGATTAGCTACAGGCACATGTTCTTGGCTAGTTATTTATGTGTTAGTATCACTTTGATCAGGATTGGATGTTGTTTGCACATTTTCCACTATGTTTGGCTCACTATTCAGTGTATAGAGGATAAAGACACTTATTTAATAATGGTCATTTCATCAATTTATCTATCTAATTGGTTTGTATGAATGTGTTTAAACTCAGATTATGATCTGGGCAACAATTCAGGGGATGGTTCTACCCCAATTGATGACAGAACTTCTAGGAGCCATAATTTTCACACCGTAGCTCTAATTGACTCCCCATTTGAACTGTTGGAAAGATAATAATGAGAAGAACATGGTGATATGGAATATAGATCTGATTAGTGGTTTTTGAACCCAAAAAACTCAATTTAAGTGTCCCAAATTTCAATTTTAGTAGTGCAGTCTAAAAATAGTAAGTTTCTAAAAATAGTAATTCCTCAAATTTTGTATTATTTTAAATCATGGAAGTTGAACCACTTAATCTCCCTTGATATTATTGACCTTCCAAATCCTCATCCTACTTTCAAAATGTGTATAAGTGAATATGTAACCCAAAATGGAAATCAAACATCTCTTCCCAGAGATAAGCATATAGTTGTATTACGATATGGAGTAATAAAACATCTCTTCTCAGAGAATTCATTGTTACTATGTTATTTTCATTTTATTGAAATATTTTTCAATCAAAAATTTTGATTTTTAGATCAGTGGTAAAAAAAAACTCTGGTCCAGTTAACTCTATCAACACTCATATTGAAGGTACTAGGTTAATAAGAAGCTTACTCACCATGTTCATCTGATTTAAATCACATGCTAAATTTAGGTAGGTTTTATATGCTATCTACATTTGGTTAGAGTGATCTTCCATGATTTTTTTCATTGATTAGATAAATTAGGGTCTTGATACATTGTTTGGACTAAATCCATAGGATTACTAGAAGAATCCTATTGATCGTAAATGATATTATGAGGCACTCTTATTAGACTTGGTAAATTTTCATGAGCGAAGTTTGCTAGAAACTTTACCCCTACCTCTATGTCTCTAACTAAAATCTCATCTTTTTTTTAATAAATGTCGCTTAAACAAAAATGGATCATACATGGAAGTCATATTAGTAGAATATGACTATTGAAGAACTGACTCATCCATTATGGGTATTGTATCTAGGTATTGTGTGGTTTGTTCTTGGTCTTGTTCTGAATAAGGTGGTGTGTTAACCAAATAGTTAGCTAAGGGATCTTGGTTTTGTGCCCCTAATTGAGTATTATAAAAGGGATAAGAATCCATCTCATAAGTAATATTATCTGTGTAGGGGTCTTACACCATTTCTTCCTATGCAACCACATTACTAATCCCTGGATTGTACATGAGTCAACTACAAGTGTAGGAATATATGTTTGGATCCATAGTCAATGATTTGTGATAAAAGGTTAAATATTTCTACAAACTCTAAAAAGGATAAAATCTAAAACAAATGATGCCTTCAACTTGGTCTATATTTGTCAAAAGGATCAAAAGGTTTATGCAAAGATTTGTGAGGAAACAAGCTAGCATAAAATATCTAACATTTCACTATTCACATAAAGATAAGTAAGTAAATGGACAAAAAATCAAAATGCCAAACTCTAAGGTTGAAGTGTTTTAAATCAGTCTAATCTAGGAATTTAAAAGTTGCTAGGTCTTTTGGCCAAACGTGGTGTCAAAAGCTAAGCTCAAACAAGGCATATTCTAGGAATCTTGGCCAAATGGCATACAAATTTAGACTTTGAAAATAGATAAAAGTTTTAATCTAATGGATTTGAAACACTTCTAACAAACACTAGGCATTTGATTCTTGGTCATGAACTTGATCAACTAGGTATAAGGTATGAAACAAAAGGCACTATAGCAATAATATATTTTCTCATAAATAATGGTATAAAACTTGGTTATTTTGACAAATAAGCTAGACAAAATTGAATGGTATAACTATGTTTTAGATAAAAGAACACAAAAAGTACACTCAAATTAGTCTAAAAATGTAGGAACAAATTTGGAACTCTAGGCGAGGGTCTATGAAACAATATTTGAAATGTTTTGGGAAGTGTAACTATGATAGACTACCTAAAGGGTGTGACAAAAAAGTTCATTTAAAAAATATCTAAGGCAAAGACAATTTCTCATAATTTTGACAGCATAACACTACTTTTCTTGACTCAAAATGTTGTGGTGTATAGACTCAAAGTGCAATTTTTTAGCATAAAATGGCTTAAGTCTATCAAGTGATGATAATTATTATGAGTCTTAAATGGCCTTCAACCTAAATTGGAAACTAAATCTAAGCTTCCTTAAGTTTAGTATAAATGATTAACCCACTTAACACATCAACCCTATAAACTTGTAAAGGTGCAATTTTGAATTTAGATTATAAGTGAAGGACTTAAAAAACTTTGGTAAAGGTCTAGACTCAATTGGGTAACATAACTATGCCAAAGTGGATGATATGACTCTCAATATTTTGATGATATTTTGAACAAGGCAAATTGATGATCTCACGTAGGCAGCATAACACCTCTTTGTTCAAAAGAAAATTTGGACTATGTGTTTGGTTTGGATTGTTTGTTTTCACCAAGTTTTGACTTCAAACATGACTTTAATCTAAGACAAGACCAACTAATTAATTTCCCTTAGATCCTAAATTGACAAGTTTGCTTGGTATTATTGGAATCCATTAATATACATCATTTGAGAGGATTTTAAGTGTTCATCCAAAAGTAAATATGCATTATATAGTAGGGTTTTTACATCCCCACTTCTCTCAAATGATAGTACTGCAACATGGACCTTGAGGTGCACCTTGAAAAAATAATACTTCTATGGCAAGTGAGGATTTTTCTAAGATGTAACAAGTATATGAATGATCTAGGGGAATCAATTTCACAATGGCTTTCATGCCAAACAATGTAAAATAAAAACATAGATTTTGGGTCTATATCCTATAAAAAGGTATAGTCATTTTTGTAACCACTACATCCTACTATTCACTCAGTGTAGTGTGATGTCCAAAGTACCACTACATCCTATGTGCACCTCCAAAGGAGTCAAATGAAGTCAATGCTAGGAGATGAAACTTTGGGTCAAAGCTTCCCTAAATAACTTATGGGAGGTGATGAAGTCCCCCTCGTAAGCCAAGTTTGCATAAAAATAAAGAAAGCATGAAAGTAGAAAGACTTAGGGTCATTTTCAAGGTCACACAAACTTTGATGAGTTTTTGGGGAGTGCTTTAGATGAATTTATTTCTAAGCCTTAGACTAGGCTACTTGCAATAGGAATGGCACTTTTGATTCCAAAGGTTCCCTATAGGGGACAAATGGAAGAGCATACATGCACAATCCCTCTTTTTTTCCAAATAAAATCTTGATTAAACAACTATTTCAAACAAAAATTGATAAGTGTGTTCAATTTTAGACCCAAATGAAATATTTGGTGGTGTTCATTTGACCCCTTGGTCTTAATATTGTGAACTTTGAAAACATTTATTTAATCATCTAAATTCTTTGTTAAACACCAAAACAAGGTTCCTAATTGATTTTTAAGCATGAAAGGTGATTTAAACATGTTTTAAGCAAATATCAAGCTTGGTCCTGTAGCAAAAATGTTAGCATGTCCTTTAGCTTTAAAGCTCTTTTTAGCTTGAAATAATGAACTTTGGAAAAATAGCTCTCAAGTCTGTGTTTTAAGAAAAACAAAGTGATTGACGTCAATTATTACAATCGATGACAGTTACCATGGCTAACCAAAACCTAATCGGTGTCAATTTTGCTAACTAACATTAGTTAAACTATGTAACTAATGTTGGTCTTACTTATCGACATCGATTACTATGTAAAACCGTGGTAAACAAAAATGGTAAAATAAAGTTAGAAAATCAATTTGCAAGAGTTTTAAGGATCCAAATAAATATTTTAGATTTGTAAAATGATCTCCTTCAAGTGTGAGATGCATATTGTCCTACCAGGTGTGCCATTATGTGATCTAGGAATTTGACTCAAGAGAGGATGGTTAGTATGGTGTTAGTTCCAAAATAATAAACAAAATGAAATAAACACACTAATAACATAACATCTATTGACCTAGACACTAGGGAGAGATTAGTTTTTAAAAAAATTGACAAACATAACTAAAAATTAAGGAATGAAAACAAAATAATTTCTTCAACTTCTTTGGGTGCTCCAAATGCCTTTGTAGTGGTGGATTGCTCAGTTTGTGTTACTAAAGTCATTGGAAATGGAAGCTTGGCTACCTCCATCTCTTCTTGGCACCCTTGGCTTGTGGCTTGGCTTGGCTTGGAATCAATTTGGCATTATAACTTTGCATAATAAATTTCTTAAATATATTTGAGCATAATAAATTTGCACCAAAATAGCTTATAAATGATGTTCATGGCCTCTCTATTTATAGATTTTTGAAAATGTCTAGTATTAACCTAAACCATCCATCCTTAGAATGAGATATGTGTTTGAGGATTAATTCAATTTTTTAAAAATTAAGTTTATAATTATCCTCATCATGACATTGGAATAAGGGGAAATTAAGAGGCATGGAGGGTATTATGGAAGGCATTTATGAGGCATGGAGGGCATGAATCTTGATATTTGTGACATTTATGGCCTAGGGATGTCTTCCCAAGAAATGAGGTCACTTGATGATGAATATATTCAATATTCATTTCCAAAAATAAGTATTAAACAAGTTTCCATAGAATTCTTGATTAGGCTCTAATTTCGATTAATTATCTCTTAAGCATGTTTAAACACTTTGAGCACAAATTACTCAAATTGATCAGAATGTCTTTTTAATGGTCTAAAATTTGATTGAATTGGAATTGATAGGCAATGTCAGATGCATTGGAACCATATCCCCAATTAGGATGTTGTCAACAACAAATAACAAAGTCACATGTCTTGTGCAAAAGTTTTGATAGGGAAGAACAATTCAAAGCACCTAGGTGCAAAATTGGCATTTTGACTCGAAATGAATAGATCAATGTTAGCTAGCCCATAAATTACATTGCCCCATTTAGGGATACCCTGGCCAAAATTGACACTTGAATATGTTAATTTTACATCATTTAGTGTGTTTTAGTGTTTTTAAGCCAAATTGTGCATTTTAGGTGGAAATTGGTCAAAATCTTGATTGGAGGTTATCGGTGAATAGATTTAGGTGTCTAAAACAAATATCATTTATTTTATGCAATTAGGTAGATTGTTTCATTTCTTTGAGTGTGTATAAATTTCTCTCATGATATATTTTTCTAGGATTGAACAACTACCTTAGATATATATTTGATCTAAGCTATAAGCTTTTAAATATGGGTGTGTAACAACATCTCTAACGAGATCAACCTTTAGTTAAGATATATAACTTTCCTATATCACGCTTTCCTTTGACTCTTTAATTTTGTCATCATGTGTGTGTGTAACAACTACTAGTAGCAATCATTAGTTTTAGACACTTGACCATAAAGAAGACCATCCTAGAATTAATCCTTCTTAAGATCATAAAATATTATTGCCTACTTTCTTTCCTAATCTATACTTTACCTCTTTTTAGAGTTTTTTTTAGAGATATACTCACTTTATAATAAAATCCATCCATCCATCCAACTCAGCTAGGTTTTAACTTTTTTTCTAGGTCACTCACCCATTCACACCTAGTTAACAACCTACATGCTTAGCCTACTATTCCACCACCTTTTTGTTCAACCCGTACCTAAAAATAATTCCTTAGAGTGGATTTCATCTTCATAGATATCATAAAATTTTATAGGTTACCTCATTTACATATCTATTGTGAATTAACATGACATCGACACATCACATTAAATCATCTAAAAATATAATATATATTATATTAAATCACCCAAAATTCTAATATACATAAGATAAAATGCTTAAAATAAATAATTATTTAATTATCATCAAAAATTTCCATACACATCACATAAAAAGTCAAATAATGAATAAGTACATGAAATTATTAACCTTTAAGATTTTCAATTTCTCTTCCTCAAGTTTCAGTTCGGAAAGTTATTTTCCATTTTTTAGCTTTTCATAATGGTCATATGTCAATGGTGTTAATATTTTGTAATCATTACAAGGAATTTACATTGGATATAATCACAAATTTTGATCTTGGTCTTTTTTTGACATATATCAATTGTGTCTTTTGAAGGAGTCAAACCTTGTGATTTATGTCTTGTTAATTCCCAAGCCAACTGTAAGGGTAGTTAATTTATGCATCTAATTTATATTGGTGAAATTTAAATTACATATGGATTTTCATCTTCAACCCATATTATTGAAATTAGTGCATGTATATTAGGACAATACATGTCAGTTGCACTCAATGTGAAGAAAATGGTAGGTGATCCAATTTGATGCAACATTTCCATTAATTCACAATAATATTTTTCCCAATATAACCTTTTACCCCTCAATAAGGTCCCAAACTACATCAAACAATCAACTAAATGGGAGTGGGATACATTATCCATATGCTCATGTAAAATAGTAATGGTGATTGGAATATCTTGAAGTCTTTTTTCATGAAAACTATAATTGAATTTCATGCATGATGTCTCATGATCATGTTCATCATGTAATATCTAAATCATGGATGTCAGCCAAAATGATGATCCCTATATTGAAATAGATGTTTAAAAAATTCATGTAAATATACTTGTTACAACCATGGATCTATTTAATCACATCTTTTATTAGTAAATAATGTTTAAAATGCTATATAAATTAATCTTGATGAGATAAATGCATTTATAGGAGATGTTCCAATCCCCAACTAATCAATCAGTGTTTTAGGATCTGCATTAGGGTTATTTACCCATGTATGGATTAATCACCTCTCTATTAGGGCACTAAGGAGTTTATAATCCATTGAAATTATGTGATCAATGATATTTATTTAATCCACATCCATCAATGGACCCATAATTATAACTTAATTTGCATTAAAATCAAATTACATATGGGTAGGGTTCAGGTGGTTAAATATATTTTCATTAGATTCAAGTGGAAGGTCATTGAGTGATTTTTCATTAATATGAACATCTGAATAAAACATTTCATGTCCTATTTTATATTTAAGTGCATTATATACTCACTCTTTATTGATAGTAAAGTTGTAGTTTCTTCCACATTGATTCCTCCACCAAACTATAATCATCAACAAATGTTTTATTTGATGTGGTAAAACCTTAGAAATTTATTTTCTTTCTTGAATAAAAATTATTGTATGTCCTTTATATTTATATTGACATGATGTTGCATATGTGACTTGTAGTATTAGGTTCACATGGGATGTTAGAATTTCCTCAACCTTTGTTAATTTTACAAGTTATGGTACTTGTGGTCCATGATCCATATTATTTGATGCTGAAAATTAATGATGATGTTTCTCTTTTTGAAATCTATTTCATATAAAGCCTTCAAGTGTTAAAGAAATGTTTATTCCAATATAAATTTATTGACAAATATAACACATTCTTGGCAAAGCATGCTTATCTAAAACATGTCAAAAAATCATTTGAAATCTATTCAAATCCCTACCAAACTTTCTATTGGGATTATTTATATTTTATTATCTTTTAGTTCTAGAATCTTGCATGTGCCTTTTTATTTTAGGTTGAATGTTGAATCTTCCCCTAAATCATTATTTTCAATTCGTGTTCTTCTTCTTGGTTGAGATGTATTATATTTTATATCATTACTTTGTGCATTATTTACAACATCGATATCCATTGCATCTTAAGTTGTATTATCTGGTGTTTTAAGCACATGATCTACAGATATTGAGTTTGGTTCTTCAAAATTAATTTCAACTCTATAAACCAATTGATAGTAGTGCCTTTGAGATGATTCACGATAAATTTATTGTTTGTTTTGTATGTATACCTCATTCAATTGATATGATTCTCTTTGAAATCTTATTTTTAATATGTATTACTCCTATTGAGATGCTTGTGCATGAATGGTTTTCATTTTATCTACATTCTCTTTTATGTGTCCATATCTTTAACTATCAATTCAAATTTTCATTATTTAAATATTTGTTTGTCATTATCATTTTGACTTTTTTTTCTTCTCTTTGTGCATATATCATTTATTTGGATTAAAATAAACATACCTTTGGTTAGTGTGGAATCTAGGTCAAGCACAATCGGAAGCCCACTGACTCTCCCTTCTAGAAGATGCTAGGAACTAACAAAGGAACAATAAGATAGAAAACAAAAGCAACAACTAAATAGAGAATTAAGAATACCAACTGGGTCAAAATCTGAACCTCAAACCAAAAGCCAAAAAAATAGAGCAAAGACCATCTAGATCACCCAGGAAGGAAGGCCTAGGACTTCACAAACCAAATAATGTAGAATCAGGAGGGTAAAGGAAAGCTGAAAATAAGGAAATAAATACATGAGAGGTCCCCAATAGGACCTAATCCCATCAACACATGATGATTAAAAATAAATCCTAACTCCAATTCCATAAAAGTGGGCAATAGGAATAAAAAACAACATATGATGTTGTGATTCATTGTGCATCTATCATTTATCGTTATATTTATCTATGATTTTTTTTATTATTTTCTCTTCATTTTTAAATTTTAATTTTGGTTGGGCCATATCTACATAATTTTTTAAAACAAAAGGTTTTTAATTTGCTTGGAATAACATATTGCATTTTCCCATTATGAGATATGAAATTACAAAAAGACACTAAACCAAATACAGTAATCAAATGTAACTAATTTAATTTAAATATAATAGATAGATACCCATGATATAATATTTAACATATTCATATGTATTAATTATATTATATAATAGGTATCTTAATGTTACTAATCTACATTATTATATATATCATAACAAGATCATGTTTAAACTAATATAACATATAATGATTCTTAGGTAAAATAATAGATATCGGTTATTACATTATTATTATATCTATTATTAGTTAATCTAATAATATGGTTTAAATAGATTATCTATACCATGGATATTATCTATGTTTTATTATTTATCTCAGTATATCCATAATTAATAAATAGGTAACTTAATATTCAGGATATATGATATTTATTTTAAGTAATAATTTATTATGAAAACACTATGGATATAATAAGTTATTTTTAAATACATTTAGGTAACATATTATATATTGATACAATAGAATTATTTTTAATTCATGTGAGTAATATAAGAGTTCCATATAAACAACATGGGTAAAAACATATTATAGAAAACCATATTACATTTTACCATTGTGGAATATGAAATCACAAAAAAAATACAAACCAAAAAAAAAATCAAATGTAACTAATACATTTTAAATGTAATTTAAATAGATACATTATCTATAAAATATGCTTTAAATACATTACATATACCCTGGATATTATCTATGTCTTAGTACCTATGTTAATATATCCATAATCTAATCTACAGATAACTTAATATTCAAGATATATGATATTTATTTTTAAGTAATATTTTTTAGGAAAAAATATTATGGATATAATACATTCTTTTTCATTCATTTGGGTAATATAAGAGCTCTATTTATTAATTTTATATGTTCCAATCACTGTGAAAACCTATATCATGTCCCCACACACTTTTTATATCCATCTAAACTCTAATCCCAATACAAATATTGCATACTCTCTTCAATTCTAGGAAGTAGACTTGTAGTTCTTTAGTAGGCATATAGGCACTCTTTAGGATTATCACCTTGTTAAGATTGATAATAGCTCAAATTAAATTATTTATTCTCTATCAAAAATCGTATGATGAATTTGGATGCATTATTCATGGTCTCTTTGACTTGTCACAACCTTCAGTCTTCAACTTCCAACCCAAAGTTGCACTTTTCCTTCAAATTTATACAAACATGCTTGTAAGTGTTTATATAGGTATATTACTATATTAGATTTTGAGAATGGATCTTCCAATAAATGTTTACTTTTATTCACACCTATACAGACCTTTCCAACATCCCTAATGACTCTCACATCTCACATCATCTTTAGACCTCATGTATAACACATCTATTGCATCTTTTCCTACTTTTGTAGACAAACCTATAAGTGTATACAAATAAAACTAGTTTTGAGTAAATGAGATTATTATTTTTGTTATCTAAATTTTATACTTAATGAAACCTATATGGGAAATAGGAAAATACTATTTGAATTTTAAAGTCCTTTAGATGATCTTGAGAGATCCTCATATCTACCACCTAACCAAAATATTGACCCTCATATATTGAAATTTGTATAGGTGATCATTAGTGTTTTAAATCCTCATATAGGATTGGGAATACTATAGAAACTATTTAAGGTCATTTACCTTTTTATATCTCATCACTAAAACTCCTACCTCTCACATTTAGCATAAAACTTGTAATCTCTCTCCAAATAATACCATACAAGTTTGTATATTATCTCTTCAGAATTGCGCCCTTGGTTTGGTGCAATAAAGATAATTTATGAGTGAAATTGGGATTGAATGATAATCGATGGAGTGTGAGAGATTGATACATATGTTTACCATATTATTTGATTTTATTTCAAGTCCAAAATACTTCAACAATACTTTTTTTATAAAAAAACAATCACCTTCTCAACACCTTCAAACTTACAACTTCATATTTTCTTAATGTTTGGTCTATTTGGGCTCAAATAATTATTTAAATGACCTAATGGGGAATAAGAGATCAAATACAATGGTTTTTATATTAAAACCATCATTTTCATGCATGAAAACATCTTTTACCCTCAACAACCTTGCCTACCATCTTTAAAAAATAACAAATACAACATTTTCCTATCATTTGACTACTTACACATGACAAATCATGGATAAGTGTAATTTTGGAGGACTATCAATACCCTTTATAATATCACACAACCATACATTTTCATCCATAAAATTCTAAAATCACTTAGACAAGAAAAATCATGCCTATGGGGTTTTAGGAGGGTTTAAAGGCACTTTATTTTGTTAACAATTGTTCATAAAGCATGGCCCCTAAAACTCTCAAAAAAATCATGGAATATTAGGGGAATAAGGTCCCCCATCTACCTGAAATATAATTTTAACCAACTCAGTCTCTCCTCTACATACCATCCTCAAATTGGTTGACCTTCTTGATGCTACCAAAAAACTTGATGAAGGAATGAGAAGGTTTTATGACTATTTGGAATTTTAACACCTTAATCATGGATTTGTATTTGTGGAGGTTAGAAGGTTCCTTATACATGATTCATCACCTAGTGCCATTGTTCCTTAGTTGGAGATGTTTTGTTCATGCATATAATCCTACAAAAAACTCATCTAAATGCCTTCTTCATGCAATGGAATTTGACCATTTGGATAGGTGCCTTATGTGAGATATTCATGAAGTCTTCCTGACATGCCAAAATGTAAATTTAACATACAAAATGCCTTTAATCTCCATTTTCTTGTCAATACTTCACATTGAGAGATGATTGGAGTTGAATCAAGGGAGAAGGGAGAGTTACAAACTTGATTACATTGGAAAATAATATTTTTACACATTTTGAAACTTGTACAAATCCTATGAAGCATGACATCACCTTCCATAAGTTCCACATGACCTCAAATGACTTACCTTTACATATTGTAACTCCTCATTCTTGGTATCCTATGAATAAAATCACTTCTATGTTGCAATAGTCAACAGACCAAAAACAAATAAAAACTTAATTTTCATAAAATTACCTTAAATTGTCCAAAAAAATTGAAAACCATGTTTTTACCTTAGTAACTCATGATTTGAATGCCTTCATCTATTATGAAATTTCATATAACTTGGAAACATCACATCACTCTTGCCTTCATAGTGAATCCATCATGACTTGACTTGTTGCGAGTTACGATAACTTTTCCAAAATTACCTTAAACTATGTTAAACATCTCATAAAGTATCAATCCATAAATAGCTGGTTAATCATTTGAGGAACATGACTTCATATGTTTACTATACCATCTTAGAGGCCCTTAATCACTATTAGGACAAACATCACATCATTATCATGACAATACAAGCTATGACCAAGGATAGAACCTTCAAGGGTTATCAACAAGGTCAAACAAGTCTAGATAACATGCTTTGAAATATTAAGACCTATGGTATCCATTTTAGATAATAGTAATAATTATCAAGGAGTCACCCAATGTCATCAAACAAATCAATATGATTCCTCCCCAAATCAAGATCTCAAAAGAGAGGATGTTTAATCAATCACTCCCCACACATTTACCTTTCACATCTATAGGATTAATCAACTCACCTAATCCTACCACAATCATGCCACCACCAACCACCTCATCTCTTGATACACCATCTTCTGATGTAGACTACTTAGGTAAAATTATTATTACACCATCCTAGATACATCAGCTATATGTAAACCAATTGATTATACATAATATAGTTATCATTGAAGAGCCCATTTGGATCTAGAATTTTATGAGACTTATAACCAATTAAAAAGGGTTATATTAAGGAAGATGATAGGGACATGTAGGAAATTTGACTTTTAAAAAGAATAAGAACTATTTTCATTGACTAAGAAGAGGAAAAATAAGCTGGGAGAACATGATGAATTTTAAGAAGATCTAATTTCAATATTTTATGACACTGGTGGGGTCTTAAAAATTATTAAAAGTCTACAACAAACTATTAAGAGATAAAAATCTACAATAAACTTATAAGAGATAAAAATCATAACCCCAAGTAGGATTTCCTGAATACACACTTTATAAAGTACAAAACTTATATGTGTCTCTATTTGACCTTGTGAATTACCTACACACAACTAGGGATGAGTCTCAACCACAATGGGGTCATGTTTCAAATTATAAATAAATATTGAAATGCCTATATGCCAAATTATATACCATTGCCAATGCAGTAAGATAAAAATTATATCCTAGACTTAACTTGATATCCTTGAAAGATATAAGCTTGGATCATATTTTTTTAAATAACAAAATAGATGACCTCACGGATGGCACAAATAAATGAAGGAATTGGTTAAAACATAATGGGACAAAAGATTAGAGTAATTAAATTTTTAGTAGATATGAGTATGTCAAAAATGTATACACCACTAGGTCAAATATTAAACAAGACTTCCTTTGAGACACAACTTAGTGTAAGGCTCAAATTATAAATCATTCAAACACAGTTATAAAGTAACTAATCTAAATGAAAAAGTAGTCAAAAACTCATGGAAAAAAAGAGTTACCTTGTTTTTATGAACTATTTATGATCCAAGGGCCAAAAAAATTATAAAATATTATAACATGGGTAAGCTTGATCTAGGAAACAATTCAGATGACAATTCGGGTGATGGCTCCACCTCAATTGATGGCAGAACTTCTGGGAGCCATAACTTTTGAACCGTAGCTCCAATTGACTCATCGTTTGAACCGTTGGAAAGATAATAATGAGGATAAAATCACGAGATGGCATAAATATTTTCTTGATGATTTTTTACCCTAAAAAACCCAATGGAAGTGTCCCAAATTTCAATTTTAGTAGTGTAGTCTAAAAATAGTAAGTTTCTAAAAATAGTAATTCCTCAAATTTTGTATTGTTGTAAATCATGGAAGTCAAACCAATTCATCTCCCTTGAGATTGGTGAACTTCCACATCCTCCCCACACCTTAAAAATATGTATAAATGAAGATGTAACCCAAAAATGAAATCAGACATCTCTTCTCAGAGATAAACATATGTTTGGATCTACAAATTTGATCAATAAAACATCTCTTCTCAGAGATAACATTATTTGAATTGTTTTGTTCTTATTTCTTGAATTATATTTCAACCAAATCTTTCAAGTTTTGGATCATTGGTATCAGATTGGTTTGTCTTTAGAGTGTATGATCCCAAGAACGAGGTCAGATTATAGGAAGCTTGGGTGGAAAATAGAATCAACAGACTATCCACCTATTCGCTCCAAATGACTTCAAATGGTAGAAAAAACTGAGACATCCAATACTTTAAATGAAATGGTGAATGAATCTCTCCAAAAATAGCAAGCACAGATGCTACAATAATTCACTCAAATTCTACAACAAATCTTAATGTGAAATTCTAGCTCCTCATCTATACCCGCACACCCTTTCAGTGCCCGAACACCCTTCAAGGTTTAGGTGAATTTTGATATCCCTACATTTGAAGGAAAAATCAATGTTGATGCAGTAGAAAATTGGTCAGATCAATTATCTTCTTATTTTTCTATAAATAAATTCACTGATAAAGAGAAGATCACTTTTACTCTTTTGAAAGCATCATTTCCTGTCAAAAATTGGTGGGAAGTGTACAAAAAGAGATTTAGTGCAGATGATATTGGCCTTGAGATAGAACCTACTTGGGATGATTTCATAGAAGCTATGAAGGAATAATAATACCCCATTAGAGCATATGATGATCTGTATATAGAGTGGCAACAACTTCCCCAAGGTAAGGAATAATTTGTTAAAGATTACATTGATATTTTTCATTCTCTATCTGCAAGATTGGGCATCCAAGAAAGTGAGAAACATAAGGTTCTTAAATATCATGGCAGACTACAATGATACATATGGGGAGAAATGGAACTCTTCAATTTGGAAACCCTTGGTGAGGCGTATAAGTTCACAGTGAAGATTGAGCAGAAGCATGGAAGAATGAATATGAAGAATCAACCTTCAAAATGGAGAAGTGACAAAGAAGGTCAAACACGAAGCCAAAATTGGAAGCAAAAGGAAGGAAAGGTTGGGAAATTGCGTGATTATCACAAATTTGGAACTCACTCCAAAGAAGAATGTCAATCCATCAAGTCCCTACTTTATGAGTCACAATCCTCAACATCTACTGCTCTGCCTCATAAAAACCCTACAGTTGAAGAGGTTGAAGAGATTATAGATGCTGAGCCTAAATCCATTTTGGCTTCATCATAGACCCATGAGGAGAGGCTATATGACAAGGAAAGGTTGTTTCACTCTAAGTTATCGGTGAAAGGTAAGCCTCTACATTTCATTCTTGATAGTGGAAGTCAAAAGAATTTAATCTCTACTAATGTTGTGAAAAGCCTAAATCTATCCATGAAGCCTCACCCAAAGCCATATAATGTGGTCTTATGTGATGTGGTCAATCTAGATGTTTGTAATGTACTCTTTGGTCAGGCATTCATGTATGATTGACATCACATATATGAATCAAGAACTGGAAGGATTACTCTCACTCTTGGAGCACGGTGTTATAAGGTACCAGAGGTACGACCTTCTACATCTATCTCTTTGATTAGTGCCAAAAAATTTGTTCTCATGGTGGTCAAGCCACAAGAATCTAAAAGGGTTGATGTTACAGCCCTAACTACATAAACAACACAAAAATAGAAGCAAATAGATACCAAGATAAATAATTTCATGGCCTTCCATCCATAGACTAATGGTCAGATAGAAATGGTGAACAATCAGGCCCTAAACAATTCTATAAATCACAGTCCCTTTCAAATATGCATCGAAAATCAAATCTAAGTACAACTACCACACTTGATGAAAAATCTTGATGCAATGGGGACCATTGCTTCTCAAGGAGGGAGGAATAATTTGGGCAACAATTTAGATGACAATTTGGTTGATGGGTCCACCTTAATTGATGGAAAAACTTTTGGGAGCCATAACTTTTGCACCGTAGCTCCAATTGACTCACTGTTTGAACCATTGGAAAGCTAATAATGAGGGTAAAATCATGAGATGGCATGGAGCTCTGCTTAAGAAATTTTGACCACATAAAACCCAATGGAAGTGTCCCAAATTTCATTTTTAGTAGTGTAGTCTAAAAATAATAAGTTTCTAAAAAATAGTAATTCCTTGAATTCTATATTGTTGTAAATCGTGGAAGTCAAACCAATTCATCTCCCTCGAGATTAGTGACCTTACACATCCTCAAAACACCTTAAAAACATGTATAAATTAAGATGTAACCCAAAAAGTAAATCAAACATCTCTTCTCAGAGATAATCATATGTTTTGATCTACAAATTTTATCAATAAAACATCTCTTCTCAGAGATACCATTATTTGAATTGTTTTGTTCTTGTTTCTTGAATTATCTTTCAACCAAAGCTTTCAAGTTTTGGATCAGTGGTACCAGAGTGGTTTTTATTTAGAGTGTATGATCCTAAGAATGAGGCTAGATTACATGAAGCTTGGGTGAAAAATAAAATTAGCAAACTATCCACCTATTCACTCCAAATGACTTCAAATGGCAAACAACACCAAGACATCCAATCCTTTTAATAAAATGGTGAATAAGCCCTCCAACAATAGCAAGCATAGATGCTACAACAATTCTCTCAAATTCCAC
Organism: Torreya grandis; assembly: GCA_037957365.1. NCBI lineage: Eukaryota > Viridiplantae > Streptophyta > Pinopsida > Cupressales > Taxaceae > Torreya > Torreya grandis. Next base: position 115,470 of record JARHVA010000185.1, read on the forward strand.
AATAAATCTTGATGGTAAATTCTAGCTCCTCATCCGTAGCTACACATCCTTTCAGTACCCCAACACCCTTCAAGGTTTAGGTGAATTTTTATATCCCTACATTTGAAGGCAAAATCAATGCTGATGTAGTAGAAAATTGGTTGGATCAATTATCTTCTTATTTATCTATAAATAAATTCACCGATAAAGAGAATATCACTTTTGCTCTTTTGAAAGCATCATTGCCTATCAAAAATTAGTGGAAAGTGTATAAAAAGAGATTCAGTGCAGATGATATTGGCCTTGAGACAGAACCTACTTAGGATGATTTCATAGAAGCTATGAAGAAAGAATACTACCCCATTAGAGCATATGATGATATGTATATAGAGTGGCAACAACTTCACCAAGGTAAAGAATAATCTATTAAAGATTACACTGATATTTTTCATTCTCTATCGGCAAGATTGGACATCCAAGAAAGTGGGAAACATAAGGTTCTCAAATATCATGGTAGACTATAATGATACATATGGGGAGAAATGAAACTCTTCAATTTGGAAACCCTTTGTGAGGCATACAAGTTCATAGTGAAGATTGAGCAAAAGCATGGAAGAATGAATATGAAGAATCAGCCTTCAAAATGGAGAAGTGACAAAGAAGGTCAAACATGAGGCAAAAATTAGAAGCAAAAGGAAGCAAAGGCTGGGAAATGGTGTGATTATCACAAATCTAGAACTCACTCCAAAGAAGAATGTCAAGCCATCAAGTCCCTACTTTTTGAGTCACAATCCTCAACATCTACTACTCTACCTCATACAGACCCTACAGTTGAAGAGGTTGAAGAAGAGATTATAGATGTTGAGCCTAAAGCCATTATTGCTTCATCACAGACCCATGAGGAAAGGCTAGATGACAAGGAAAGGTTATTTCACTCTAAGTTATGGGTGAGAGGTAAGCCTCTGCATTTCATTCTTGATAGTGGAAGTCAAAAGAATTTAATCTCTACTAATGCTATGAGAATCTTAAATCTATCCATGAATCCTCACCCAAATCCATATAGTATTGGATGGTTGAGTCCAGGGAGAAACCTTTGTGTCACCCACCAATGTCTTCTCTCATATGCAATAAAACTCTTCCAAGATGAGGTCTTATGTGATGTGTTCAATCTATATATTTATGATGTACTATTTGGTCAGCCATTCATGTATGATTGACATCACATATATGAATCAAGAACTCAAAGGATTACTCTCACTCTTGGAGCACGGTGCTGTAGGGTACCAGAGGTACCACCTTCTACATCTGTCTCTTTGATTAGTGCCAAGAAATGTTTTCTCATGGTGGTCAAGCCACAAGAATCCAAAAGGGTTGATGTTATAGCCCTAACTACATAAACACCACAACAATAGAAGAAAATAGATACCAAGCTGAAGAAGTTCATGGACTTCCATCCATAGACTAATGGTCAGACAGAAATGGTGAACAATCGGGCCCTGCATAGTTCTATAAATCATAGTCCCTTTCAAGTATGCATCAGGAATCAAATAAAAGTAAAACTACCACACTTGATGAAAAATATTGATGCAATGGGGACCATTGCTTCTCAAAGTGGGAGGAATGATCCAGGAAACAATTCAGATGACAATTCAGGTGATGGGTCCACCTCAATTGATGACAGAACTTCTGGGAGCCATAACTTTTGCACCGTAGCTCCAATTGACTCACCATTTGAACCATTGGAAAGATAATAAGGAGGTGAACATCATGAGATGGCATGGATATTTTATTGATGAAGTTTGGCCCCTTAAGACCCAATAGAAGTGTCCCAAATTTCAATTTTAATAGTATAGTCTACAAATAGTAATTCCTCAAATTTTGTATTGTTGTAAATCATGGAAGTCATACCAATTCATCTCCCTTGAGATTGGTGACCTTACGCATCTACCACACACCTTAAAAACATGTATAAATAAATATGTAACCTAAAAATTAAATCAGACATCTCTTCTCAGAGATAAGCATATGTTTGGATCTGCAAATTTGATAAATAAAACATCTCTTCTCAGAGTTAGCATTATTTGAATTGTTTTGTTCTTGTTTCTTGAATTATCTTTCAACCAAAGATTTTGAGTTTTGGATCAGTGGTATCAGAGTAGTTTTTATTTAGAGTGTATGATCCCAAGAATGAGGTTAAATTACAGGAAGCTTGGGTGGAAAATAGAATCAACAGATTATCCACCTATTCGCTCTAAATGACTTCAAATGGCAGACAACACTAAGACATCTGATCCTTTCAAGGAAATAGTGAATGAAGCCATCCAACAATAGATAGTGTAGATGCTACAATAATTCACTCAAATTCTACAACAAATCTCGATGGGAAATTTTGACTCCTCATCCACACCTGCACATCCTTTTAGTGCCCCAACACCCTTCAAGGTTTAGTTGAATTTTGATATCCCTACATTTGAAGGCAAAATCAATGATGATGTAGTAGAAAATTGGTTGAATCAATTATCTTCTTATTTTTTGTAAATAAATTCACTAATAAAGAGAAGATATCTTTTGCTCTTTTAAAAGCATCAGTGCCTGTCAAAAATTGGTGGGAAGTGTACACAAAGAGACTTAGTATAGATGATATTGACCTTGAGACAAAACCTACTTGGGATGATTTCATAGAAGCGATGAAGGAAGAATACTACCCCATTGGAGCATATGATGATCTATATATAGAGTGGCAACAACTTCGCTAAGGTAAGGAACAATCTATTCAAGATTACACTGATATTTTTTATTCTCTATTTGCAAGATTGGGCATCCAAGAAAGTGAGAAACATAAGGTTCTCAAATATTGTCACAAACTATAATGGTACATATAGGGAGAAATATAACTCTTCAATTTGGAAAACCTTGGTGAGTCATAAAATTTCACAGTGAAGATTGAGTAGAAGCATGGAAGAATGAATATAAAGAATCAGCATTCAAAATGGAGAAGTGACAAAGAAGGTCAAACATGAGGCCAAAATTGGAAGTAAAAGGAAGGAAAGGTTAGGAAATGGTGTGATTATCACAAATATAGAACTCACTCCAATGAAGAATGTTGAGCCATCAAGTCCCTACTTTCTAAGTCATAATCCTCAACATCTACTGCTCTACCTCATACACACCCTGCAATTGAAGAGGTTGAAGAAGAGATTATAGATGCTGAGCCTGAAGCCATTATTACTTCATCACAGACCCATGAGGAGAGGCTAGATGACAAGGAAAGGTTGTTTCACTCTGAGTTATGGGTGAAAGGTAAGCCTCTACATTTCATTCTTGATAGTGGAAGTCAAAAGAATTTAATCTCTGCTAATGTTGTGAAAAGCCTAAATCTATCCATGAAGCCTCACCCAAAGCCATACAATATTGGATGGTTGAGTCCAGGGAGAAACCTCCGTGTCACCCACCAATGTCTTCTCTCATATGCAATAAAATAGATTAGATCAATTATCTTCTTTTTTTTATAATAAATTCACCGATAAAGAGAAGATCACTTTTGCTCTTTTAAAAGCATCATTGCCTATCAAAAATTGGTGGGAAGTGTACAAAAAGAGATTCAGTGTAGAGGATATTAGCCTTGAGATAGAACCTACTTGGGATGATTTCATAGAAGCTATGAAGGAAGAATACTACCCCATTGGAGCATATGATGATCTGTATATAGAGTGGAAACAACTTCGCTAAGGTAAGGAACAATCTGTTTAAGATTAAATTGATATTTTTCATTCTCTATCTACAAGATTGGGCATCCAAGAAAGTGAGAAACATAAGGTTCTCAAATATCATGGCAGACTACAATGGTACATATGGGGAGAAATGGACATCTTCAATTTGGAAACCCTTAGTGAGGCGTACAAGTTCGCAGTGAAGATTGAGCAAAAGTATGGAAGAATGAATATGAAGAATCAGCCTTGAAAATGGAGAAGTGACAAAGAAGGTCAAACACGAGGCCAAAATTGGAAGCAAAAGGAAGGAAAGGATGGGAAATGGTGTGATTATCATAAATCTAAAACTCACTCCAAATAAGAATGTCAAGCCATCAAGTCCCTACTTTCTGAATCACAATCCTCAACATCTATTGCTCTACATCATACAGATGCTACAGTTGAAGAGGTTGAAGAAGAGATTATAGATGATGAGCCTGAAGCCATTTTTTCTTCATCATAGACCCATGAAGAGAGGCTAGATGACAAGGAAAGGTTGTTTCACTCTAAATTATGGGTGAAAGGTAAACCTCTGCATTTCATTCTTGATAGTGGAAGTCAAAAGAATTTAATCTCTGCTAATGTTTTCAATAGCCTAAATCTTTCCATGAAGCCTCACCCAAGCCATACAGTATTGGATGGTTGAGTCTAGGGAGAAACCTCTGTGTCACCCACCAATGTCTTCTCTCATATGCAATAAAACCCTTCCAAAATGAGGTCTTATGTGATGTGGTCAATCTAGATGTTTATGATGTACTCTTTGGTCATCCATTCATGTATGATCGACATGGAATAAATGAATCAAGAATGTGAAGGATTAATCTCACTCTTGGAAAACAGTGATACAGGTTACCAGAGGTACCACCTTCTACATCTATCTCTTTGATTAGTGCCAAGAAATTTGTTCTCATGGTGGTCTAGCCACAAGAATCCAAAAGGCTTAATGTTACAGCCTTGACTACAGAAACAACACAACAACAAAAGCAAATAGATACCAAGTTGAATAAGTTCATGGCCTTCCATCCACAGCCTGATGGTCAAATAGAATGGTGAACAATCAGGCCCTGCACAGTTCTATAAATCACATTCCCTTTTAAGTATGCATCGGGAATCAAATCAAAGTACAACTATCAAACTTGATGAAAAATCTTGATGAAATGGGGACTATTACTTCTTAAGGAGGGAGGAATGATTTGGGTAACAATTCAGATGATAATTTAGGTGATGGCTCCACCTCTGTTGATGGTAGAACTTTTGAGAGCCATAACTTTTACACTGTATCTTCAATTGACTCACTGTTTAAACTGTTGGAAAGCTAATAATGAGGGGAACATCATGAGATAGTATGGAGATCTGCTCAATGAAGTTTGACCCCATAAAACCCAATGGCAGTGTTCCAAATTTAAATTTTAGTAGTGCAATCTAAAACTAGTAAGTTTCTAAAAATAGTAATTCCTTGAATTTTGTATTGTTGTAAATCATGGAAGTCAAACCAATTCATCTCCCTCGAGATTGGTGACCTTACACATCCTCCCCACACCTTCAAAACATGTATAATAAATATGTAACCTGAAAAAGATATTAGACATCTCTTCTCAAAGATAAGCATATGTTTGGATCTGAAAATTTTATCAATAAAACATCTCTTCTCAGAGATAGCATTATTTGAATTATTTTGTTCTTGTTTCTTGAATTATCTTTCAACCAAAGCTTTCGAGTTTTGGATCAGTGGTATCAGAGTGGTTTGTCTTTAGAGTGTATGATCCCAAGAATGAGTTCAGATTATAGTAAGCTTGGGTGGAAAATAGAATCAGTAGACTATCCACCTATTTGCTCCAAATGACTTCAAATGGCAGACAACACTGAGACATCTGATCCTTTCAAAGAAATGGTTAATGAAGCCCTCCAACAATAGTAAGCACAAATACTACAACAATTCACTCAAATTTTACAACAAATCTTGATGGGAAATTTTGGCTCCTCATCCGCACCCACACATCCTTTCAGTGCCCCAACACCCTTCAAGGTTCACGTGAATTTTGATATCCCTACACTTAGAAAATTTGTTAGAACAATTATCTTCTTATTTTTCTGTAAATAAATTCACTGATAAAGAGAAGATCACTTTTGCTCTTTTGAAAGCATCATTGCCTATCAAAAATTGGTGGGAAGTGTACAAAAAGAGATCTAGTGCTAATGATATTGGCCTTGAGACAGAACCTACTTGGGATGATTTCATAGAAGCTATGAAGGAAGAATACTACCCTATTAGAGCATATGATGATCTTTATATAGAGTGGCAACAACTTCACTAAGGTAAGGAACAATCTGTTCAAGATTACACTGATATTTTTCATTCTCTATTTGCAAGATTGGGCATCCAAAAAAGTGAGAAACATAAGGTTCTCAAATATCATGGTGGACTACAATGGTACATATGGGGGGAAATATAACTCTTCAATTTGGAAACCCTTGGTGAGGCGTACAAGTTCACAGTGAAGATTGAGCAGAAGCATGGAAGAATGAATATGAAGAAACATCCTTCAAAATGGAGAAGTGATAAAGAAGGTCAAAAACGAGGCCAAAATTTGAAGCAAAAGGAAGGAAAGGCTGAGAAATGGTGTGATTATCACAAATCTGGAACTCACTCCAAAGAAGAATGTCGAGCCATCAAGTCCCTATTTTCTAAGTCACAATCCTCAACATCTACTACTCTACCTCATACAGACCCTATAGTTGAAGAGGTTGAAGAAGGGATTATAGATGCTAAGCTTGAAGCCATTGTTGCTTCATCACAGACCCATGAGGAGAGCCTAGATGACAAGGAAAGGTTGTTTCACTCTAAGTTATGGGTGAAAGGTAAGCCTCTACATTTCATTTTTGATAGTGGAAGTCAAAAGAATTTAATCTCTTCTAATGTTGTGAAAAGCTTAAAACTATCCATGAAGCCTCACCCAAAGCCATATAGTATTGGATGGTTGAGTCTAGGGAGAAACCTTCGTGTCACCCACCAATGTCTTCTCTCATATGCAATAAAACCCTTCCAAGATGAGGTCTTATGTGATGTGGTCAATCTAGATGTTTGTGATGTACTCTTTTTTCAACCATTCATGTATGATCGACATGGCATATATGAATCAAGAATTTGAAGGATTACTCTCACTCTTAGAATATGGCGCTACAAGGTATCAGAGGTACCACCTTCTACATCTATCTCTTTGATTAGTACCAAAAAAATTATTCTCATGGTGGTCAAGCCAAAAGAGTCCAAAAGGGTTGATGTTATAGCCTTGAATACACAAAAAACACAAAAATAGAAGTAAATAGATACCAAGCTAAATAATTTCATGGCCTTCCAACCACAGACTAATGGTCAAATAGAAATGGTGAACAATCAGGCCCTGCACAGTTCTATAAATCATATTCCCTTTCAAGTATGCATCAAGAATCAAATCAAAGTAAAAATACCACACTTGATGACAAATCTTGATGAAATGGGGACCATTTCTTCTCAAGGAGGGAGGAATGATCTGGGCAACAATTCAGATGACAATTCGGGTGATGGGTCCACCTCAATTGATTGTAGAAATTTTGGGAGCCATAACTTTTGCACTGCAGCTCCAATTGACTCACCATTTGAGTCGTTAGAAAGCTAATAATGAGGAGAACATCATGAGATGGCATGGATATATTATCTATGAAGTTTGACCCCCTAAAACCCAATGGAAGTGTCTCAAATTTAAATTTTAGTAGTGCAGTCTAAAAATAGTAAGTTTCTAAAAATAGTAATTCCTCAAATTTTGTATTATTGTAAATCATGCAAGTCAAACCCATTCATCTCCCTCGAGATTGGTTACCTTAAAAATCTTCCCCATACCTTGAAAACAAGTATAAATGAAGAAGTAACCTGAAAAATAAATTAGACATCTCATCTCAGAGATAAGCATATGTTTGGATCTACAAATTTGATCAATAAAACATCTCTTCTCAAAGATAGAATTATTTGAATTGTTTTGTTCTTATTTCTTGAATTATCTTTCAACCAAAGCTTTTGAGTTTTGGATTAGTGGTATTAGAGTAGTTTTTCTTTAGAGTGTATGATCCCAATAATGAGGTCAGACTATAAGAAGCTTGGATGTAAAATAGAATCAACAGACTATCCACCTATTCACTCCAAATGACTTCAAATGGTGGACAATGCCGAGACATCTGATCTTTTCAAGGAAATGGTTAATGAAGCCCTCCAACAATAGCAAGAAAAAATGATACAAAAATTCACTCAAATTTTACAACAAATCTTGATGGAAAATTCTGGCTCCTCATCCACACCTGCACATCCTTTCAGTGCCCCAACACCCTTCAATGTTCAGGTGAATTTTGATATCCCTAGATTTGAAGGCAAAATCAATGCTGAAGTAGTATAAAATTGGTTGGATCAATTATCTTCTTATTTTTCTATAAATAAATTCACCGATAAAGAGAATATCACTCTTACTCTTTTGAAAGCATCATTGCCTATCAAAAATTAGTGGGAAGTGTACAAAAAGAGATTCAGTGCAGATGATATAGGCCTTGAGATAGAACCTACTTGGGATGATTTTATAGAAGCTGTGAAGGAAGAATACTACCCCATTGGAGTATATCATGATCTGTATATACAGTGGTAACAACTTCACCAAGGTAAGGAACAATTTGTTTAAGATTACACTGATATTTTTCATTCTCTATCTCCAAAATTAGGCATACAAGAAAGTGAGAAACATAAGGTTCTCAAATATCATGGTGGATTACAATGGTACATACAGGGGGAAATGGGACTCTTTAATTTGGAAACCCTTGGTGAGGCATACAAGTTCACATTGAAGATTGAGCAGAAGTATGGAAGAATGAATATGAAGAATCAGCCTTCAAAATGGAGAAGTGACAAAAAAGGTAAAACACGAGGCCAAAATTGGAAGCAAAAGGAAGGAAAGGCTAGGAAATGGTGTGATTATCACAAATCTAAAACTCACTCTAAAGAAAAATGTCGAGCCATCAAGTCCCTACTTTCTGATTCATTATCCTCAACATCTATTGCTCTACGTCATATAGATGCTATAGTTGAAGAGGTTGAAGAAGAGATTATAGATGATGAGTCTAAAGCCATTGTTGCTTCATCATAGACCCATGAGGAGAGGCTAGATAACAAGGAAAGGTTGTTTCACTCTAAGTTATGGGTGAAAGGTAAGCCTCTGCATTTTATTATTGATAGTGGAAGTCAAAAGAATTTAATCTCTGCTAATGTTCTCAATAGCCTAAATTTGTCCATGAAGCCTCACCTAGGCCATACAATATTGGATGGTTGAGTCCAGGGAGAAACCTTTGTGTCACCCACCAATGTCTTCTCTCATATGCAATAAAACCCTTCCAAGATGAGGTCTTATGTGATGTGGTCAATATAGATGTTTGTGATGTACTCTTTAGTCATCCATTCATGTATGATCAATAGGGCATATATGAATCAAGAACTCAAAAGATTACTCTCACTCTTGGAACACAGTGCTATAGGGTATTAGAGGTACCACCTTCTACATCTGTCTCTTTGATTAGTGCCAAGAAATTTATTTTCATGGTGGTCAAGCCAAAAGAATCCAAAAGGGTTGATGTTACAGCCCTAACTATAGAAACAACACAAAAGTAGAAGAAAATAGATACCAATCTGAATAAGTTCATGGCCTTCCATCCATAGACTGATGGTCAAACAGAAATGGTGAACAATCAGGCCCTGCACAGTTTTATAAATCACAGTCCCTTTCAAGTATGCATCAAGAATCAAATCAAAGTACAACTATCAAACTTGATGAAAAATCTTGATGCAATGGGGACCATTGCTTCTCAAGGAGGGAGGAATGATTCGGGTAACAATTCAGATGACAATTCAAGTGATGGGTCCACCTCTGTTGATGGCAAAACTTTCGAGAGCCATAACTTTCGCACCGTAGCTCCAATTAACTCGCCGTTTGAACCGTTGGAAATATAATAATGAGGGGAAAATCATGAGATAGCATGGAGATATGATAAATGAAGTTTAACCCTATAAAACCCAATGGAAGTGTCCTAAATTTTAATTTTAGTAGTGCAGTCTAAAAATAGTAAGTTTCTAAAACTAGTAATTCCTCGAATTTTGTATTGTTGTAAATCATGGAAGTCAAACCAATTCATCTCCCTAAGATTGGTGACCTTCCACATCCTCCCCACACCTTCAAAATATGTATAAATAAAGATGTAACCTGAAAAGGATATCAGACATCTCTTCTCAGAGATAAGCATATGTTTGGATCTAAAAATTTGATCAATAAAACATCTCTTCTCAGAGATAGCATTATTTGAATTATTTTGTTCTTGTTTCTTGAATTATCTTTCAACCAAAGATTTTGAGTTTTGGATCAGTGGTATCATAGTGTTTTGTCTTTAGAGTGTATGATCCTAAGAATGAGGTCAGATTATAGGAAGCTTGGCTGGAAAATAGAATCAGTAGACTATCCATCTATTCGCTCTAAATGACTTCAAATGGCAGACAACACTGAGACATCTAATCCTTTCAAGGAAATGGTGAATAAACCCCTCCAATAATAGCAAGCAAAAATGCTAAAACAATTCTCTCAAACTCTACAACAAATCTTGATGGGAAATTTTGGCTCCTCAGCCGCACCCACACATCCTTTCAGTGCCCCAACACCCTTCAAGGTTCAGGTGAATTTTGATATCCCTACATTTGAAGGCAAAATCAGTGATGATGTAGTATAAAATTTGTTGGATCAATTATCTTATTATTTTTATATAAATAAATTCACTAATAAGGAGATCACTTTTGCTCTTTTGAAATAGAACTCTTCAATTTGGAAACCCTTGGTGAGGCATACATGTTCATAATGAAGATTGAGCAGAAGCATGGAAGAATGAATATGAAGAATCAGCATTCAAAATGGAGAAGTGACAAATAAGGTCAAAAATGAGGCCAAAATTAGAAGCAAAAGGAAGGAAAGGCTAGGAAATGGTGTGATTATCACAAATCTAGAACTCACTCCAAAGAAGAATGTCGAGCCATAAAGTCCCCGCTTTCTGAGTCACAATCCTCGACATCTACTATTCTACCTCATATAGACCCTGTATTTGAAGAGGTTGAAGAAGAGATTATAGATGCTGAGCTTGAAGCCATTGTTGCTTCATCACATACCCATGAAGAGAGGCTAGATGACAAGGAAAGGTTGTTTCACTCTAAGTTATGGGTGAAAGGTAAGCCTCTGCATTTCATTCTTGATAGTGGAACTCAAAAGAATTTAATCTCTACTAATGTTTTGAAAATCCTAAATCTATCCATGAAGCCTCACCCAAATCCATATAGTATTGGATGGTTGAGTCCAGGGAGAAACCTCCGTTGTCACCCACCAATGTCTTCTCTCATATGCAATAAAACCCTTCAAAGATGAGGTCTTATGTGATGTGGTTAATCTAGATGTTTGTGATGTACTATTTGATTAGCCTTTCATGTATGATTGATATGGCATATATGAATTAAGAACTCAAAGGATTACTCTCAATCTTGGAACACGATGTTACAGGGTACCAGGGGTACCACCTTCTACATCTACCTCTCTAATTAGTGCCAAGAAATTTGTTCTCATGGTGGTCAAGCCACAAGAATCCAAAAGGGTTGATGTTACAGCCCTAACTAAGAAAACAACACAAAAATAGAAGCAAATAGATACCAAGCTGAAAAATTTCATGGCCTTCCATCCACAAACTGATGGTCAGACAGAAATAGTGAACAATCAGGCCCTGCACAGTTCTATAAATCACAGTCCCTTTCAAATATGCATCAGAAATCAAATTGAAGTAAAACTACCACACTTGATGACAAATCTTGATGTAATGGGGACCATTACTTCTCAAGGAGGGAGGAATGATCTGGGAAATAATTTAGATGACAATTTGGGTGATGGGTCCACCTCAATTGATGGCAAAAATTCTGGGAGCCATAACGTTTGCACCATAGCTCCAATTGACTCACCATTTGAACCGTTGGAAAGATAATAATGAGGGGAAAATTGTGAGATGTCATGGAGCTTTTCTTAATGAAGTTTGACTCCCTAAAACCTAATGGAAGTGTCCTAAATTTAAATTTTAGTAGTGCAATCTAAAAATAGTAAGTTTTTAAATATAATAATTCCTTAAATTTTCTATTGTTGTAAATCATGGAAGTTGAACCAATTCATCTCCCTCGAGATTGGTGGCCTTTCACATCCTCCCCACACCTTCAAAAAATGTATAAATGAAGATGTAACCTGAAAAGGAAATCAGACATCTCTTCTCAAAGATAAGCATATGTTTGGATCTATAAATTTGATCAATAAAACATCTCTTCTCAGAGATAGCATTATTTGAATTGTTTTGTTCTTGTTTCTTGAATTATCTTTCAACCAAAGCTTTCAAGTTTTGGATCAGTGGTATCAGAGTGGTTTATCTTTAGAGTGTATGATCCCAAGAATGAGGTCAAATTACAAGAAGCCTCGGTGGAAAATAGAATCAACAGACTATCCACCTATTCGCTCCAAATGACTTCAAATGGCAGACAACACTGAGACATCTGATCCCTTGAAGGAAATGGTGAATGAAGCCCTCCAACAATAGCAAGCGTAGATGCTACAAAAATTCACTTAAATTATACAACAAATCTCGATGGGAAATTTTGGCTCCTCATTCACACCCACACATCCTTTCAGTGCCCCAACACCCTTCAAGGTTCAAGTGAATTTTGATATCCCTACATTTGAAGGCAAAATCAATGCTGATGTAGTAGAAAATTTGTTAGATTGATTATCTTCTTATTTTTTTGTAAATAAATTCACCAATAAAGATAAGATCACTTTTGATCTTTTGAAAGCATCATTGCCTATCAAAAATTGGTGGGAAGTGTACAATAAGAGATTCAGTGCAGATGATATTGGCCTTGAGATAGAACCTACTTGGGATGATTTCATAGAAGCTGTGAAGGAAGAATACTACCCCATTGGAGTATATCATGATCTATATATAGAGTGGAAACAACTTCTCTAAGGTAAGGATTAATCTGTTTAAGATTACACTGATGTTTTTTATTCTCTATCTGCAAGATTGGGTATCCAAAAAAGTGAGAAACATAAGGTTCTCAAATATCGTGGCTGACTATAATGGTACATATGGAGAGAAATGGAACTCTTCAATTTGGAATCCCTTGGTGAGGCATACAAGTTCATAGTGAAGATTGAGTAGAAGTATGGAAGAATGAATATGAAGAATCAGCATTCAAAATGGATAAGTGATAAAGAAGGTCAAACACAAGGCCAAAATTGGAAGAAAAAAGAAGGAAAGGCTGGGAAATGGTGTGATTATCAAAAATTTGGAACTCACTCCAAAGAAGAATGTCAAGCCATCAAGTCCCTAATTTTTGAGTCACAATCCTCAACATCTCTTGCTCAACCTCATACAGACCATGAATTTGAAGAGGTTGAAGAAGAGATTATAGATGCTAAGCCTGAAGCCATCGTTGCTTCATCACAAAACCATGAGGAGAGGCTAGATGACAAAGAAAGGTTGTTTCACTCTAAGTTATGGGTGAAAGGTAAGCCTCTACATTTCATTATTGATAGTGGAAGTCAAAAGAATTTAATATTTGCTAATGTTGTGAAAATCCTAAATATATCCATGAAGCTTCACCCAAAGCCATACAGTATTGGATGGTTGAGTCCAGGGAGAAAACTCCGTGTCACCCACCAATGTCTTCTCTCATATGCAATAAAACCCTTCCAAGATGAGGTCTTATGTGATGTGGTCAATCTAGATGTTTGTGATGTACTCTTTGGTCAGCCATTCATGTATGATCAACATGGCATATATTAATCAATAACTCAAAGGATTACTCTCACTCTTAGAATATGGTGCTATAGGGTACCAGAGGTACCACCTTCTACATCTGTCTCTCTGATTAGTGCCAAGAAATTTGTTTTCATGGTGGTCAAACCACAAGAATCCAAAAGGGTTGATGTTATAGCCCTGACTATACAAACAACACAACAATATAATCAAATAGATACCAAGCTAAAGAAGTTCATGGCCTTCCATCCATATACTGATGGTCAGACATAAATGGTGAACAATCAGGCCTTGCACAGTTCTATAAATCACAGTCCCTTTCAAGTATACATTACGAATCAAATAAAATTACAACTACCAAAATTGATGAAAAATATTGATGTAATGGGTAACATTTCTTCTCAAATAGGGAGGAATGATCCGGGCAACAATTCAAATGACAATTCGGGTGATGGGTCCACCTCAATTGATGGCGGAACTTTCAGGAGCCATAACTTTTGCACCGTAGCTCCAATTGACTTGCCGTTTGAACTGTTGGAAAGATAATAATGAGAGGAAAGTCATGATATGGTATGGATTTTTTTTGATGAAATTTTACCCTATAAAATCCAATGTAAATGTCCTAAATATCAATTTTAGTAGTGTAGTCTAAAAATAATAAGTTTCTAAAAATAGTAATTCCTTATTTTCTGTATTGTTGTAAATCATGGAAGTCAAACCAATTCATATCCCTTGAGATTGGTGACCTTCCACATCCTACCCACACCTTAAAAACATGTATAACTAAAGATTTAACCCCAAAAGGAAATCAGACATCTCTTCTCATAGATAAGCATATGTTTGGATTTGCAAATTTGATAAGTAAAACATCTTTTCTCAGAGATAGCATTATTTGAATTGTTTTGTTCTTGTTTCTTGAATTATATTTCATCCAAAGCTTTTGAGTTTTAGATCAATGGTATCATAGTGGTTTTTCTTTATAGTGTATGATCTTAAGAATGAGGTCAAATTACAAGAAGCTTGGGTGGAAAATGGAATCAGCAGACTATCCACCTATTCGCTCCAAATGACTTCAAATTGTAGACAACACCAAGACATCTGATCCTTTCAATGAAATAGTGAATGAAGCCGTCCAAAAATAGCAATTGCAGATGCTACAACAATTTGCTCAAATTCTACAACAAATCTTGATGGGAAATTCTGGCTCCTCATCCGCACCTGCACATCCTTTCAATGCCCCAACACCCTTCAAGGTTCAGGTAAATTTTGATATCCCTACATTTGAAGGCAAAATCAATGTTGATGTAGTAAAAAATTGGTTGGATCAATTATCTTCTTATTTTTCTATAAATAAATTTATCAATAAAGAGAAGATCACTTTTGATCTTTTGAAAGCATCATTGCCTATCAAAAATTGGTGGGAAGTGTACAAAAAGAGATTCAGTGCAGATGATATTGGCCTTGAGACAGAGCCTACTTGGGATGATTTCATAGAAGCTATAAAGGAAGAATACTACCCCATTGGAGCAGATGATGATATGTCTATAGAGTGGCAATAACTTTGCCAAGGTAAGGAATAACTTGTTCAAGATTACACTAATATTTTTCATTTTCTATCTGCAATATTGGGCATCCAAGAAAGTGAGAAACATAAGGTTCTCAAATATCATGGTAGACTACAATGGTACATATGGGGAGAAATAGAACTCTTCAATTTGGAAACCCTTGGTGAGGTGTACAAGTTCACAGTGAAGATTGCGAAGAAGCATGGAAGAATGAATATGAAGAATCAGCCTTCAAAATGGAGAAGTCACAAAGACGGTCAAACACGATGCCAAAATTGGAAGCAAAAGGAAGGAAAGGCTATGAAATGGTGTGATTGTCACAAATTTGGAACTCACTCCAAAGAATAATGTCAAGCCATCAAGTCCCTACTTTATGAGTCACAATCCTCAACATCTACTGCACTACCTCATACAGACCCTACAGTTGAAGAGGTTAAAGAAGAGATTATAGATGCTAAGCCTGAAGCCATTGTTGCTTCATCACAGACCCATGAGGAGAGGCTAGTTGATGAGGAAAGGTTGTTTCACTCTAAGTTATGGGTGAAAGGTAAGCCTCTACATTTCATTATTGATAGTAGAAGTCAAAAGAATTCAATCTCTGCTAATGTTTTGAAAAGCCTAATTTTGTCCATGAAGCCTCACCCAAAGCCATATAGTATTGGATGGTTGAGTCCAGGGAGAAACCTCCATGTCACCCACCAATGTCTTCTCTCATATGCAATAAAACCCTTCCAAGATGAGGTCTTATGTGATGTGGTCAATCTAGATGTTTGTTTTGTACTCTTTGGTCAGTAATTCATGTATGATCAACATGGAATATATGAATCAAGAGCTCAAATGATTACTCTCACTCTTGTAACATGGTGATATAGGGTACCAGAGGTACCACCTTCTACATCTATCTCTCTAATTAGTGCTAAGAAATTTGTTCTCATGGTGGTCAAGCCACAAGAATCCAAAAGGGTTGATGTTATAGCCCTAACTACACAAAAAACACAAAAAAAGAAGAAAATAGATACCAAGCTGAAGAAGTTCACGGCCTTCCATCCATAGACGGATGGTCAGACAGAAATGGTGAACAATCAAGCCCTGCACAGTTCTATAAATCATAGTCCCTTTCAAGTATGAATTGAGAATCAAATTGAAGTATAACTACCACATTTGATGATAAATCTTGATGAAATGGGGACCATGGATTCTCAAGGAGGGAGGAATGATCTGGGCAATAATTCATATGATAATTCGGGTGATGGGTCCACCTCAATTAATGGTAGAACTTCCAGGATCCATAACTTTTGCATCGCAGCTCCAATTGACTCGCCGTTTGAACCATTGGAAAGATAATAATGAGTGAAACATCATGAGATGGCATGGATCTCTGCTTAATGATGTTTTACCCCCTAAAACCCAATGGAAGTGTCCCAAATTTCAATTTTAATAGTGTAGTCTAAAAATAGTAATTCCTCGAATTTGTATTGTTGTAAATCATGGAAGTCAAACTAATTCATCTCCCTCAAGATTTTTGACCTTAAAAATCCTCCCCACACCTTCAAAACATGTATAAATGAAGATGTAACCCGAAAAGGAAATCAGACATCTCTTCTCAGAGATAAGCATATGTTTGGATCTGCAAATTTGATCAATAAAACATCTCTTCTCAGAGATAGCATTATTTGAATTGTTTTGTTATTTTTTCTTGAATTATATTTCAACCAAAGATTTCAATTTTTGGATCAAATATATGATTATTTTCACTAAATATTTAATTTTTTTCTTCTTGGCATTCAAGATCTCACTGTTGGTTCCTCTACAAATGGATTATTTACAATGTAATGGGTAGATCATTTTTCATTAAAAAAATATAAGAGACAAAAGAGTAGGGTAGAAAAGAGATAAATACTTTGATTGAGACATGTCTTCCAATACTTATAAATTATATTAATGTGGACTTCATTTAATCATTGGGTATCAAATCTAGTTATTGAATAAATTGAAACACCACAATGAGCAAGACTCCAATGAAAAATATGTGAACATGAAATATAGATATCTATTCAAAGAAATTGATTACACCATCCTTTATCTATTACCACACCATGACCAATTTAAGCCTCAAGATAGCCAAAATGAGATCTCAAATCTAACTAAATTAGATGTTGCATAATTTAATTCTATATCCACTTACACACCAAAAACATCAAAAACTTCCTGACATAGATTAATTCTCAAATCAAGGTCTTTGGAAAAAAATCAAGATAAAACTTAGTGAAAAGGGTTGGTAAAATCCTAGCTCAATTATTATAGAGTTTTGGTACTCAAATGTGTTGAACATGGCATATAATCAAAATCCAAAATAAGGAAGAACAAATTAGGTGTAATCCTAGCATTATTTTGACAGTGTTTTTGGATCAAATTTGTCAACCTTTTTACAATAGCAAGTTAATTATATGTAAAATTATAGTCCATCATGGTTATGATGCACAAACATAAATTAAATTCTCTTGATACAAATATTATAGGTAATTTTTGATTATAAATCATTTTTTTATGATAACAAATCAAGGAAGGATAAGGATCTATTCGTGGCATAATTATAGATACAACTTATAGTATGGAAATGGATTAAATATCTAATGCACTCAAATATTCATTTGAACAATAAGGACTCTCTAGTATTCTATTTATTTCACTAACTTATCATTGATCCAAACAGGTGGAGGCATCTCATTGCAAACCAATCCCAATGCTAAAGTCATTAGATTTATAATATATATTTTTTCATTTCACATGTTTATGCTTATTCCCAAGACAATAAATCACCTTACATATGTGCCATTTCCTATTAAATTTTTATTCCCAATAAATCTTGAAAAATGGATGTCTTCTTTATAAATATATGTGTTAGGTTTTCTTGATAAGCCTACTAATATCCATATCCTTTTAATTGACCCTACCTTGGAGTTGTGAACAAAATTATCAATTTCAACCACTTATTTTACCCATTTCTTCACCAATTCTCCATGTATTTCCATATCTACCTTCTTATGATCAACTTATGAGATCAGTGATGTAGGTTCTTTTCAACTGATTTTATGCTTTGTCTAATTTAAAATGTTTGGGTTTATATCTTGAATTCACCTACTCTCCTTTGCTTATTATCTTTTATTTGAATCAAACATAAGCTATCACTTACCTATCACTTGGTCTTTTCCCTGACCATAAAATTTAGACTCATTATATGCTAAGGGGATGCTTGTGTGTTTGATTCTTTACAACTTTTCACTTTTTCAGCTTGTCACTACTTCCACTTTAGTATATTCATAGCTTTCCTAGAGCCATGTGGTCCCACATTTATTATTACCATATATCTATGGATTTGATCTCATAGGATGGTGATAAGTGTCACAATCATGGGACATCAAGGACATGGAAATTTACATTATTTAAATACTCTCAAGTTAGAAAGATTTTAAAACTTGTATAACTCTAACTTCTTTGATCACCTGGAAGTGAATTCATAAGGAAATATATTGACCTCACCTCTAGGTTAGTGAGATGATGACTCATGGATGGATATATCTACTCCACTCACTTGACAGTAACTATACAAGGAACTCTAATGACATCACCTATAGGATAGCAGGATTTCAACACATGGCACAATATTGAGTGCATAATATTTATCACTGCTAGTACACTTTTGGGTCACTAGGCTTCTAGGATTGTGACACTTGGTGAAATCCTTGGGACATAAGGATTTACATATCCCATTGATTTTCCACTAGGCTGGTTTACCAATACTATGTCATGTGGCATAATCTTAGTACTTGGGGCATTACAAAGACTTAACTATTTCAAAAGATTAAATTATGAAAATTTTCCATTTTTACAAATAAATAAAAAAAAGGTAGACTCAAGAAATAATTATTAGTTTAGTCAAAAACCAAAATCCATCCAAGCATTAATAATACCTGATAAAAGTATTTAATTATATAGAATTAACATGAGAAGTGCAAACCTAGTTTCAACTCAAAATAAAATCTATTGCAAGTAAAACCCAAAACGTAAATAAACTCTAATTTTCAATGGAGACTTAAAGTAGATAAACATCATTCTAAATGAAATAAAATGTTTTAATAGCTAAATAATCAATTCAAATTGATAACATGATCATTCATATTGTAATCTAAATTGAATACACACAAAACATGACCATCATATAATCAAAAATATCAAGAGTGTAATACAAGGAAAATATTTCTAGCTAGGATATTGAGGAATAATTTGGTCATAAAAAAATCTAAATTTTAAATTAAATTTAAAATTATATAAAGAATATAACTCTATGATGCATACATAAACTAGACTGTGATAAAAAGGTTGGGCTCATGAGTTAGAGACTATAAATGGAACCAAATCTTTTCCATTTGAATGACATCCATTAATGAATTCTTATCATTATGAAAGAATCTGAAAATAAAATAACAAATAAGGTCTCCATGTGACATTTTGAATATGGGGCATGTTGGAACTGACAAATGGTGACCTTCATGGGGATAATGTTGCTCAACATTATAACCTAGACTGTAAATCATTAAACTCAATAAAAAACACAAAATCACTAACAAATCCTTTAGATAAGACTAGATGAAAACACTAAACTCTACCTAAATATGTGACATACTAAGTTTAATATATACCTAAGACCATCAGTGTGTGTCTCAAAAGTGATTGATTCTTTTATGGCTCTTGCATTCATGTAAATAAATTTGAACTTGTCTAAAACTATTAGAATTTTTTAGAAGGACAATTTTGGATGTTTGGCTTGGGTGGGAATGGTAAGGTCATTGATCTATTACCATGTAGGCATATATAGCCCCAACAAAGATACCTCTACTCTAACTCATGGCCTTATTCCATTTCCAATCAAGATGGAAAGCCTATGATGGAGATTCCCTGAATCAGCATTTCAAAGAAAGAATTTAGATTTTGCATTTTGTTCAATTTCCTTTTGATTTCTTTCTTTTGAAAATATTTCATCATTCGGTCCATTGAGGGTTGGGGACCAATCCATGGGTATAATTATAGACTCATAAAATTAATAACTATTAAGACAAATATAAATCAATTCAATATTTGCATCTTACTTCAAATGTGAAATTAAGTTTAGTTTGATGGTTTCAACAAGAACATGAAACATTTTTAAAATTCACACATTATATTTTAAATCATAGGGTTTTAAATTCTATAAATACATAGATAAATTGTAATAGCCTATGTAACTAGTCAGAGATTATTCACATTCTAATTTATAAATAGCTAAATATTATCATACTTTATAATCCACCATTTGAAGTTCTTTTCCTATGGGACATAAGGACACAACATTACATTAACATAGTGTTATCTATAAATCCATTTTCCATTCTCTTAATATCTAATTATCCTATATTATTAACTATGAACCGAACTTACTCTTTTAAGACTAGAGCATGAAAAATAATGCAAGGAAAGATGCCAAGAGAGATGTAAAAAATATAATACCACCCTTTAAGGGATTAAATTTTAACAATAAACATGTGAACAACTCTAATAAATGTTTGAAAAGACACACCACAAGCTAAAAATAGATCAAATATGCAAACCAACTTAAACCATTCAAGAAGGGAAACTAACAACATACAAAACAAATAAACAAACAAAAGCAAACTAAGCTAAAATGAATAATTAAATAGGAAACACTAACTAGGAAACAATAACTATTTACAAAATATATACACAAAGGACATTGAATATATTCACTTGGACTTGATATTTGATGGGGTAGCGATGATGTAATGCTTAAAGTATTTCCCATTAACAAGTAGTGATGAGTCTTTACCTTAGATATTCTATAGTTATAATGCATTGTACCCTAACAACTTAGATACTTGGTAAGGACCAATCCACAAGGGGACCGAACTTAGTATGTTGACCCTTTCACTCATATGCTTTATCCCATAACAAGACCAAATCTAAAATGTAAAAGGATTTCACTTATGCTTTTCAATTGAACCATCTCTTCACATTAGGTTGAGATTTGTTAAAACTTTATACAACTTCATCCCATTTATAGTCTAATTAGATAGGGTCCAAGAATCTAGACCAACTTCCTAGATCTACCTCCATGTACTATTATATAAATTGATAAGTGGGATTCTTGAGCTAAATTGGTAAAATTAACTCTAATCCATAGATAATCAATAAATTGGAATCATTCAAGCTTTGCCTATGCCTTATTCCATCATCCCATAAAGTGTATTTGAGGAGCACATTCTAATTTCATTGGTTTTGGTCAATTGATTTCTTCATGGCATTTAACAAATTCTTATTGGTAGACTATGCCAAACCATTTCCTTGGGGATAATAGTTTGATGAGAATTTCAATATCATTTCACTCTGATAATCCCACTCAAGAATTTTTACCGATTTAAAGGTAGGTTCATTATCATAAACAAGTGATAGAGGAGTCCCAAATTGAGTTAAAATATATTCTTCCAAAAATGCAGTAACTTCTTCAGTTGTATTATTCCTTGTTTTTACTTCATCATACCTCGTATAATAGTAATTGTTAGTATGAATGAGCTTATGATCAATTAATGAGTTAATATTTATGAATCCAATGAAGTATAGACCCCACTAGGCAAAGAAAGGTTCCTCTATTACTGATTTTAGTAGCATAGGAGAATAAATCTCCCTCTTAGCAAAGATTTCTCATGAATGAAAAATCCTCTCATATGCATGTAGGCATCCTTAAATAATGTTGGCCAATAGTATCCATCTTTGATAATTATGTGTTATGGCATTACCAGAAGGATGACCACTTCCTAATTTATCATGGAATGAATTCATCACTTATTTTGCTTCATCCTCTTATAAACATCTCAAATAAATCCTTTCATGATTCCTATAGTATATAAATCCTATTTTTAACATATAACGTGCAAACTTCAGTCTTAGTGCTCATATTTGTGTCTTATAAAAATGGGTTGGTGGATTTACATAAATCAAATAATGAACAATCTAATTATAACATGGACCAAACTGAACTTTAGATTGATCTAATTCTACAATAGAAATGTTAGGATCTACTTATGAAATTTTCTTAGATAAAACTTGACTACCTACCAATTTTTTAGGTTTTAATTCAATATAATATTCCTAAATTTTAGAAATCCATCATCCTCTTCTCTCACCCAACTCATTATTTCCTAGCATTTTCTTGACTATGGGGTTTGGAACTATGGTATGTATCTTGTTTCTTAGTATATAATGATGGAATTTTATGGATTCCTTCATCAATACATAGGTTTGTTTATCCAAATCAAGGTATTTTAGTTTAACTTCTTTCAAATATTTATGTCAACATAGCTATAATTGTGGTATCAAAAGTGAAAGATTAAAGATACAAATCTTTAGCATAATATGGGTTGACCAACACATGAGCTTACATAATTTCAGCGTTGATCTATTGAAATTATTTCATTGAATAAGTATACTATTATATATTATCCCCATATTTTGACATAACATTCATGGGTTTAGTGATTTTAGAGAAACCATAAATAAACATCAGTACAAAATTGATATTTCTAAAAAATGATTTCATCTCTTTCCTACAGTTTGGTATCTAAAATTTTGAAATAACACTAGCTCATTTTACGCCAATCAACATACCATCTTTGGGGATAATGTGACCTAGAAGCTTACCTTGCATTATATATAAAACACATTTTTTTAAATTAAGAGATATGACAAACTTTATGTAATGTTTAAATACCTTCTCTAGATGATTGAAATGATTTGATCTGCATTTGGAAAATATAATCAGATTAACCATGTATACTATTATGCACTTACCAATTAGGCCTTTGAAAGAAATGTCCATATCTCATTAAAATGTGGCACCATCATTAAGTAAAACAAATGGCATTTTATTATAGGTGTAGGTTCCCCATTTAATGATGAATGTTTTTTGGCTCTATCTACCCTATCTACAAAGATTTGGTTGTAACTTGAGAATCTATCTAGAAAAGATATCACCTTTGAACCTCTGACCTATTGAATGACTTCATCAAGTAAAGACAAAGGGTAGCTATAGTTATCTGATTCATGATTGAGATTTATAAAATATACAAAAAGGTATATTTGTCCATTTTTATTTCTCATAGGTACTAGATGTGAAGATAATGCTAGATGATAAAATATTCTAAACTTCTTTCAAAATGAGTGGTTCCAAGACTATATTAACTAGCCTTTGATGTTGTTAAAGGGTCTTTGATCAGGTTTTATCAGAATTTTATGTGTTATAACTTAATTTTTAAACATATTTAGATCTTGGTAACTCCATGCTATGATATCTTGATAGCATAACATCATCTTTTTCAATGTTACATTTGGGTCTAGCCACCATGTTTCTAGGCTTGTTTTTAGTTCCCATGTTGAGAATTCATGACTCTTGGATTATCCAAAAATACATTATTGATATAGGTGATATATTGTCCAAGTCATACAATTTCTCAAGTGACAACATACCTTTCAGAATATGGTTATCTTTTAGCTGAAGTATGACATTAGAATTGTATCATTATTCCTCAAAATCAATTCTTTCTGCTTCATCAATTGCTTGTGCATCAAAAGTATTTGTGCTACATAATAAATCAATAATTTTATTATTATCATAATTTTTTTGGAAATGTATAACATTATTAGGTACAAAAGGACAATAAATCAATTGTATTGAAAAATTTTGCAAGTCAATCTTTGTCTAATGGTGTGAGGCTACTATCTGAGATGGTTAATGAGTTGGCCATTGCATTAGCTTTGAGAATGACTAAAATTTTAAAGCATTAAAGGATTCAATCAAGTCTTAAGAGTGATGTTGGTATTTATTTAAATAAGAAATATTTCATTGAAACTAGTTATGTACCTTGTTAAAAACCAATTTAGAATCACTAAAGACTCTTAATTGATGGATATCAAACCTAATTTCAAACTATAGACTCAAGAACAAAGATTCATACTCTATCATGTTTTTAGTACAAGGAAATTTTAATATATAATATTCTACATGTTTCTTACCATTATGACCAATGAGGATAATACTATCACCAACTCCTTGCTTGGATGGTACGTCATCTAAATACAATGACCACGTACCTAAATTTTGATCATGATTAGATAATTTATTCTTTGTTGGTTTAGTTGAAAAATTATAGACGCATACCTCTATATAAGTGAAATTAAATTAATATTTGATTGTATTGTATTATGTTATAATCAATTTCATTTGTGTCTCTCTATCAATTATAATTTTATTTTCTATTCCTCTCCATGGTAGCCACATGTGGTAAAAGTTAGTTTCCATACAACCGTCGAGTGATCTTGACCAATATATCATTAATAACATATTGTATACTTCCAAGATCTCAACTACCTGTATTTATATAAACCATTGGACTCTTAGTTCAACTTGCAACTACATATGTACATTTAATAGTTCTCCAATAACCTTGACTTTAGACTTATCCAACTAAACTATCACTTTGTCTTATTTCATGGGAAATAATCCTAACTTCTTGTAAATACTCAAAAACATAACATTATATAATTCACTAGAATCTATGAGACAATTATGAAGGTTCTTAAAAAAAATTCAAATTATAAGCAAGAATGGAGGAACTTCAGCTCTAGTCTTATGTATTATAACATTGGTATTGGTTGGGTTATTTTGTTTATTTTGACTAATATTATCCTTGAGATACTTAAGAAGTAAATCCCTTTGTTTAGTGATCTATGCTAGTTCATGGAGAGTTATGTTTGATTTAATATTTTTCATGTTAACCATGATGTTATAACCGATTTTTCTTGTCGAGGGTTGATTTTCACATGATTTTAGTGGAGGTGGATCATTTTTAGCTTTAGGATCAAGTGGTATAGCAACATTTCCTGGTAGAGTTAAGGTAGTCAAAGGTTGATGTTCTCTACTTTTAAGAATATAGTTTCCTCTTTAGTATTTCTATAAAGATTGGATATCATTGGTGTTCTCATCAAGCTCATTGTCTTATGTGTTATAAAAATCTAGATTTTATAATACTATGGTTGTATTAAGATATTTCTATGAAGTAGAAGCATCAGAACTACTTGAATCATTTTGGTCATTTAGAATAACTTCATATTTGTCAATTATTTTTTTAGAATGTTGAAAGCTAGAAAAAACTCAATACAATCAAGTTCTCCATGTTATATTATGTTGTGGACATGATGCCAATTGGGAAAAGTAATATCCATGATATTAATCTCAGGAAATTTGTTGGATGAGGACTCATCTTGTTTACCATGTCTATTGAAGAGTTGTTAATTATGTTGATTAGTGAAATTCATAGTTAAATTTCCGCTAATTGAGATTCCTACTTATTTTTTAAACTTAGAAAAGAATTACTCAATACTTAGACCATTATTTGAATTGAATATAGCTCAAGTTTGGTTGAATCTTGAGGATAATTCTATGTATTAATGACTACTACTATAACTAAGGCTTGATTATAAGACTGATCATTACCTCACTACCATATAGATTTAGGAATCATAAATTATAATTAGGGGTAGCATGAGCTAATGGCAACTAATTCATAATTAGAAGAGGTTTTGGAAATAGAAAATTATGATTTAATGGTAGGATTAAGTTTAGTGATGGAATGTTTGAGAGAAAATTGGAATGGGAACCAACATGTGTCCCTTTAGATTGAGTTACATGTCCACTTTTATATTTCAACATATGTAAGATGAAAATCAATTATGATTGTATCTCTCCTTATTAAAGTTGTAGTCCAAGGATCTAGTGCATTTTTAAATATTTCTAAGGCTAATTAGGTATTTATCATATATAAATATGTCACCCTATTATACATATTTTTAAAATTTGCATTAAAATTATGTATATGCTCATTAGATTCCCTCCTTGTGCAAGTAAATTATTGGTATAGTATACTTAGATCTACCACTTGACCAAACTAGACTAAAATTGTAGTATTCAATTAATTCCATCTTGTAATTGAATTTTCAAGAAGGTTAAGAAACCAGTCATAAGCTTGATCAAGAAAGGTGAAGGGAAATAACCTACAAGATACATCCTCATGCTCAACATTGAGTAATCTAAGAGATGTCATGCATTCCTTACAGTGTTTAGATTGAACTTTGGAAGATAACACTCAGGGTTTCTAGGTAAAACATGCACATCACTAGGAACATTTATGGTTGATCCAAGTAGCCAAGTTGTAGCCATTTGAGTTAGTATATTGGTGACAGATTATGGGGATGATGTGGATGGGTAAACTAATCTCTTGGGTCTACCTTAGTTAGATATACAATGCCTATGTTCTTGAAGGTGAGGAAAAAATATTCTTTTTCCTAACTTGATTATAGACCATGTGACTCTTTAAGAATATTCTTGAGTGACAAAGCCTAATCTCTTGTTAGTATGAGTTTTAAATACACAAAATCTACAAGCATAAAACTATCTTACTAGTCTTAATCATTGAATAAACTCAGAACATACAAAATTTTAAGATCATAAAACTTACAAAATAGGAAAGATGGTGCCAATTTTTGTTTGTGTGTTTGATGAACACACTCATAATTCTAGCACTTTTTAATAATGCCTCTTTAGCCAATCAGTCTCAACCAAATTACAAATTCTAGAGGTACTCGAAGGTTCAAGGGTCAAAAATTATAGGATATAAAATATTGGTTTCCTTCCTTCTAGTTCCAATTTATATTAGTTGCATTAAATAAATAATATAAATTTGTATAAAAATAAGGAGAGAAACTAAGTCAAAATCCAATGAAAAGTTAAAAGTTTAGGCCCTCCTTCTAACAACAATTTATGTTAGTGTGTTTGAATCACACAATAATAATTCCAAATTCTATCACTTTTTAATAATGCCTTCTTAGTTACAAAGTCTCAAGCAAATTAAAAAAATTATAGGTACTCAAAGGTTCATGGGTCAACACTTACATGATATGAAATATTGTTGAGGCCCTGCTTCTAGTGCTAATTTATATTAGTTTCATTAAGAAAATAATAAAAATTGGTAGAATTAGAAGGATAGGGTTTCAATTCAAAGTTTAATGAGAAGTTAAAATATCAGCCCCTCCTTCTAGTGTTAATTTTTGTTAGGCTAAAATTATGACTAACTCAAATATAATTAGGAACTAATTGATCTAAATGAACAAAAACAAACAATGGCTCATGGGACAAAAGAGTCCCCTTATTTTTAGGATCTTTTGGTGTTCCAAGGGCCAAGAAACTTCCAAAATATGCATCAGTAAGTTGTGATTGTTTCCACCGAAGTTTCAAATGTTTTCTTCTTGATATTCAAGATCTCACTATTGGTTTCTCTACAAATGGGTTATTTACAATGTAATGGGTAGAACATTTCTCATTAAAAAATATAAAAGTGAGGGAAGATTAGTGTATTAAAGATATAAATCCTTTGATTGAGATAGGTCTTCCAATACTTAGAAATTATATCAATGTGGTCTATATTTAATCATTGGGCATCAAATCTAACTATTGCACAAATTGAAACACCACAATGAACAAGACTCCAAGGAATAATATGTGAACATGAAATCTAGAACTTTATTAAAAGAAAAAAATTACAAAAACTTGTAGTTATTCACACACCATTACCAATGTAAGCCTCAAGATAATAAAAATGATCTCAAAAATCCAATTAAATAGTTGTTGCACAATCTATTTGTATATCCACTTGCACACCAATAACATAAAAAACTTCTTGGCATAGATTACGTATCAAATCAATATCTTTGGAAAACCATCAAGACAAAACTTAGTAGGAAGGGTAGGTGAAATCCTATCTCAATTTTTATATAGGTTTGGTACTAAAATGTGTTGCCCATGTTAGATAATAAAAATACAAAAATATGTAGAACAAATTAGGTGTAATCTTGGTGTTATTTTGACAACATTTTAGGATCAAATTTAACAACCTTTTTACAAGAGCAAGAAATGATACATATGTAAAAAATTCTATTCCATCATGGTTATAGTAAAAACCATAAATTAAATGCTCTTGATACAAACATTATAGGGAAAAACTAATTATAAATCAATTTTCTATAATGACACATCAAGGAAGGATAAAGATCTAGTTATGCAACAATTCCAGATTAATATAGAAGTGGATTCAATATCTAATGCACTCCAATATTCCTATGAATAATGGGGACTCTTTAGTATTTAATTTATTCCACTAACTAATAATTTATCCATATAGATAGAGCCACCTTATTTCAAACCAATCCTAATGATAAATCCATTGGATATCTACTCTAGCTTCATCCATTCCACATTTTTATGCTTATTACAAAGAAAACAAATCCCCTTCCATATGTGCCATTTCCTATTAAATTTTGATGCCCAGGAAATATCAAACAATGGATGGCTCCCTTATATGAATAGACACATTTAGTTCTCTTGATAAACCTACTAATATCCATGTCTTATGGGTTGACCTTACCTAGGAGTTGTGAACAACCTTATCAACTTTAGCCACTTCTATATATATATATATATATATATATATAGAATTGGCTAAAGTTGATAAGGTTGTTCACAACTCCTAGGTAAGGTCAACCCATAGGACATGGATATTAGTAGGTTTATCAAGAGAACTAAATGTGTTTATTCATATAAGGGAGCCATCCATTGTTTGATATTTCCTGGGCATCAAAACTTAATAGGAAATGGCACATATGGAAGGGGCTTTGTTTTCTTGGTAATAAGCATAAAAATGTGGAATGGATGAAGCTAGAGTAGATATCCAATGGATTTATGATTAGGATTGGTTTGCAATAAAGTGGCTCTATCTATATGGATAAATGATTAGTTAGTGGAATAAATTAACTACTAAAGTGTCCCCATTATTCATAGGAATATTGGAATGCATTAGATATTGAATCCACTTCTATACTAATATGGAATTGTTGCATAACTAGATCTTTATCCTTCCTTGATGTGTCATTATAGAAAATTGATTTCTAATTAGTTTTTCCCTATAATGTTTGTATCAAGAGCATTTAATTTATGGTTTTTACTATAACCATGATGGAATAGAATTTTTTACATATGTATCATTTCTTGCTATTGTAAAAAGGTTGTTAAATTTGATCCTAAAATGTTGTCAAAATAACACCAAGATTACACCTTATATATATATATATATATATATATATATATATATATATATATATATATATATATATATATATATATATATATATATATATATATATATATATATATATAATTTTCTTGGGAAATAAAAAGTAAGAAACTAGATAGGCTTTGGTAGAAGAACATATTTGTTTGTGTGTGCATAATTTAGATGATTGTGAAGAGCTCCTCTTTGTCTTTACAAGAATGACCTGTAGATAAAAAAATACTAAAACAAAGGGTTTGTTAGATGGATAACAAGGTGGATTGCCTAGCATGAGCTAGATCTAAGAAGCATGAGCTTACTAAGAGGATATCAATCCACTCTTTTAGAATAGTTAAGTTTAAAGAAATAAAGATGAAGTACTTGCATGAAATGATAGAAAAGATTGAAAGGGAATGCAAGAAGAAATAAATGCTTGATAAAGGAAATAAACTAATTATAGTAAGAAGTGGGTCAATACTAATGTTAAATAGGTCAGGTTGGGTTAAAAAAATAGGTGGGGATTCTGTGAATAGGTAAAAGGATAGAAAGTGGAATTTAGTTGAGGGTAAGTAGGTGGAAATAGTTTGCTATTATTTCCTTCCATAGTGACCATCAACAATCAAGATGATCATCAATAGTTAAGGTGACCATCAATGGTTGGGTGACCATCAGTGATTGAAGGTAACCATCGGTGGTTATTGTGGGTTCTAAGAAGTGTTACAAAAATCTTAGGCTAATGAGGTTAGTGATCAAGTAGTAGACTATTAAAGGTATGGTTAGGGATGGGAGGTTAGAAGATATGATATAAAAGGGTTTAGGTCAAAAACTAAGTAACCAAAACTTGAAATAATAAATGTACTTAATTAGTTATTTGATAGTTTGTGATAGACTGAGAACCAATTTTGGTAGAGCAAAAGTGCCTATGGTTTTAAAGAAATTTTGGTAGAGGTTTGGGTCTCTATCATAGTTCTTGAATTACTAGAGAGAATACCTATAAATAATTTCTTGATGCTAGAAGCTCTTGTGACTACTGGTTGATGACTTGATTACATGATTACTAAAATTCTTAGATCTCTAGATCCATTTTTTACCTCTTGCTCCTCTCTTTTATAGGAAAAAGAGATGGAGGTGTAGGTTCTAGAAGGGGTAAAACTCATTACATAAATTTAATTCTTGATAGGTTAGCTCACTACGTGAATTAATTTTTAATGTTCTTAGGTTCACACATGGACCGAGTTTGAGTGCCTAGGTGGTAGGGACCTAATCATCAATAGTCAGGGTGACCATCAGTGGTTGAGGTGATCATTGATGGTTAAGGGTCAAAGGTCAAGTGGGGTGAAAAGTTAGGTTATTGATTTGGTTTAGCTAGTTAGATAATTTGACTCAATGTCATGGTTAGAGGTTGGGTAATGGTCTGATCTAGGGGTGTTTTGACATCTAAAACTATCTTGTGTAGTTTTCTAATGTATACATTTTACCCTTTTTTATTATGTAGTTTGTGTCAGCAAGCTATAAAATAAAATGGATTGTGGGTTGAAGGTTTGGCTTCCTCTAGCATGGGACTTAGTGTGATAAGCAAGATCATGCATTGACTAAGTTACCAAAGTTGGTAAAAAAAATAAGGTTGGTGCCAAAAGGATAGGTTATGGGGTAACCAAGCCACAATGTTAGGCATAACTGATCAATTTATTCTTATAGATTCTCATAGATAGGGTCAGTGTTTTCATAAGTATCCAAAATAAGAAGTACTCTCAAGAGAAACACAAATAGTCTGGTGTGCACTAGGTGGTGAAAATTCAAATGGTCAATATGGCAATGTTGGTCAGTGTAGTCAAAAGGACTAGTGCAAGGTCATTGCAAAATATGTGATAGTTTAAGCCAAAATTGCTAATGTCAAGGTGGATGGGGTGATTGGTATGATAGGTAGAGAAGGTAATCTCTAAAGGGTGGTACTGAGGTATGTATGCCAAAATTTGAAAAGTTAACATCCTAATTGTCGATGGTCAGGGGTCTCAAAATTGATCATTGGTGGTCACCTTGACTGTCAATGGTCAAGGATAAAACCCTAAAAGTGTAGACATCAAAAGTGAAAATTATTTATAATTTTCACTCATTTTATTTTGAATCTTGACTCTATGTGTACTTTCATCATTGGTGTTTTATGTGAGAGTGTTGACAAGGTAGTTATTATTAACTAAGTGTGTAAAGGTGATTATTAAGGTAGATTGAGTATGTAAGGTAAATATAGATGTGGCTAGGTAATGGGATCCATGATTCCTCCTTGATGATGATCAAATAATGAGATAGGGGCTACACTAAATTATTAGAGTACTTTGATTTTGGAATTTGTATTTGGATTTTGTTAGTTTGGTTTTGGCTAGTGGGGTTTTTGGGTTTGCCCTAGGTTTTAAGTCAGGTTTGGTGTTTTGATTGAATTTGTAGTGGGAAGTGGATTTTGAAGGTTGGGGTAGGTTGAGGGAGGTTAGTGTAACTATTAGGTTGGTTTGGTGTAGGTTGGAATGGTATTTAGGGTAGTTTGTGGGTAGTTAGGTTTAGGGATTTTTTGCCAATGGTCACACACAATAACTATCAATGTTTATTCCTAATTGTCAGTAGTCATAGCCAACCATCAATGAATGATAACCATAGGTCAAATGCATAGTCGATCATCAATATTCATAGTGACCATCAACATTCAACCAAATGACTAAGTGTTTTTGATAAAAGTTTAAGGTAATAGGTGAGTTGGAATGTTGGGAATGTTAATTATAGCTGAGGTGGGAGGGTAGGTTTAAAACAAGGTTGATGTAGTTTATATATGAAAAAATAGGTGTTATTAGGTAGGATGAATGAGGTGAAAAAAGGGGTGAAGTCTATGAGTAAAGTAGAAAAGTAAGTGTGTTTTCTATATTGAATATTGTAGGCATGGGAGTAGATCCAAATGCAGGATCAAGTTCTTTGAATCTTTGTAGAGGTCCACTATGGGATGATGGATGATAATTGGGAACACGTGGAGTAGCTTAGCCTTAGAGTGATGATGTACTAATAACACATGCTAAAAGATGTAGTGATGGTCATGGCCTTCATCAAGAGATGGGATCCAGCCATGAACACCTTTCCCCTACCAACTAGTGAGATGATGATTTTGTCAGAGGATATACATAAGATCACATAATTGCCCATTTAGGGGGAGATGATATATCACATTGAGAGAGATGAGAGGGATGAGTTGATGTAATAACTATATGGTGATGATCATAATTTTTTTGGGTGGTATGATGGTGGGTTTAGCTACACACCTTTATATTAGAGGGCTAGAGATGATAAGATGTTGATGACCATGATAATGATGGCAGTCTCATGTTTTATAGTTCTAGATTCGATCAGTGGGAGGTTTCCCTATCTATTACTAGGAGTTTTAGTGGAGATGTTACTAGGTTTCACAATGTTTAGTTGGGTACCTATGCTATTGATTTAGATATATAGGGAGATATGGGTGTTTAAAGCTCATAGGAGATATGACATCAGTGTGGGGTTCATGTTACATTACTGGGCCTATGAGCATATATGGGTTCTGAGTTCGATGGGGCTATCATGGGAGGGATATGCCTAGATGGAATTTAGGGTGGGTTTTATGTGGTAGAGGAATGATTACGTACTCATAGGACTTGGAGGAGGTGTATGAGATATCTATTTGTTTAGAGGGGAATTATATGCCCTGGTGATTGGATATGTGGTTTGGAGGCTATATGTCAGCTTTATGAGGTGGGCCAACTATACTCGACACATTTTATCATTAAAGAGCTATATGTGGATATTTAGGAGGAGAGAGGGTGAGGCTAAGCTCATCCCTTCTGACAAGGTTCATAGGTAGTTCAGCTTGATACAGGGGATTTTGGGTATGTTCCCAAGGTATAGGTGGGAAGATGTTGAGTTTTTACTTTTAAGCCATAGTCAGTGGAGATGGTTCTTAATTATGAGGAGCTACCTACTAGAGTAGATATTGATGATGTCGGTTTTTTTTATGGATATGTGGTATTAGGCCCTCTATGTAGTGGTAGATTTTGGATGGGATGATGGGGGAAGGCAGCTTATGGATGTAGACCCAACTGGTAGGGGTCTACAAGTATAGTTATAGGGAGGTATCCCTAATATATAGACACTGGTCATAGAGAGATATCATGCATGAGAAACATTAACCATGACATAGGCCATAGTAGCTACTTTACAGGGTCAACTAGTAGCAACATAGGGTTAGGTGATGGCTATGATAGGTGAGAGGGAGTAGGCTAGAGCTACACTAGCCTTGGTGACCCAAGAGAGGGAATCCTTGAGATAGGTTAGAGGAGGAGCCAAAAAAATAGTAGGACAATTAGGTAGCATCCCCATGGCATGTTACATGGCCATAGTTTGGGAGTTATGGTATTATAAGGCCATATTCCTAACATGTTATCTCTATGAGACTTGATGGGGTGAGTACAAAACTAGTTTGGTAGGTGATATAGGTATAATGAAACCAGGTCAGTGGGATACCTCTATGGGTGGATAGGCAGTCACTTTAGGGGGGCATGCACTAAGAAGTAGTAATTTCCTAGGGGAATAGGTTATGATATGATATGTACAGGTGTATATGATTTTCATACCATCCTATGAGCCAATGCAATGTGATTTATATGTTTTGAGAGAGAGATGTAAATTATTACATGTATTATTTTATTTTGATGAGACATGATGTGATGATGATGATATATATATATATATATATATATATATATATATATATATATATATATATATATATATATATATATATATATATATGACTTTATGTTTCAATATTAATGGTTTTGATGTTTATAGTTTATTATGATTATGCTTATGAGATGTAGACTCACTAGCTTAGGCATGTGATGATTATGATGAGTGGTTATACATGATTATGATGATGTGATGCTTTGTTTTATATATGGTTATGATGTTTATGATTATGGTTATTGTTCTATATATGGTTATGATGTTTTGATTATGGTTATGACTATGGATATGTGATGTGGTTTATTTTTTTGATTATGATAGCACATAAAGTAAGTTGAATAACAAAACTAAATGTGGGGAAAGAGATAAATAACATGATACATATGCCTAAGTGAATACATGAACCAATTATGAGAGGATAAGGAAAAGGCATGATGCTTATTCATTGGAAAAGACAAAACAAAACCGAAGTTAGATTGTCCTAAGGAACAAAATCCCTTTAAATGCTTCACATTAGCATGCATTGGTTGGTAAAAAGGTATCTTGATCACATCATGTTAAGTAAGCTCATGAATCTATTGATATATAGATGGTACAAAGGGGATATAGGTGATATGTAGTGTGAAGGGGTTTGTAACCTCTTATGGGTTGAGTTTCCCCTTCTATAGATGACCTAAGAATAATAATAGACAAGTCCATGTTTTAATGCAAGGTATAGACTAATTGATGTAGGAATTCTATTGATGCTATATATGAAAGCTGATTACAACTTTCTTTGGATAGCTTGTTTTGACTTTGATATAGGGTTTTTTTCATTATTTGGTTTTGATAGGTTTGTGAAGCTAATCGATGTGGGATGATTCAAATGATTGATTTGACAAATTTAACGTAGCCATCCTT
This sequence comes from Torreya grandis, assembly GCA_037957365.1. Taxonomy (NCBI): domain Eukaryota; kingdom Viridiplantae; phylum Streptophyta; class Pinopsida; order Cupressales; family Taxaceae; genus Torreya; species Torreya grandis. Next base: position 150,573 of record JARHVA010000185.1, read on the forward strand.
TAAGGGAGTGGTCTAGGTTTGGATTTGTTCATTTTGGTAGATGTCCTTCAAGGGAGCAGTCTATCTTTTAATGCAATTTAGATTTTGGGAAGTGATCCTTCAAGGGAGTAGTCTACATGCTAGAGATATTTGACCCAAGCAATATTTTGGTATCCCAAATTATTTTGATGCTAGGTTATAAATGGATAAGTCTATATAGGCTTGGAGGTTTAACTTTATGAGGTTAAAAACTAGAGCAAAATAAGGTTAATGATAGGTGAAGGGGGTGGTTTTGAGGGATAATGACCATGGGATTCCATCTGATTAGGGATGAAAAATATCCATGAGAACCATGCCATGGGTAGAGCTATGGTACCCATATTTAGGATTGGGCTATGACTGTGATGTTTAATCACATGGTTTTATACTATAATTGGTTGTCCTCAAAGGGATGGGATGAAGGTATGAGGAAGGTGAAAATCACATAAATTAAGGGATGAGCTTAAGTTAGACAAAAGGTGAGCTTTGATCCCTATTTAAAAAAATAAAGGATGCAGGTAAAAAGCATTGAGAGGATTAGGTTCTAGTTTTCCTTCAAGAGAGGACAAATGATAATCTCTTGATCCATACTAATGGGTTATGATATAGGGTCTAAGCCAATTGAAATCAAACTTGCCTCGTTTGATTTTTTCCATATTGTTCACATGTTGATTTTCCTTTAGGACGAGGTCTCTGATGTTAAATTCTCATTCTTTCAGGTTATTATTATAGGTGTGTTTGACTTTCTCTTGATAGACATGAAGATGGTTAAGCACAGTTAGGTGGTGCTCATTAAGTAGCTCAAGTCATGCTAAACACTCTTGATGATAGTCACTCTCAAAAATGATGTCTTGTAAGGATATGTAAAGAGATGGAATCTAGACTTTAAGAGGCAAGACCACCTCTACTCTAAAGACCAGAGCGAAAGGGTAGCACCCATAGAGGTTCAAATGCTAGAGTGATAGGCCCATAAATTAAAAGGCATGTACAAATGATAATCTCAAAAAGAAGCATTAACCATTTTGGTTAACATATTTTTGAGGGTTTTGTTAGAGGATTTATCCTATTCATTTACTTATAGATAATAAGGTGAGGAAAATCTTAACTTGATTCTAAATCCATCACAAAGACCTTGGACTTTTTTGTTTTCAAAATATTTTCCATTATCGGTGATGATCTTATGGGGAACACCAAAATGATAGATGATATGATGATTGATTAAGTTGACTATCTTGTTGGATTTGATCAAGATGAGAGTAATATCCTCTACCCACTTTATGAAATACTCAGTGGTGGTGATGATGGAGTGGTACCACTATGAAGAATGAGGATTGATTTCCCTAATGAGATCTAGTCCCCATTATGAGAAGGGCTAAAATTCCTTGGATACTTAAAGGCCATGGGATGACACATGATGTAAATTTGCATGCTATTGACATTTATCACACTTCTTCACATAATCATAGCAACCTTGGTTGAGGGTGGGCCAATAGTAAACAAGGCAAAAGATACGTTTAGTGACAGCCAGACCACTAAAGTGTCCCCCATAGATCCTATCATGCATTTCTTTGATATCATGGAAGCTTCATGACTTTTTAGGCAATGGATAAGTAGGCCTTTAAAACCATTTTTGTAAAGTATTCCTCTTAATATGGTATAATAATAGGTACTCTGAATAAAGTCTATTCAGGCATTTCTAGAGAGGTTGGGAGGAATGATGTCAAAGTTGAGGTAGTTAAAGGTTTGCTTAAACCAAATGTCTGATGGAGATTCCTTCACACTAAAAATGGTAGGGAGGTCAAATTTGATATAAGAGGGTGTGATAAAATAATTAATAGTGACAAATAACTTAGAATTGTAAGGCATAAATGAGATCTGGAAACCAAGTGAAGCCATCGTATTTTTAAACTTGATGGTAGATCACATAATAGATTGGATAAGGTAATGATCAAATGATGCTAAGGGTACAATTAATAGGTGTTTTTACTATTATAAGACATCATTATTACATTTTTATCATCTATTAATCTATTTGACCACAAGTTGGGAATCACCAAAGACACTAATTGTCTTAACTCCTAAGGCTAGAGTAGTTTAAAGACCTCTTACTAGGGCTTCATACTTAGTCATATTATTGGTACACTCAAAATAAACTTTTAAATAAAGAGGAAGAGGTTTTACAACAAGGGTAATGAGAATAAATCCAGCACCCCCACCATGTTGTCACTTTGAGCCATCGAAGAACATGGTCATTTGGTAGGTGACATCCTCTTGAGAAAGAGTCATGATGGATTCATCAAGAAATACAAGAGGAAGTGGTTGGTTATCTGGAAAATGAGCTTCAAATAATTGATCAACAATGACTTTCCCTTTAATTTAATTCTATTAGAGGACTCAAGGTCAACATTAGTTAGGATTATGAGCCACTTGGCCATACATTGGGTTTTGGTATGGTTTAGAGTGCATGTACTTGAGTGGGTTGATGTTGGTGATGACAAAGGTTTTATGATTGAGGAGGTAATGATGAAGTTTGGAAGCCATAAATACTAAGGTGAGGTAAATCTTCTTTGTATGGGTGTATCAAGTCTCATACTCTATAAGTGTTTGACTTATATAGTAGACAATTTTCTCTTTGTTTTGTTCATCATGATGAACAAGCATTGCCCCTAAAGAATGATCAGTGGTGGATATATAAAGGTAGAAGGGTTAGTCCTCTATAGGAGGGATAAGAATGGGTGGAGAAATAAGTTACTATTTGAGTGAATCAAAGGCTTGTTGATAATCTTATTTCCACTTAAAAATGTATCTTTCTTGAGAAGATGGTGAGTGTTGACATCTATCTAATAGCTAAGAGATGAAGTGATGGATCAATTAAATCTTTCCCTACTAGTTATGGAGTTTTTAAAGGTGGGTTGGAGGTGGCATGTCAATAATCACTCTGAATTTGGTAGGGTCTACTTCAATTGTTTAAAGAGAGATGATAAATCTGAGAAGCTTTCTAGATAAGATCCCAAAAACACATTTCTTGGGGTTGAGTCAGACATGGAAATGGATTAGGTGTTCAAAAATAACTTTGAAAACTTCTAGATGATCATTTCAATATTTGGATTTCCTAAGGAGATCATCTACATAGTCCTCTATGATTTCGTGGATGAGATCATGGAAGATGTAGGTCATCACACGCTAGTAGGTTACTCTCACATTCTTCACACCAAATGGCATGACCCTATAGTAGAAGGCTCCCCATAAGGTGATGAAGGAAGTACTATGATAATCCTCAGTGGCGATAAAGATCTGATTATATCCCAAAAAACTATCCATGAGATATAGCATCTTGGTGCCATCTATAAGATCAATAAGTTGGTCAATGCTAGGCAAAGGGAAGTTATCCTTTGGACAAGCAAGGTTGAGGTCATGATAGTCAACACAGAGGTGAAGTCCCCTTGTAGGTTTGGTTATGGGAATGATATTGGAAACCCATTATGGATATTCAATGGGTTTGATAAAGTAAAAAAATAAGAGGTTTTGAAGCTCTTCCTTGAGTTAAAGGGCAATACAAGGGTGCATCTTATGAATCTTTTACCTAATGGGCTTAGTATCAGGATGGATGACGATGTTGTAGAGAGATATGTAAGGGTTAATTTTAGGCATATCTTGATAAAACAAAGAAAATTTTATGCTTAGATCATGAAATAAGGAAGGGTAATCTTATTTCTCTAAGGAATCTAAGGATTGACCAATCTTTACAATGCAAGGGTTATCCTGAGTACCCAAGTTGACATCAATAATGGATTCATTTAGCATGGTTTATTTTTTAGAAGGAAGGTATTTGTGGATAGAATAATACCCTACACCAAGATAAGTAAGAATGGAATCATCATCTTGACATTGGATAGTGTGGATGGTAGGAGAATCATTTTCTATCATTTTGGGATGAATCAAAGGAAAGATTTTAGTTTAGCCACCCTTGTTATAGGTTAGGGAACCCAAACTAATGGTATTGACTAAAAAAAGTTAGAAGGGATGGTTTAAAAATCCTCAAAGTTTGAAATAAATTGGGTTTGTGAGGATGGAATGTCCTCATTAATGGTGGTGATGGGTTTAGGTGAATCGGTGGGTTCTTCTGGTGGGATGAACCCAAGGCCAAATAGCTCAAGAGGTTTTTGGGTTTTAATCAAAGGTAACTCATGGGTTCTATGTTCATAATGACTGAGTATAAATCCCTTCTAGTCACACCTATGAAGGTATAATTTTTCAAATTCTAGTTTATCCAAATAGGAAAAATTGAAGGTAAATGCTCAGTTAGAAGAGATGGCAGAGGAAGCGAGAAGCGGATGATCAAGTCCCCCATAGATGAAATTGGTTTGGTGGTTTGGAAGCCCAAATGAATGATGGTTCTAATATTGGGATCATAAAAAATATTATGGTCAATATTACCATACTCTTGAGGAGTAGGTAAGGTATCCAAGGCCAAAATATGATACTCTCCAAGTGAGAGATGTGGGAAGGTAGGTTCCAAGGGGTCCTCTATGGGAATCTAAGAAGAAAAGATAAATGAGATATTTGAAGCTTCATCAATGGTAGGTATGGAGTTATTTTTGGTTGGTGGTGAGATGTATGATTGAGGAAGAAGAATGTCATTAGGCTGATATGTGATGTTGCAAGATGCGAAAGGACTAGGGTCAGCTTGTATAGTGATAACATGATCCTCGTGATTGAACTTAACACATCGATGCAAGGTAGATGGGATACAAATCATGGAGTGGATCTAAGGGTATCTAAGTAAGAGATATTAAAACTTTCCTTATATGATGTAGAATAAATTTGAAAGTGTGCAAGGTCCCAAGTAGATGTGGAGGATGACTATCCCCAAGGTTATGGCCATAATATCATTAAAGGAACAGAAGACCACTATGGTTTTCGACATGATATTCTTTAGAAACTAGAGTTGGTCATAAGTATGATAGGATATAATATTAATACTAGTTCCACCATCAATCATCACCCTTTTGATGTGGGTTTGATTGATGTATGTAGTGATGAAGAGGGAAAGATCAAGATCTTCAAGATGAACTGAAGGTATTTCTAAGTCCTTGAATATGACAAGGGTAGAAAGTTGAAGAGCTCTGATAAAGGATACAAGAGGTTAAGGGTCTTTGGGTTGGACTTATATATATATATATATATATTAGGGCCTCTATCAGCTCTTGGTTGTGATGGGGCAAGGTGTTGACCAATTATTATAGGCTCATCTTCACTGGTATCTGGTGAAGTTGTTTCAGAACTACTCGTTAGATAGATTCAGAAGGGTTGGAGGGAAAGGTACCTAAAATGGATATTTTGGGGTTTTTGAATGTGCTTGAGTCTATTTTTAAGGTTTAGGGGTGTAATTATATGTTCATATAATGAACACTTTTCCCTTTTCCTAATCATTTTATTGGGCCCAAGATTGGGTGACCATATGGATAGTGTAGATGAGGGGAAGTGTTGGGCTAGAAGGTTACTTCGGTTCCTCCTCACTCTTGGATGAGAGATAAATAATGGGTAAGTGTTGGATATCTGATAATGGTATTAAGAGAGGTTCATATAATAATAGATTGTCCTCATCCCATAAGTTATGGACAAGTCCTTGGAGAGTTTTTTAGTTTTCTGTGTCATATCCAGGTGTCCTATGGCATGAGTAGATTAAACTATCATTGAACCAAGATGGTTTAGGACTCAAAGGGTCAAAGGGTTAATAAGTGTTAATATTAAGGAATAGGTTTGTAAAAAGCTTTGTAAAATGTTTAAAATAATATTTGAGCAAAGGTGTTAAGGGTGATGGGCTTTTGGTTCTTAAAGTGGGAGCCTTCTTAGAAGTAGGCTTCCTACGGAAGTTATGGGTGGTATAATGGTTTTGGTAGGTGGGTTTGGTTGGGATCACTTGGTTTTGGTTTGTTTTGAGGTGGAATTTTTAAAGGTGAAATATTTGGAGGTGGGTGATTGAGATGATTAAGGCTTGGAGATAGGTGGGTAGGTAGAGGTAGATAGTTTGGTTAAAAATGATGGGGCGTTTGATGTTCTAGAGGGGGTAGGTAAAGGTGAAATAAAAGGATAAAGTTTAGTTTGGGTATTTTTTGGAGGGTTTGCCTTCTTGATAGAAGGGTGAGCTCCTAGGATGGAAGAAGGATGGGGTCCCAAGATATAAGGTAAGAGGGAAGTGGGTGGTATGGTTTTAGTTCTAGGTGGGAGTTTGGGTGGCTCCACCTTATTATTTAGTTTAGTTAAGGTTTTGTTTGGTAGACTAGATGGGGTTAAGTCCAACTTCAAATATGGGTGTATAATGATATAAGTATGAATTACCCCTAGGTTATTGATAGGTTTTTAGAGAGGTGTAAGGTGATTTGATAATTTTGGATGGAGATGGTTTAGATGGTTCTTCCATGGTTTTGGGGAAAGAGGTTTTTCATGAAGGGGTTGAAGTGATTATAGGTTTAAGGCTAGGTGTGGTTAAATATGGGGTAGTTGAAGGTGAGGTCAAAGGTTCATGCTTGTTTTGATATAGAAGGCCAAGATGGTTCCAAAAGGTGGCTTGATCCATATTAGGTTGAGAAGAGGATTCTAGACTTTGGACCAGTCTAGAGAAGGGTTTGTAAATTAGTTTGGTTCTTTGGGTATCATATTCAAATATTAGGGCCATACTTTGAGGTAAGGGAATGGTTTCTTCACCCTTGTCTTTGATGAAGGGTTTTAAGATTCGAGAGGGTGTTTCCTCCATAGAAAGAGTAGATAAGGTGATCTCCTCTCTTGAAATGGTTTCCAAAGAAAGAGTGGGTAATTTCATGATGGAGGAAGAAGGTGTGATGGTAATGGTTGTTTATTTTGGTATTTATATCAAAGAAGAGGTGTCTAAGTCCATTATCTCATCAAGTGAAAGAAAGGAGATGATTACTTCCTTTGTTTGGGTATCCAAAGAAATGGGGGGTAACTCCACCACTTCAATAAGTGGAGTGGAGGAAGAGGTAGTTGAGGCATTGGTTTACTCAATAATAAGTTCACTAATAATTACATTGACTATATGGACCTCACAAGTGTGAGATGATTATGGTTTGTTGTCATCATGGTGGGTAGAAGAGGCATGATTGGGAAACGGTTGTCAAAATATGTCGAGTGATTGATTTAGGGGTGCATTGGGATTATCCAATACAAGTTCTCCCTTATTAATCAAGTTTTGGATAATGGTTTTGAAGGTGTTACACCTACTAACATCATGTCTAATGACATATTGTAAAGCACATAGATCACTCTCATTATACCAATTAGGCATAGAGCAAGAAGCATAAAATTATTGGGGAGGTTTGATAAGGGGAAGTTGTATGATGTTATATTTGAGAAACTTTTCCACATCTGAAGCATATGATTCCCCTAGCAGAGTGTATTATTTTAAAGTATCCCGGTTTTGATTTTAGGTTTGTTGATTAGAGGAGTTAAAGGAGTTGGTTGGGTTGGGTTGGTTGACAACTAGAGGTGGAGTAGTTTTAAGGACAATCATGTTTGTGGTTGCCTTTGGTTTGGTGTTAGGGTGGGTAGATTGGTTGGTGGTTTTGGATGGGGAAGGGTCATTGGATTTGAAGCTAGAGTTTTTATTTCTTACTTTTAATTTCCCCTCATAGATGGCTCTAATTTATATTTTGTGTGCCATCATGAAAACCTCATAAAATGTTTTGAAGGTTTGAACCTATAGAGTAGGGGCAATGTGTTTGGCACAACCCTGAGAGAAAAGTTCAATCAACTCAAGTTGGGACAAAGAGGAAGAGATATGGTTGATAAGACCTCTCTATCACACTATGAATTTGGCAATTGATTCGTCATCAAATTGTTTGATGGAGTAAAGGTCAGTGATAAAGACCTTCTTAGATATATTGACTAAGAAATGGCATAAAAAGGTTTGGGTGAGTTGGGAAAAATAAAATATGGAGTGATTAATGATATCACTATACCAATATAATGATGGTTTAGATAAAGACATAAGAAGGGTGCAAAGGAGAAGAGCATCGTCATAGGAAATCAAGTAGCAAGAATGCCAAAATGCTCTTAGGTGTTATTGGGGGTCTTCCTTGCTTTGGAAATTTAAAAAAATTGGGTAGTTTCCATTTAGGAGGGTAAGGTTGGATACCGATGGATGGGTGAATAGGTTCATTATAGATTTGGTCATAAGACAAGAGGTTGTGAGACCTAGAGATAGATGACTCTAGGTTAGTCATTTTATCGATCAACATTTTGACCAAATATATTTGGGGTTGGGTAGTTCCCAATATATGGATAATTGGTAGAAGGTTGAGAAGATGCCATATTGGTATGCTATCATTTAGGGTTGGGATGATGCCACATAAGGGTTAATGGGCACAAGAGGTTGGGAAGAAGATGGAGCTATGTATCCTTGTAAATTAGAAACATAGCATGGGTAGGGTGTCATAGGTATTTGTTGAGGAGTTGATGTGGGTTGGTTCATAGGTATGAATTGGCTAATTGGTTAGGGGTGAGTGGTAACTCTGGTGCTGATAGGTGGAAGGATAGAAGGTATATAAAGTGCCAAATTTTGAAGTGGGGTATTGGTAGTGATAAGGGTAATAGTGGAAATATGGGTAGAAGGTATTCCCATGGTGGGTGGAGTATAGGTAACAAAAGGTGAGGTTTCCCCTATATTAGAGGGGTTGTTAGTTGATGTAAGGGGTGTTTGGTTATTGGTTGGGTTGTTTGATTGAGTTTGCATGGAGGTAGTGGATGGGTATTGATGGAAGAATATGTTTGAGTGATCATAGGCTGGGTAGAGGTAGAGGAAATAAAGGTGTGTCTCAAATTATGGGGAGGCATCCCATAAGGTGGATCACTAGGAGGAACTAAAGCATGGGTGTAGTAAGATAGGGTGTTGAGGTAATGTTGGAGGGCCATGGGGTTATTATCAAGGAAGGTGGAGAAATATGCATCACCTTGGACAAATATCATAGGCATGGTAGGGTTGGTATAAGGATGGGGATAACCCTCAACATCCAAGGTATACTCTATGGAGGAAAAAGAAGAGGAAGGTGGCTCCTATTTGGTTTAGTTCCTCAACTATTGTCTAGTAAAAACCATGTGAGGAATAGAAAGGAATAAAGGAAATATCATAACTCAAAAATAAAGAAAACAAAATAAAAAGATATCAAGGAAAAAAACATACACTATAATGAGCTTAAAATCTTAGGGTATCTTTTATCTCACTTTTGGCTTATGCCTTAGTTGAAAAGTGTGAGGAAGAACTTGGTTTGTATAAAAGGTATTAGAAAAGAAGTCTTTGGTTGGTTTTAGGTGTTTAAGGCTCTCAAAAGGATCTATGTTGGAAATCAATACATGACTTGATATCAGGGCCTAACCCTTCCCCTCACACATTTCAATGATAAGGGTGTTGGGTGCTTAGCCAATATATACCAATTTCTAGAGTTTAGACTCAACCAGAGAGTTGAGTTTTGGTTTCTCTTCTTGGTAATGACCTCTAAGTAAGATAGCCAAAGGGTGAAGGTGACCCATTAGGATATGAAACCCTAGTCAGGCCTTATGTCAATTTTTATGATGTTGTGATTAATTTAAGTGGTTTTGGTATGGTGTGTGATAATGAAGTGAAACTGTGATTGAATTAATTTGCTTCAATTTAACTAAGTGAGCTAAACTTGCAAGCAATCAATGTATGCAAGGTTTATTTTATACCCAAAATAAATTTTTATTTGTTTATATGAGCATAGAATAAGGAAGAAAAGGGCACCTAGATGCTACTAGGTCCCACCGAGCATGTTATAATGTTTCTCTCAATTTTAATTTATTTTTTTGGAAAAGAAGTAAGAAACTAGATACGAGTATGGTAGAAGAACTTGTTTGTTTGTGCACATGTGATCCAGGTAATTATGAAGATCTCCTCTTTATCTTGAGAAGAATAACTTGAAGATAAGAAAATATTAAAACAAAGGGATTGTTAGATAGATAACAAGGTAGATTACCTAGCATGAGCTAGATCTAAAAAGCATGAGCTTACTAGGTTACTGCCAATCCACTCTTTTAGAATAGTTAAGTTGAAGGAAATAAAGATGAAGTACTTGCATCAAATGATAGAGAAGACTAAAAGGGAATGTAAGAATAAATAAATGCTTGATAAATGAAATAAATTAATTATAGAAATAAGTGGGTCAATACTAATGTTAAATAGGTCAGGTTGGGTTCAAAAAATAGGTGGGGATTCTGTGAACAAGTAAAAAGACAAAAGGTGGAATTTGGTTAAGGGTAAGCATGTGGAAATAGTTACCTATTATTTCCTACCATAGTGAGCATCAGTGATCAAGATAATCATAAGAGATTAAGGTGACCATCAGTGGTTGGGTGACCATCGATGGTTGAAGGTGACCATCAATAGTTGATGTGGGTTCTAAAAGTGTTACAAAAAACTTGGGCTAATGAGGTAAGTGATTGGGTAGCAAATTGTTAAAGGTCTGTTTAGGTATGGGAGGTTAGAAGATATAATGTAGAAGGATCTAGGTCATAAACTAAGTAATTAGAACTTGAAATAATAAATTTACTTAACTAGTTATTTGATGGTGAGTGATAAACTGAGAAGCAATTTTGGTAGAGTAACAGTGCCTTTGGTTACAAAGCAATTTTGGTAGAGGTTTGGGTCTTTATCATAGTTGCTAACTTGTTAGAGAGAATACTTGCAAATAATTTCTTGATGTTAGAAGCTCCTGATGACTGTTGGTTGATCACTTGATTCCCTAATTACTAAAATCCTTGGATCTATACATCCATTTTTCACCTCCTTCTCCTCTCTTTTATAGGCAAAAGAGCTGGATGTGTAGGTTCTAGAAGTGGTGAAACTCATTACACAAATTTAATTCTTGATGGCTTAGCTCATTAAATGAATTAATTTATGATGTGCTTAGGTTTATAAACAAACTAAGTTTGAGTTCCCACATGGTAGGGACCTCACCATCAATGGTCAAGGTGATATTCAGTGGTTAAGGTGATTGTCAAGGGTCGAATGTCAAATGGGGTGAAAAGGTAGGTTATCAAGTTGGTTTAGCTAGTTAGCTAACTTGAATCAAGGTCATGGTCAAAGGTTGGGTAATGGTCTGATCTAGGGGTGTTTCGACATCTAAAACCATCATGTGTGGTTTTATAGTGTCTATAACTTCCTTTAGCCATATCTTCACCAATGCTCTAGGCATTTCCATCTCTATTTTTAGTTTACCTTCTTATGATCAGATTATGAGACTAGTGATGCAGTTTATTTTCAACTGATTATGTGATCTATCTAGTTTAAAATGTTCAAGTTTATATATTTTAGTCACTTGGTCTCCTTTACTTATTGTCTTTGATTTGAATCAAACACAAGCTGTCACATACCTATCACTTGATATTTGCCTTGGTTATCAAATTTCGACTCGTTATATGTTGAGGGATGTTTGGGTATCTACTTCTTTGCCAATTATCACCTTTTTTTATTTTTTATACTTTCCCTTCATTATATTCATAACTTTCTCAAAGCCATATGGTCTTGGGTTTAATAGAACCATTTATTTGAGGCTCCAATCTCCTGGGATGGTGACAAGTGGTGCAGTCATAGGACTTCAAGGACATGGAACTTTACATTATTGGAATACTCCCATGTTAATGGGATTTTGACATGTGGATGGCTCTTGATTCTCTATTTTCCCAATAATGAAATTTATAATAAACTCTAATGAGCTCACCTCGAGGTGATTATTATGATGACACATGGACAACTATTATTAATCCATTCACCTAGTAGTGACCATGAAAGAGCTCTGCTAACATCACCTCTAGGTTAGTAAGATTTTGACATGTGGTAAAATCCCAGGGGCATAAATCTTTATCACTATTGGTATACTTTCAAGTCATTGGGATTCCAAGATTTTGAAACTTATTACAATCCCAAGGGCATGGGGATTTACATATCTTTTTGAGTCTCTGTTATGTCAGGTCCTCAGGATCATGCCATGTGGCATGATCTTGGGACTCAAGGCATTAAAAGGACTTTAATATTTGAAAAGATTCAATTCAAAAAGTTTCCATTTATGTTAACAAAGACAAAGTAAAGGTAGACTTGAAAAAATATTATTAAATTAGTCAAAAACCAAAATCCATCCAAGCATTAATAATGCCTAAATAAACCATTAAATGACACAGACTTAACATGAGAAGTGCAAAACTAGTTTCAACTCAAAACAAAAAAATTTAAAGCAAATAAACTTCATTTTTAATGAAATAAAATGTTTTAAAAACTAAATAAGCATTTTAAATTGATAACATGATCATCCAAATCATAATCTGAAGTGAATATGCATGAAACATGACCATCATATAGTCAAAAATATCAATAGTGTAGCACAAGGAAAATGTTTATAGCTAGGATAATAAGGAGTAATTCGGTCATAAAAGAATCCACATTTTACTTGACATTTTAAATTACATGAAGAATATAAATTTGTGATACAAACATAGACTATAATGTGATAAACAAGTTGGGCTCATGAGTTAGATATTATAAACAAAACTAAATATATAACATTTGAATGGAATTCATAAATGAAATCTTACCAGTATGCAAGAACATAAAAATAAAATATCTATGATAGAGAAAGAGGGTTACCATTTTATATTTTTTAATATAGGACATGTTGGACCCAACACTTAGGTATTTAATAAATAACTTCAAATCAAGGGTTCACAGTGTGAGTGTTGGAAGCAGTGATAGAGTTGTTTAACTGATCACATTTTATAAGGAAAATGTTGATCAAGCACATTCCATTGATGAATCCCCTAAATACTCAATAATACTACACAAAAAACTAATGGGAAATATTTTAATATTATTCAAATACTTTATCAATATTGATGTCAGAGTTGTAGACTCATATTCTTCAACAAGTGGAGCTGTGTACAAAAGAATAAAAGAACAAGATAATGTAAAGCAATAGACACAAGTACTTTCTAAGGTATAAAATTCAACAACCCAGTCACCAATAGTGATGTGTTCTTATCCAACATATACATTGGTTCATACCTTAGTTAGAGTGGTGATTTCTTAGGACTCAAATGTATCTCATTTGTGGTAATCTTTAAGTCATAATCTAATACAAGATATAATTATTTATCCTAATATTACCATAATGAGTGCATGTAAAATAATGTCTATTTAATTATTAGTTACATCATCATACCTATTATGATTTTGATGAGTGGATTTAACTAACGCCTTACGGTTTTGGTGTAGTGGTTCATTACATGGTGACAGCAAGTGGAGCAAAGGACATAGATGGCTGAGAAGAAGTTATTCTACATTGAGGGATCTAATGAAGATGAAGAACAAGATGATGCCTCTAATGATTATGAGGAAGAGATAGAGGAGGTACCTAACAATTCCCAACCTAAAATCTCTTATCATGCACTTGTAGGTATTGGCACTCCACAAACTCTTAAGGTGGTGGGTTTCCTTAAGAAATAGAAGGTGACAGTGTTGATTGATTCAAAGAGCACACATAACTTCATCAACCATAAGTTGGCCACTTGATTGAACTATTTCATCTACCCAACACCAAAATTTTAGGTCATGATTGTAGATGGTGGCATAATTAATTGTTCAGGTAAATGGCATAGTATTAAGCTTGTTATGTGTGAGTACAATCTCGATTCTCCTATGTTGTCTATTCCCATGGGTAACACAGACATTGTTTTGGAAGTCTAATGGCTCACAACCTTGGGTACCATTGAGATGAATTTTTAAGAACTATTCAGGTGCTTTCATTTTGGAGGTAGGAAAATTAAACTACATGGATTACAGGAAAAATATCCACAATTTATTAGTTCACATCAGATGACCAAGATGTTAAAAAAGGGGGCAGAGGGAATTATTCCACAATTATGTTCCATCAAAGTTCAACCCACACAAGCATCTACACATCATGATCTACAGATGATTCTTGATGACCACCCATCTATTTTTGGGGCCATGCCAAAAGGGCTACCACCAAAAAGAGAACATGATCATGCCATTCAATTATTTCTAGGGAGTCAACCACCAAATATCAAACCATATAGATATCCATATGCACAAAAGAGTGAAATCAAAAAGATGGCCCATGAGATGTTGGAGGTAGGGATCATCAAGCATAGCCAAAGTGCATATTCATCACCAGTGGTCATGGTACGAAAGAAGGATGACACATAGAAGATGTGCCCAGATTATAGGGAACTCAACAAGTACACCATCAAAGATAAGTTTATTATTCCAGTAATTGATGATTTACTTGATGAGTTGCATGGTGCTAATTATTTTACATAATTGGATCTTCGCTCGGGGTACCATCAAATTAGAATCAAGGATGAAGATGTTCATAAAACTACTTTTAGAATGCATGAGGGCCATTATGAGTTTCTAGTAATGCCCTTTGGTTTTACAAATGCACCATCTACTTTTCAGAGCTTGATGAACACTATTTTTAGGACTTTTTAAAGAAATTTTGTGCTAGTTTTCTTTGATGACATATTGATTTATAGTCAGGCATGGGAAGCACATCTGCAACATGTGAAATAGGTGTTGATAGTTTTGGAGAAGCATCAGCTTTATGCGAAGCCATCCAAATGTGCTTTTGGAGTACAAGAGGTAGAGTACCTAGATCACATTGTTTCCCATGAAGGTGTCAAATTTGATCCATAGAAGATCAAAGCTATGATGGAATGGCCCATGCCAAAAACTCTCAAAAACCTCAGAGGGTTCCTAGGACTAACAGGTTAATACAAAAGATTTGTGAAAGGTTATGGTAGCATAGTAGCTTGACTCACTGCATTGCTAAATAAGGATGTCTTCCATTGGAATGATGCTGCCACCAAAGCATTTGAGAAACTAAAAGTAGCTTTGTGCAGCACTCCATTTTTGGCTACTCCAGACTTCTCAAAGACATTCACTATTGAATGTGATGCTTCTAGATCAAGGTTGGGAGTGGTACTAATGTAGGAAGGAAGACCCATTGCATTTGAGATTCATCAATTCAAAGGTAAGAATCTACAAAAACCTATCTATGAGAAAGAAATGATGGTTACTCTTCATGCAGTTAAACAATGGAGGCCCTATCTGATGGGTAGACACTTTAAGGTGAAAACTAATCATGATAGTCTCAAATACTTTTTGGAGCAAAGATTATTATTTGAGGAACAACAAAAGTGGGTAACCAAAATGTTGGGTTATGATTTTTAAATCATCTATAAGAAGGGTAAAGATAATGTAGTATCAGATGCACTATTCAGATGAGATACATCCATAGAAGCATTACTTTGTGCAATGTCCTTGTTGCAAGCAGATTGGGTGGATGAAGCTAGGTTAGAATGGGAGCAAGACAAGGATACACAAGTTATAATTCATAATCTCTAGTAAGGTAATTTAGCCTCAAACAAATTTGAATGGAAAGGTAATGTCCTATGGTATAAGGGTAGGTTATACTTGTGCAAAAATTTAGAGCTTAAGTATAATATTCTTGTAGAGTTGCATGCATCTCCAATTAGGGGACACTCAATGTTCTTGAAAACATATCACAGAATTAAGAAAGAATTATTTTGGGAAGGACTCAAGGGAGATGTACAAAAGTTTGTGGTAGAACAATAGAATAAAGGTGAGATAGTTAAGATCCCATGTCTGTTACAACTATTATCAATTCCTAGTCAAAGGTGGGAGGAGGTTTTCATGGATTTCATCACAGGGTTGCTTTGTTCTAAAGGTAAGAATGTTATCTTGGTCATTGTGGATAGGCTTACAAAATATGCCCATTTTTGTGCTCTCTCACACCCATTTTCAGCAAGTATAGTAGCAACTATTTTTCTCGAAGCAGTTCTAAAATTACATGGAACCCCAAAAATAATTGTAAGTGATCATGATCCTATTTTCACTAGTAATTTTTGGACTAAATTATTTACCTATTTGGGTACTCAGCTAGCTCATAGCTCATCTACCACACCCAATATGACAGAAAAATAGAAGTGGTTAACAAATATTTAGAGGGGTATCTCCATTGTTTTATATTAGATAAATAGGAACATTGAGTTAAATGGCTACCACTTGCAAAATGGTGGTATAACACATCTTTCCATACCTCTTCTAAAATGTCTCCATTTCTAGCACTATATGGTTACCATCCACCTTCCATCACTTCTTCATTAAAGGTGCAAACCAAGGTTTGATATGTGGAGGAGCACATTCAACATCAATAAGAGGTTTTGGCTAGTTTGAGAGAGAATTTAGCCTTAGCACAAAATAGGATGAAACAACAAGTAGATCAACATCATAGTGAGCAAAATTTTGAGGTGTGTGACTAGGTATTTGTACATTTTTATCCTTACAAGTAGATTTCCTTGAAGCAATAGAAAAAGGAAAAAAAACTTGCTCCTAAGTATTATGGCCCTTATCAGGTTCTACAAAAAATTGGAAGTGTGGCTTACAAGCTTGAGTTACCTCATTTATCTCACATGCACCCAATATTTCATGTTTCTTGTTTGAAGAAGGTCATTGGACAGATAGTTTCAGTCTAGATAGAGCTCTCAGAACTAGATGAAGAAGGATAAGTCATTTTGGAACTAGACAAGATCCTCCAAACATGTACTAAGAGGTTGAGAACTAGAGAGATTAGGGAATATCTGATCAAGTGGAAGAACTTGAGTAGTGAAGATGCAACTTGGGAAGGTGAATATTTTCTAAAATAACATCCAGAATTGTTGAATGTTGAGGATAACATTGGTTTGAAGGGGAAGGTCATGCTACACCCCTAATCTATCGCATGTATGAAGATAGGAATAGCTGACTTGTGACTTACTTATCCCTCTTTGATGATATATCACATTTCTCTATGCATTCATTTGGTTATTAGGTCAGCCTATAGAGTAACCATGGCCTAGATGGACTATATATAGGAGGTAGTGGGTAATTTTTTATCATCATATATTATGAATTATTCTATTATTAAAGCTTTTGGAGGTTGTCCCCTCGAAGTGGCTTGTCTATTATCATATATGTTGATATATTATAGTTATATCTGGATCTATTTCTACTATTCTACTTTATTGTAAAAGTAATTTCATTACATATATATCTCTTCATGGTATCATACCCAATGAATGATTATGTCAATCTCACCTTCATGATCTTGATCTCCTCAGTGAGCATCATCTTTCTGCTTTGTAACATAATTTCCAATACATGGCCCATATTGCCAAACAACATAACAAATGATTCAAAGTTTGCACATTTAATGTTGTTGATCTTGTCCTTAAATTAGACTACACTCATGATAAATAAGTTAAATATGCCCAAAAATGGTGGGGCCACTATTTATTCAAAGATATTATTGGTCCAAGTACCTATCACCTTCAAACCAATGAAGGTCATATTTTCAGCCCACCAATGTGTAATTCTTCAACAACTATTTTGCCTAATCCTTTCCTTTTTTAAATACTTTCTCTATGCTATCTATCTAACACTTTTTGTAGGATACTAACATGGGTCTCACCCTCTATATCAATTCTCTCTTTTCACAAACCTTAGTCCTTACTTTTGGTCTTTTGGTTTCCCCTTTCCTTCATGAGTTACATTATAAAACCATGGATAAGACCCGATCTTACTCATGATTTCCTTCTCTTTGATTTCATACTTTTTGGCACACCTTGGGTTTCTCTTTTATGAGTTACAGTATAAGACCATGGATAGGACCTAGCCTTCCTCAAAAATACCATCTTTTCTTTTTTCATTTATTTTTCACTTAATTTTTGGCACCCTCGTGGGTTTCTCTTTTATGAGTTATAGTGTAAGACCATTCATAAGACCTGGCCTTCCTCATAAAATCACCATCTTGTCATTCCTTTTCTAGAATGTGTTTTGTAATGGTTACAAGTTTTTGACCTTTTTTCTCAACTTTAGATTTTGATTCTTTTGATAGATGAAATTTTCATAACAACCTGTGTTAGCATGTTTTCATATAATTCCCTCGTTCTTATGATAAGGAATCACACTTTTATATCATTATATCCCTTTTCTATCCTTTGTCACATTTTTTGAGATTTGAAATCATTCATATTATTTCATGTTTCATTCCTCTTGATTTCCTTTCCTTTCACTCCACATTGGATTAAACAAGTTCAAAGTCAAGATAGTACTTTTATTTCACCTATATTTATGAGACTCTTAAACACCATGCTCTTTGAGTTCTCTCACTTAGAAACCAAGTCCTAAGTATTCAAATGAAAGTCATATTTAGCACCCATGTTTGGTTTTTAAAATCTATATGGAGGAGGAATATAAAAAATCCATCAAGAAAGTTAAAATTCACATCATTTGAAATAAAATGCAATGATATAAAAAATGCAACATACAAATTTCAAAAATCAAAATAACACCAAAATACGTGATTACAAGCACATCTCCTATCTCCAATTGAAGATTAAAATCCATAGTTGGCCTCACAATAGAGCCGAGGTCCATTGAGGTATGGTAGGCCAGTAGATTGGAATAGGATAATTCAACAAACTCTATGGTGATACCTACTTTCTCATGCAAGTACCCAATCTTTGCAGTAGATCGATGGCTCTTTAAGGGGTCCTAAGGAATGGGGAAAATGTTGTGGGAAGGTACGTCCATTTTATTTTTCATACATATAACCTTCATGGGATGATCTACATACTTAATTTGTTTACCTAAGACTTGTGTGGCTAAGAGAATTTCTTCAGAGTCCTTAAGGTTTATCTCTTATTTTGACAAACCTAATTTGAGTCTCTTGATTTCAATAAAGAGTTCCTCTACCTTGGTTTTTCCTTCATTGTCCCCTCCACCCATTTAATTTCCCCCCTTGATAGACAAAATGTGATTCTAAAATCTATTTTCCCTCTTTTATACATCCTTCTTCACATTTTCAAAACATGTTAGCACTACTTTGTTTCAGTTTTATTTATCTTTAGAACAAAACAATATGCTTGAGAAACTATGGATTACTTTTTTTACACCATGACTTTACATTTATAGACATGACTTGATTTATTTTACCATTTGTCATTATTGTACCACTTTTTTTTTTGTGGATAATTGAGTTTATTTCTAATTTCATGTACTTTTTCCATTGTTAAGTGAAGTTGGCCTTGTTACTTCTCACTCATCAATGTTGTTTTCCCTTTCATGCTCCTTTTTCCATTGATAATTGAGCAAGGATTGTTAATTCTCATACATCAATGTTGTTTTACCATTTTTTCTTTCCCATCATTATTTAAGTAAGGATTTTTACTGCTTTCACATCAATTTTTTATTACCATCATTTTTGACATGTATCCTTGGTTTGACTTGGTGAGTTTGCTTTTATTATTTAAGGTTTATTTATTTTAGTTTTTTAGTTTTTAATAGCCTTAGTTTTTTTATTACCTAATTTACTCTAAATTTTGACTTAGTCATTTGGTATAACATAGCACTTGTCACCCCAGCTTGCCAAATTACCATGTCCCATCCACATTGCACCAATTATCTTTGCTTTTCTATGTTTGTTTATTTTTGATCTTGAGTTTTATATTATTGGGTTTGTCGAAAGCAATCTTTGCACCCTCCACAATCAAAACTACAAACACAATAGAAAATCATCCAATGATAAAGGTAAGTCAAGGTATGCATTACATTTACTTTTTAGTTATTTCTCTTTCCATCATTTAATTTCAGTTATTTTTTCTTTAAAATACTAAAAAAAAATTTAGTCTCAACATTGTGTGTTACTATGTTCTTTATTAAAGCACCATCCCCTATTTCACCTAAGTGACACATGATGAGCTTTAAGTGTGGCATATGTATACACATAATATTTTCAAACTTTATCAAATATTGATGCTTTCTATCTTGCAAGAACCTATCGAGTCTCAATCTCTCTGAGTACACACCCTAAGGGGTACACTAGGAAAGGGGTGGGTAGACCATTAGTGCTTTTTAAGATTGTTATCCCTTTTACCACTTGATTTCTACATACTTATATCCTAAAAACCATTCCCCTAAGCTTTGCCTTCTATTTTACACACTTTTCTAGTCTTTTACCACCTTCATTAACCCTTTCCCTAACCTAGACCCCCTTTTGATAGTTTACATGACTATGTCAGCTGCATCGACATTGTATTCTTATTGACAAATCTTATTAGGGACTAGGTCAACTCTTGGCTGACCTAATCTGTGACCTAATTAGTTTTTGTCAATTATGATACTAGGTCAACTAGGTCGACCTTATCAGCTAAAACTTTTGGAAGAGTTTAGGGTTAGATTCACCTGTATAAAAACATCTATTTCACTATTCTTAAAGAGTAGATAAGAGTTATTATTCATTTGCACTTCTTTACGATCTGCTCTTCCACCATTCTAATTTAGGAGTCTTAACTTAGGGTTTCTACTTAGAGAATAATCTAGTCTTGTGGAGAAGTCTTGGATGTTTTAGCTTTTCTTAGTGATCATTATGAACTATAACAACCTCTTATAAAACACCTTTGTCCAAGGGAGATATTGAGTCTCCATGGGTTTGTCTTCTAGGTAAGTATCTCTAACTTTGCTCCTCTTTTTTAGTAGATAAAAGTAGCATAAGTAATGGGTTTTGAATAATTTTGTCTCTCTCCATGCATTAGGATTTTACCTATACATATCTTAATTAGAATTCTCTTATGAATGTTTAATTTTAGTGTTTATTATCCCTATTTTATGCCATAATATTTGGTGAGCACTAGATTAGACTTTTACTTTACTTGTTATTAATATAGTGAATATGAAAGCATAGTTAGGGTTATTGCATAGTTTTTCTTAACTGAAGGCTTTGAAACCCTCCCTAGTGATAATATTGTGGTAAGATAACTCTTAATTAGGTCTAGTGGATCCATATTGGTCATGACCCTAATTATATAATGTATCCCCAATCGAAAGTGTAAGTAGGATTTATCTTCTTCAAGCTAGGATTAATTTGTAGATCTGTTACATTTCCTATTGCATACATTTATTATTTTACATGTTTCTTACATAATTCCATATATTGTAAATACTAACAATTTTAGTAGGTTTTATACAAAGATACTCAATGTATAGTATTGCAATACCCTTTGTAGCCTTAGTTACTATCATTGGTCCTTTGGTTTATCTATATCTCTTATTTTACTTTATGAGTTGTAACACAATACCATCGATAGGATCTAGCCATCCTCATAAATATATTTAATTTCCTTGTCAAATCTTGTTATCTCTTTTTATTATTGATTTGTCATTTTACAAGCTTTTTTTCACTTATTTGGTTTATCTTTAGTGATTTTCAATATAAAACATTGAATATGACCAGGCCTTCCTCAAAAATCATTCTTATAATAGTCTTCATATTTTTCACCTATTTGGTTTATCTTTTATGAGTTTCAGTATAAGACCTTGAATAGGATGAGGTATTCCTCCAAAATATTACAAATTCAATAAAATATCTTTAATTAAGTACTTTTCATGAAGAATTTGGGAAATGGTTTAAGGGTTAACTTCATACTCTCAAAATCAGTTATTTTATTTTATGGTAACAACTTTAAACAAAACTATATTGCATGTCTCCATACACACATTATTTCTTATGAAATGGATTCATGCTTACCTATCATTAAATCATAGAATAAGATTTTGTTAATGAAAACCATGAAACAAATTAAAATGATAAATTAGACCATGATCAAGTACATGTAATTGCATAATTGCATGAGCACATCCCTCAAAACCTTAAGATCTTAAAAACTATACTCGAAGCAAAAAATCCCAAAACTATAGTGCAAATAGCCTTCAATTTAACACATTACAACCGAATACATCTAGTTGGGGCATGAGTTATGTGTTTAAACTTTTGTTTCCCAAAACTACTATTGATGCATCCATTATGGAATTATTAGTTTTATCAACATAAAAATTAGTTTCAATCCCTATTACTACTCAGAACATGTTTTCCTCCTTTGGTGACTACTCAACTTACTAATCTCAATCCCATTGGGCCTATATTTCAATCATTCCTTTGATTTATAAAGACCTTGGAGGGAAACATTAAAAACATATAACAACATGCTTCAAAATCCCCTCATTCTATAGATTTGTAAGATGTATTGCATAAACCTCTTTCACTTGAAATATATTTACACCCTTTGCCAACTAGATTTGTTGCACCTAAGTTCAAATTTTATGATGGCAAGGGTGATCATAGATAACATCTTCAAAATTTTATGCAGTATGCCTTTACTATGCTTCCAATGATAAACATCTGAGCAAATATTTTTAAGAAGCTTCAATGACTATGCTTTGAGTTGGTTCTATGATTTACCTCTCTAATCTGTAAAAGCATTGAAACCTCTTGCAGACCAGTTCTTAGCATACTTTTCTATTAATATTTATGAAAACATTTCCTATGCCCAAATTTATAAAATAGAACAAAGAATAAATGAACTTTTCAACAAATATTTATTGAGATATAAGACAATGCTATAAAAAATAACCAATCTTATGGAAGACAAAGAGTTGTAAGATATATTCAAGCAAAGTTTTATTGATCCTTTACATGAGTCCATTATTTTTAAGAAGTTAAAATATTTTGATGACTTATGCCATGTTGTATGGGATCTTGAAATTAATATTATGTCATTAAATGAGCTCGATTGTGTAGCAAACACACTAGTTGCATCTACATAGAGTATCAAATTCATAATTAAACCAAGTTATAAGGTAATTCATCTTGAGCCTAAAAAGGAAACAACCACCATGGTTAACATAATTTCATAATAGCCTAATTGACTTGTCCTATATAATGAACCAAGGAGATAATTTACATGTTTACCTAAGTCCCCAACTTCATTACTCCTACAGTTACTAGAGTGTTATCTTTTATCTTTCCATCATCCTATCAAGGTTTATATGAGTCAATCTCTACCCAAAGTATATGATGTGAATGCTTATTATAATTATCATCAAGGACCAGTACATTCTACAAGTATATATTAATCAAACTTGAATCACAGTATCTAATATCTTATCGATGACCAAAAGCTTAAATTTGAGGATCCTCCAAAGGAATTAGGTTCACAACCTAGTGATCACCATAATCATAAAATATTTAACAACCCTTTACAAGACCATTCTAAGAAGGAACTAGAAGTAAAAATGACATATAATGCACACCCTCCTCCATCAAATTATGGTCACCCACTAGATGGGATTATTAGTACTTACACGTGACATATACCTCTTATGGTTCATAAACCTTCTATTTATTTTGATGATAGTGAATTAAGGATGATGACTCTGGTCTTCATTTTGTATTCATTTGATCATACCTTGATAAAAAACCCATACATAGTGTTATTATTGATAATGGTGTGAGTGAAAATGTTTTCACCATGACATTACTTACGCACTTAGGTTATACTCATCATTATTTACACCACTCTACTAGATCAGATCAAGCATTCGATATGACCTCTTAAAAGGTTCTTGGTGAGATTGACCTGCCTTTATAAGTTGGTTATACACATGTGATTATTACCTTATTAGTTATCCCTTCCATAAGAATATTTGATATGTTATTGGGAAGACCTTAGACACACACTATTCAATCAGTACCTTATATAGTACATAGATGTGTTAAATATGTTCATGCCAATCAAGGAATTATAGTCTCTAGAATTTCATATGAGCATCCTCTTGAATAAGAGAAACTTATACCTAGACAATTAATTACCAATCTTACTAATGATATTTCACCACAAAAGGGTAAACAATAGGCAACCCCCTTTACTAGTCAGTTAGTACTTGAGAAATTATTACATTAGAGACATATAGTGGATTCCACAAAATCCCAATCCTCTACTACGCATCATGTTTAGATATCTAGAGCACCTTAAAATGTACATATCATTGATATGTCAAATAAGCCATAGATCACTCAACAATGGTTTCAAATAACCATTAATCTTACTACTACTACATGACCACAAAGTCTTATTCTACATATGTAGATCACCATTGATACCACAGTGATAAATATTACACGTATACATGTTGTTTGGTAGCATAAATGGGGTATTACACCAACTTCACCATGGGGAGACATATATGACCATCAATTGGATGGAATTATAGGATGATATTTCCTCTTCAAAAATACCAAAAAAATAAAAACATTCAAAAATTCAAAACAAACTTTCAGCACTTACATGTTCTACTAACTCCTTAGAATCTATATATTGGATCCATGTTGATGGATGGCATAATCAGTTACTCCTACCTACACAAATGTGTCACACTCCTATTTGATTATGATATAGGCATACATAGATACATGTACATTCCTATTTTACATGTTTGACTACTCATGTCATATGGACATTTAGGGAATCTACTTCTTTGATCTTGATACACATAGGTTATAAGGTTTGATGGTCATTATACATTATCATGTTAGAGCTTACATATGTACTTACAAAAGCCTATTATCCATGATTATATCTTACATAGGGTAATTGATATGCTATTTACATGACATTTTTTTCTAACACATTAAATACATGGGCTAATATGACATGTTTATAATTGTTGCTTATGCTTTACTTTATGCACATCCTTGAGTGTCTTGCCTTGCTATTGTCTTTCTTTTTCAAGTATTTGAATATTCTCCTTTTCTGTTGGCCTTTGTTCCTATGCATGCTTGAATTTAAATCTACATATGTCATTGTTTGTTGTATGGACATTTAAATATGTCATTCTCACTTTTATGGATATTTGATTAAGTCATGTCTCTTTGATTGTGTGGAATTTGAACGTGTCCCTTATTTGGTGTCTCCTTGGACCATTGCCTTTTTTGACTTATTTTTTAGTTTTATTATGTCTATGTTTTTTTAATTTTTAAGATTGTAATATTAGTATATATAATTTTCCATGATCTTTATCATGCATCTTAGGCCTACATGTGATCACATTGGTTCTATTTGTTTTAATAATACATTTACCTAGACACATTCCCTTTTATATGCTACATGGTTACATTCACATATTATACAATTATCTTATCCTTTTGAGGTGAGTTAACTACTAGTTCATATCTTTCCCTCACCTCAAAGGGGGTAATATTAGTGGTTTCATGTCATAGATGCATGTTCTCCACACTTGGAATAGTTTTCATACCCAATGGGGGCATGCTTTGGAAGCATGTTATCCACACTCATTTAATATATAGTAATTATATTAGTTTTCATATTCATTGGGGGCATGTCATATGGACATGGATTCCACACATTCACAGTTTATAAATTTAATGGAAGAATGATTTAGAATCATGCTCTCCACACTCATTCAGTATGGTATTTATATCAGTTTCTAGATTTAGTGGGGGCATGTTTAGGAAGCATGTTCTCCACACTTATTTAGAATTCAACATCTCTAGTTTACAGTGGAGGCATGTTTTGGAAACATATCCTCTAAATTGTTACTTATATAAATTTTATTATTTATCCATATATAATGGGGATGTGATTTAGAATCATGTCCTCCATACTTACATAGCTATCCTAATTGGCTACACACAGTTATATGATTTAGAATATTCATAGTTGTGGTATAATTCTATACATTGATACTATTAATTATACAAAATTAATCATGAGACATATCTAAGTTGTATATGTTAAGGGAAAAATATAAATTGGTAATTACCTTAGCTTAAAAGGATAAGATAACCACATAACTATGAATGAGCCATGTAGAATATAGGAGAACATGACTATATGCAATAAAAAATGCATCAAGTCTATAAATGAATCCTAGTTCGGAGAAGATAGATCATACCATACACTTTTGATTGGGGACACATTTTTTAAGCAAGAGCATGACCAATATGGGGATCTATTGCACCCAATTAGGGGATATATTATCACAATACATGGTGCTAGGGAGGGTTCCAAAGCCTCTAGTCTAACACAATCATGTAATAACCCTAATGGGGTATTGAGTTTTGATATTTCACTTATACTATAACAAGTAAAGTAAAAATAATCTAATGCTCACCAAATCATTTGGCACAACATGAGAGGTTATTAAATAGTCAAAATATGTATAATATAATCTCAATTAAGCTAAGTATGAGTAAGACCCTAATACATAGAATATGAAGAGTAATATTATTCGAAGCCAATACTTATGTTACTTCTATCTATTAAAGAAAGGAGAAAAGTTAGAGAATACTAACCTGAATGTGAACCCATCAAGACTCAATCTCTCCCTTGGCCAATGGGGCTTTGCAATATGTCATTGTGGTTTGTAAGGATCACTAAGAAAAGCCAAAGCATCTAAGACATATCCACAAGACTAGATTTTTCAAGTAGAAACCCTAAGCTAAGACTCCTCAAGTAGAATGGTGGAAAAGAATATTGTAAAGAAGTACAAGAAAATAATAACTCTTGATGGAATATTGAAATAATTATGAAATGATCTTGTATTTATAGGTAGATTTGAACCTTAACCCTTCCAAAAATCTTAGCTGATAGGGTCGACCTAGTATAATTTTGAACAATTATTCACTAGGTCCTGATTTAGGTTAACCAAAGGCTAACCTAATTCCTAAGTGTAAATATTCTAAAACTATATAGGGTTGACCCAGTTGACCTAGTGCATCCAATTTGAAAAAGGGGATTAAGGTGAGGAAAAGAAGGATGGAAAGAGGAAAAGATTGTAAGAGTATTCAAATGAGGAATAATAACTTAGGGAATGATTTTAGGAGTTGGTTGGATTGGAAATAAGTGGTAATAAGGGACAACAATCCTATGAAGTACCAATGATCTACCTACCCATTTTTTGGTGTACCCTTTAAGTCATGCACTTAGATAGATTAAGTCTTGATGAGTTCCTGCAAGATGTAAAACATTAGTATTTGATAAAATTTTAAAATATTATGTGTATACATATTCCCTAAAGCTCATCATGTCTCACTCAGGTGAAATTGGGTTTGATGCTTTGAGAAATAACATAAAAACACATAACACTGATGCAAAAAAAAAATTTAGTATTTTGAAGCATAAAATAATTGAAAGTAAATGAATAAAAGAGAAATAACTGAAAAGTAAATGACTAAAAGGGAAATAACTAAAAAGTAAATATGATGCGTAACTTTACTTAATTTTATCACTAGTTGGTTGTCTATTGTGTTATTATTTTTTATTTTGGAGGGCATGGAGACTACTTTCAACAAACCCAAGAACACAAAACTAAAGAGTAAAAACAAACAAACATAGGAAAGCTAAGATAACTAGTGTTATAAGGATGGGATGTACTTGGGAATTTGGAAATCTAGGGTGATAAGTGTTATGTTAGACCAATGATCAAGTAAAAACAAGAGTAAATCAAGTAACCAAAAATACAAGGATACTAAAGACCAAAAAACTCAAAAAATTAAAACTCAAGTAAGAAAGGTAAACTCACCAAATCAAACCAAGGATACATGTCAAAAAGGATGGTAACTGAACATCAACGTAAAAGCACAAAATGGTAAAACAACATTGATGAGTGAATAGTAAAAATAATTATCTCACTCAAAAAAGGAAAAAGGTATGAACATAAAAGGGAAAAATAACATTGGTGAGTGAGAAGTAACAAGCCAACCTCACTCAACAATAGAAAAAGGGATACAGACTTAGGTGTTTGTAACAAAAGGGTATTAAAACTATAACAAATGGTAAAAGAAAAGAAAATAAAGTTTTAAAATGTAGATTTATTGGGCCCCAAATCCATATAATTATAGATCCATACCAACATAACAAACACTTAGGCATGAGGTAATCACTTACCATGATTATTGTTTTTTCATCTTGTGACTCTAGTTAGTAGGCAACTAACTAAATCCCTTATAGCTCAATTATCAATAGGAAGTAGGTTCATGGGATAATCAAAACTCATTAGAGGAAGGATAGTGGATTCTATATAATAATTAAATTTATCATTATATTAGTATCTAGCGTGCTTAATTCCTCATGGCACTAAGGTGCCCCAAAACATTATAAAGTGGGGTTGAGTCTAGTGAGAAAAGGGAGAGAGAAGATTAGAGTAGAAAAGCCCTAGAGGATTGGTTCTAGATGTTATGTTCACCATTAGAGCTTAGAGTTTCATTTGGAATGCCTTTATTACTCCCCATTATAATTCCTAAGATTACATGTGAGCCTTTAGGCCTTTAGTAGCTTAAGATGACCATTTGCTCAATTCTTAGTGATATATATATATATTGTAGTTAAACTTTTTTTAATGATGAATGGATTTGTAAAATGTTTTATAGATTGAATTATTAGATTTATATTATGTATTTGAGCTCTTGTGAGATTTTGACCTAACTCATTTATGGTGTTCCTATCACTCATGAGGACACCATCACCTTATATAGGAAATGATCTAAGTATGGGTAAGACCCTATGCCTCATAATTATAAACATGTCTAAGTGAGAACCTAAGCATATTTCCCTCCATTAGGTACCCCATTGACCCCTTAAGTGCCTGAATGATGTTAAGACAAGGGAACCAAAATCTTGTACCCTTGAAACTATAGACCTACATCATACACACCTACACCTAACAGACATTTGATTCCCCCTAGAATGGCTTGTGCCCATGAGTGCACCACCATTTTTTCACTAACTAAAGCCCCTAGAGGGTAGAGTTATTCCATAGATCAAATAGCCCAACATGGGTCCTAATCTTTTCTCCACTATGCTTCAGGTGAGAACATAAGGCTTGCACCTTATGTGAAGTGATACTAGCACAATTGAGGGTCAAATATTGAGTGCTAACAGATTAGTCAAGGCTTGTGCCATGCTGTAACAAGTCTACTTATAACTTGGATAAATATAAAAATGTTTGACAAGTCCCATGACTAAAGACACCTATTTTGCTATAACATTTTGGTTTTATTACAAGGATGTGTTGAATTTTTTTATTATAATGGTGCACTAGAATAATGCTCTAAATCTCCCTTGAGAACATCGAGTGTTGGATGGAATGAGTGGAGGATAGATTTATGCTAAGGAATCCAACTTGTAGAGGATATAAACTAAGGAAGTGGGTCCATAACCACTTGTATGATACACTATATGAGGTTTTCTTTTGTGAACTACTAGAGTAGGTGTATCAATGGTTGGTTGGTTATGTGACACATAAAAGTTAAAGATCTGGACAATGCCTTAAGTAAATGAAAGAGAGCCTAGAAAGGCTTGAGAACTTAGATGCCACTTGGACTATAGCCATAGACAAATGGTGGCAAGGGGAGTTGAATAAATATGTGCTTGAATTTTTAGTATTGCCATACTCCTACCTTAAATAAACATAATATCAATTATAACATAAAACCATAAGTGCATTTGTGAAATAATTTACCACAAAACTCAAGAAATTGATGGTAGATTATGGCTTTGAAATCATGAAGATGGAAGGCTAAAGTCCTCTTACATATGAGCAACATAATGGGGAAGAAGGGGATGTGTAGGTGAGGTGTAATGGAAGGGGATGATTAGGTTGACACTCGAGAGCTTAGGAGACATTTTAAAATAAGAGGAGATGTAGGATGATGGAAGATCTAGAACCAGAAGTGTCGAAAGGATCTGTATCAAGTAAAAATGGTATGGGGAAGAATATTTTGAATGGCAGTAACACCTAAAGGAAGGAAACCTTAAATCCATAGAATAAGCTCCATAATTTATAGGTGAATGCTTGGGGTCCCTATAGAAATTGACCATTAGAGATGCATCAGATGCACTTATCCCATTCAGACATGTGGTGTGAGATCATGCATTGTATCCCCTATAGGAAAATAGAATATTGATAATTAACCATGCTGTCAAATTAAACTTTGACTATTTTTTAGACTTGGACCAGAATTTTATGATTGAATAAGTTATTTATTAAAAATAGATAAGTGAGGATACTTTCAGACCTCGAGGCATTAGCCTAACTAGATAAAACATGACAAAAATCACCCTAATCCAACTAATTTTATATGCATAGCCTAGGAAATATCCCAGAGGAAGGAACCCCACACCATTGGTCAATAGTAAAACACCATCATCTTTTGTGGTGCCAATGGTAATGATAGGACCAACACCTAGCGTAGTGGCTAGAGGTATTATAGGACCACCACTAGTAGGTATTGGGGATAAACACCTCAAACATTGATTGATCCCCCACCCTAGATTTATTATGATATGGCCATGCATTTTCCCGAGTACTAAGGTGTGGAAAATATCATAGAGCATGTACTCAAGTGTGAATTACAATGGCACACTTGGGGAATAACCTAGTCCGAGCACAAGGCAACCCAGTTTGTGATGACCTTGCTTGATCACACCCATACTTAGTAGATTATTTTTGATCCTAACCATGCTATGGTTGATTACAACACCTTGAAGGAAGCCTTCTTGAAAGAATTTGATATACTTGAATTTGAGTAGCAAAGCATCACCATGTTCAAGGAGATCAACTAGGGATTATCAGAGAGCGTGCACTTATATGATTCTATATTAAAGACTCTCCTTTCTAATCTCCCTTATGATATTCACCCCTCCTAATATGTGTAATGGTTTATTAGAGGATTTATAGTACCATTTAGAAGGGTGTTGTTCATTAAAACTTTCATAGACCCTCAAGAAGTGCTTAAAGATGCACTCAGAGTCGAGGTAGTTGAGAGTGATGATATAGGAATTATCCCTTTAATGGAGGCATAAATTTTGTTTATGTCCTCCCAATTATAAAATTTGATTGATAGTTCATTTCAATATGCTCAAAGTGGGTTGTGGTGCACCAATTATGAGATGGAAGGCCATAATAAAAATAATTGCCCTCAAAAGAATATGTACACACTACTTCTTAGCTATGAATTTTATCATGAGGAACATGATGTTTATAAATACCCTTTATTTCAATGTGCTAGTCAAGTTAGCATAACTACCTATTTCCAATTATGTGATGCCTATACCTATACCATTGCTAATTATCATGAAATTGATGAGATGCACAAGAACATGGGGAGAAGTGCACTTTGAGTAATAACAGTAGTGGGAGGGTAAGGATCCTAAAAAAATAAAGGTTATAGCTAGTAGAATATAGGATATGGGATGTAAATAGACACCAGAGGGTGAGGTGGTGGACATAGTGGAAGAAGGTTCCCATCACGATTATGTTACAAGTGTAGATTGACTGAGCACTATTAGTAGGACTATCGTACACATCCAATGTGTGGGTATTATCAAGGAACACACAAGGTTAAGTAATAACCTTACTTATATAAAAAACTAACCCAAGGTAAGCCCAGTGTTGACAAGGGTGAAGGGATGATAAAGAGTGAGTTTAAAGAGGTGAAATGGACTCTAAAGGAATAGCTAATCCACATAGAGTCAATTAAAGTATAAGAAACTACTCAAAGTGGACTCACCACCCAACCGCTAGTTACACTACTACCATAGTTGCACCTAAAATATGGGGATTTGAGCTAAACTAAGCACATTACATATTCAAAACACAAAGTTGCACCTTATCTAGACCTTACATGCCAAAAGGACATATTACAACAAGCTACGAGTGTGATCCAGAACCTAAAAGAAGATCTCTAATTGGTATGAGACCTAGATACGCATGATAAAACCTCTCACAAAAAGTAAGAAGGCCAAGAGGCTAAATTATAAGAGCTAATGGAGATCTTACACTTCCTAAAAATAGAAGGGATACTACCCCTATTTAAAAAAATATTTTTAAAACATGCAGGGCAATAGTTAGTTGAAGTTGCCATGCCATGCATGGAAAGGACACGAGAGGTTAGGCTTACATATAATACAAAGTATGACCAATAACACCTAGTGAGTTCTACCATTGATGGATGATCTATTTGTGAGGTCCTTATTGACACAGGTACCAAATTTAATACCTTGACCAAGAGTGCATGGAAAAATATGAGTAGGCCAGCCTTGAGGCCTTCTCCCCATGTATTCTTAATGGCCAACAAGACCTAAGTACAACTAATTTGAATTATAAAGGGAAAATTATAGATATTATGGGAACCAAATTCTATGATAACTTTAAGGTAATTGAGTTGGCTAAATAAGATAATCCAATGCTTTTGAGAAGGCCATGATGCTACATAAATAATGTTGATATGTGTTTCAAGAAGTGATATATGACCTTAAAAAATGGAAAGTAAAGGGTATTGATTCCCATCTCAAGTTACCAAGGACCACCCTATGTGGAGAGTGTTGATCTAGAGGATAAGATCAACCATATATATAACATAATGATGCAAGGCATCAATAATCTCAACCCTTCTGATCAAGGATTACTCTCTTAGGAGGATGGGTAGTATGCCTTAGACACCATCGATATCACTTGTGATTGATGGGTCAAAGAGCCTTATGAGGCTACTAGTTGTAGATGCTTCATGGCACATGTAAAGGCACCAAATCTTGTGAATATTGTCTTAATCCAAATTGATCACACTTTGAAATAATGTGTCCTATTTAATGGAAAAAAAGGAAAGGACTCCACTTGAGTAAAGGTAATCTTGAAGTGCTCCTAAAATTTGAAAGGAGTAACTTAGTGGAAAATTATGTCCATGATCTTGAATCATATATCCCTAAGGAAATATATAGAATGGGTGCACTAGTGTATACCTTAATAAGCACTACTACGCATTGGTAGGAGCATAAAAATCTAACTTGCCAACATGGCCAGATGTGAAATCAGCCATTTAAACTAGATTTAGGAGTAATGAGGACTTGGATATATCATTATACTATTACAATGATGATCCCATGATGTATGTGCACCTATACAAAGAGACATGGAATGACTATGGCTGACTTCTCTAAATAAATTATTTGTGCATGCCTTTTATAGAACTCTAAAGACATGAGTGTGAGCACGGTATGTGGTCAATGAGACATGCCAAGAGACAACTAATTAATATTACCTTGAGGATAATTTTTTTCACACCTTCTCCTTTTCCTCACAAAACTTGGAATTTATTGAGCCACTATAATTAATTTAGAGGGCAGTGCTCGAGGACACTACCATCCTTGAGGAGCATCTAAAAGACATGTTCAAGGAAAAAGGGTTAGTGCTCCCAACTTTATTTGAGTAATAAATTATCCATAGTGACTTGAGTTAAGAAGATGATGAGACTTGGGAGGAGTGATACTAGAAAATGCTAACTAGTAAAAGATTGCTTATATGCCAAGTAGATGATAGCACTCATGATGAAGAAGACCTCACTCATATTCACATAGAGATAATTATAGGAACTAGACAAGTCAAGGACTCATACCAAGAAAATAACGAACCATATTATGCACCACTAAATACCATAAATATGGAAATTAGCATATAAGGAGAGCCAAATATGGCTACTCTAGGCACATTTTGGTTTGATGTAGAACTAACATGCATCATAGACCTCCTGAAGGAATTCCAAGACTTGTTCCATATGACTTATCAAGATATTAAGGGAACCCACTAATCCTTTGGAAATATGAGAATAAATATAATTTATGATGCAATACTAATCAATTATCACCCTTATATAATGAATCCCAACCTCCATTTCAAAGTTAAAATAGCGATAGATGTAATGCTAGCTGTAGGGGTCATTTACCCTATGTAAGAGTCTGAGTGGGTGAGTTTGATGGTGATAAGCATCAATAAATATGGACACATTATCATTTTAATCAATTATATAATTATTAATTCCACTTACATCAATGACCCCTTCCCAAATCCATTCATCGATGAAGTCCTAGAAGGCATCACAGGCTGTGAGATCTACACTTTCACTGATGGGTTTTCTAGATACCACCAAGTCTAGATTGAGGAAGAGGACAAGTCCAAAACAAATTTTGTAACTAAATGAGGATATTTTTCTTATAAATTGATGACATTTTGACTTAATAATGCACCAACTATGTTATTCAAGTGGTGATCATTATTTTTAAAGACTTCATCCATAAGTTCCTCTAGGTTTACCTAGATGACTAGATGATGTATGGCCTCATAAAGAACCATTGTGATATCCTATGCCTAATGTTTGAGAGCTGAAAACATATTTAGATATCCTTAAACATGAAAATTTTCATCTTCATGACATCATTTTGAACCCTATTTATCCATATTGTCTTCAAAGATGGTTTGCTCATTAATCCCACAAAGATTGCATTCATCATTAAGCTCTAGACTCACTCCACAAAGAAAGGCATTCACACCTTTATTTGCCACTATGGGTATTATAAAAAGTTTATAAGGAGATATGAAAATATTATAGTACCACTAGAAGAGATCTTATGCAAGGATGGCCCATTTTACTAGGGTGAAGTGTAAGAGGATGCCTTTGAGACTTTGAAGCTCAGATTGGCTAGTGTGCCTATTTTGTAATTTTATGACTGGATGAACCCATTTGATAACTATTTTGATGCATCTAGATCTATGATTAGTGAAATCATAACATATCATATTTAAGGCAAAATCAATCATCCCATATCCTTCACTAGTAGAAAATTAACAAAGGCATAATATAAATATACCATAATCAAGCATGAGGTACTCACCATGGTTTATTCCATATAAAAATTTAGACAATATTTGTTGGCAACCCCATTCATATTTATCATAGATCATGAGTTACTTAAGTAAATCAATAATAATCCCATTATCCATGGTTTCATTTGTAGATGGATCATTGTATTTCAATAATTCTAGTTCTTTGTTGTCGTCAAGCCTAAAAATTAGAATTTTGGCCCGGATCATTTATCCCATATAGACTCCATTGATGTAGAAACACCTATTAAGGATTATATGCCAAATTAAAAAATTTACATAATCTAGTGCACCCCTAAGGACTTGGTATAGATATCCATTTTTTAACATCTGGATCTGCACCCCAAACAATGACAACTAAAAAAAGAAACAAATCATAATCTACATTTCCCCTTTTTAGCTCATTATCATGGAACTATAAAAAATAGCATAAGATGAAGTTCTAAGCTGATGTGTCTTAGATAATGGAAGGGAATTCATCCTACACGAGGCACATGAGGGGTATCAAGAGGCCATTATATAGGAGACATAATGATGTGTAAGGTGTTATAGTTAGGATTGTGGTGGCCAAGTATATTTTAGGATGAGAAGGATCATGCCAAGGCATATGACATATGCCAATGCATAGAGAAACCCAACCATCAAGATGAGATTCCCCTCATCCCCATTCTTTCCTAAACACCATTTGATAAATGGGCCATTAAATTTTTTGGACCAATTACTTTTGCAATATCGTGCATAGATGTAATGTACATTCTAATAGTCACTAACTATTTCACCAAGTGGACCAAGTTCATGCTAACCAAAACCTAAAAATCTAACATATCCATAATGTTCATATGAGAGAACATCATAAGCCATTATGGGTACCCACTCATCTTGACTAGTGATAGGGGCACACACTTCATTAATGAAACTATGTGGATCCTTCTAATAAAATACATGGTGGTGCACCATAAGATAATGCCTTACCATCCCTAAGTGAATGGCATAGCTGAGGCATTCAACAAGATCTTGGGGACATGCCTCACAAATATATGTGATGTTTTTCATAAATATTAGTATGATTTAGTTTTGGTAGTGTTATGGCTATATCATACAACCTACAAGTGCCTGAATAAGACCACCATTTCAATTGGTATTTGGTACTGAGGTGATTTTACTAATG
The DNA here is from genome assembly GCA_037957365.1 of Torreya grandis. Taxonomy (NCBI): domain Eukaryota; kingdom Viridiplantae; phylum Streptophyta; class Pinopsida; order Cupressales; family Taxaceae; genus Torreya; species Torreya grandis. The sequence goes on from JARHVA010000185.1 coordinate 186,434, forward strand.
GATTTCTTGGTGCCATCATTGCATATCACACAGAATGGTTGATATTATGACCAAGAATCATTGAATGCAAGGCTAGAGGACTTAGATAACGTACATGCCCAAGCAAGGTGGATCTAATAGATAGATAAGGTACACTAAAATCTATGACATGAAAAACATATAAAGCACAAGGTGATATAAAAGGGGCATTATTTTTGCTCTATGACTCTAAGTATATCAAGAACTTAGGTAAAATGTATATAATATGTATGGGCCTATATGTCATCCAAAACATCTTAGATACTAGTGTATATAATATGCATACATTATTAAGTGAAATACTCCCTAGGTATTTCAATAGCAACCGATTGAAGCTGTATTGGTAATAGGGTGGCACTTTCTCCATCAAACACTAACTTCCTGGTCACAAGTGAGCTATATTGAATGACTAAAATAAATTTTGGTGCAATCTAAACAAGTTCCTTTCATGTGTGTTAATTACAATTTTGATGTGGTGAGTGAATAAGCAGTGCATTGAGGCCACCAGTTGAATGTTTCTAATGCTTTCATGCATAATTTTAGTTGGATGAGTTGAGCACAATTTCCCTCCAAGTGCCTAAGGCTAGATACCTAAGTTATGGGTGCATGAAGTTTATAAGATTTAATCATAAGGCACACCCAATATTTGTGTGTAAGATTCAAAAAGTGAGGTATTATTAGGACCATATAAGGGTTAGTTTAGTATTGTCAAGCATAATACCAGCCAGGTGAGTCGATCAAGGCTACTTCCTAAGCACCTATGGCCAAACACCCAAGTTTTTGGGCACATGGAACTCACCAGACTTAGATCATATATGAACTAAGAGAGTCACATAAGATACAAGTGCATAAAATATAGAATGAAGATGCATAACATGATCATGTATAAGAGATCATATGAGAATGCTACATTGGAGGGCCAACACAAGGGATTTGTATGGGGTAGGAAAGACCAAGGCAAGAAGACAAAAGTGTAGTCAAATCAACCAAGATAAACAAGTGTGGTTGAAATATAAGTGTGGTAGGAAAAGGAAATGGGATCGAGGAGGATAAATCTCATGCATGTGAGGCATTGAACCTAGGTTACCATATTTAAGGTAAAGGTCATGCCACATGAATAAAATGTAAGAGAAGATCATTAAGATAAGATAACATCCACCCAAAGTAAGGTAAGAAGTGATTATTTTAACCACACATCACTTCATGAAAAATTCATTAGAAGAATTTAATGAGGTGGTAGTGGAGGCACAAAGATTAATATATTTTTGTGGATTTCATGGGTCATAGTGAATCCCAAGGAGTATAGGCATTGTCATGCCATTAATCACCATAATTAAGGTGGTAGATGAGAGTAAAAGTATAGAATAATGAAAAACTAACTACATCTAGTTACAAACCTTGTGATAATTTGAATTTAGAATAACAAATCAATGAACTGAAATCAAGGAGACCCTACTATAGTGAGGTCTTGAGCTCCCTTAGATGCCAAAAGTGAATCATTGTGTAAATAAATGAACTGTATTCCCTATGAGATTGGCATAAGAAAGTAAGGGGCATGAATTAGGTGAGAACCAAGTAGTATAAAAGTAAATTGATGCTGAGGCCACCATTTATAGCACATAAAGCTCAAAATCCAAACACACAATCATAGACCTCATGATTATGAGAAGTACTAATAAAGATTGAAGTCTTTATCAAGATAAACAAACCATGGTTTAATTCTAGTGGGTTAGAATGGGAAAAAAGTGGATGAGTTTGTGCCTACTATAGGTATAAAAAGAAACCAAGAAAGTGTGATTAGTAGTAGAAGCCATCATTATGAAAATAATAACACCACTAGTAGGAGTAAGCATCATCAAAGTTGATCTAAAGGCATTTGAAAAGATTTTATATTGGGACATGTAGTTTCTTGAAGAAGTCTTGATGGGAGAAAATTGGGCATCATTAGTGCACAAATACTACCTTAAATAATATACCACCATATATCAAGCAATATTTAAGACCTAGCATAAGACTGGGTGATAGACATAGGGGCAAAGACACCAAAAGGCACAACATTATTCGATGTCTCAATCCTATTCAAACTAGTGAACATCGATGTGACTCAACTCTATGAGTTACTAAGTTTCAAAAAGCTAGAAGAACTTATGTAGTTCCTCCTTTCACACATCCATAGGGACCAATTTTAATTTTCAAGGAGGTATATGAGGCTATCTACAAGCCTTATCGACCAAATCACCAAACTCTCAAGCTTCAACACAGACATCTACTAGATGATGGTAGACAATGATAAATTCAAAAAGTTTGAGAAAATATTAGGTTACTATAAAGGAGGTTTTGCATTCCTAATCAAGTATATTAATGATCCTAAGATTAGGGAAACTACATACCTGGTGAGTTTGAAACTATGTCCTAGTGTTTGGTGGGTGGATGTAATAAAGACCTACATGTGCATCACCTACCATGTGCCACAAGGGGTGAAATTTAACATCACCAAGTTCATCATAGAATACATAATAAATAACATGCTCAAATGTCATACAGTGTAAGAGACCTTTCAATGGGGGTCTATGTTGATATTGATTATGATGGAAGAGATCAATGTGTCTGATGGTGATGAGGATAAGCTATGGGTATTTTTAGTGCATAATGACTCCCCAGCACTAAAATACCATACTTATACTTACCCTCCTTCCTTTACCTTGAAGTACAAAGCTCAAGTAATGGGATGGTGTACATGGTATGTTGAAGCATTCAGAAAAGAATGGTGCATCCTTGAGAAGCTCCCCTAGATTCTATTTAGAATGATGACTTTTGTTATTATGAAACACATCTATATCTTTTAATTGGCACTCATAGATGGTAATTGCTCTGACTAGCTAAAATTGCCTTATGCATTTTCATCTAAGTACTTTAGGGAGGTGCTAAGAATAATCCCCAATGCATAGTAGGTAGATATCCTAGTGAAAACCATGGATGTATAAATACACAAGTTGAGGAACTAATACATGAACTTAGGTAGAAAAATAAACAAAGATGAGGAGGATGACTTGGATGATACTAACATTAATCCCCTCGAAAGAGAGGTCATCCTTGGGCACATCTATAGGCTCTTTTATAAGATTAATCCAAGGAAAAAGGGAATGCATGCGGATAAGGATAATTACCTACCCCTTTAGTTTGGAAAAAAAGGAGAGTTGGTGCTAGTAGCACTAACAAAATCCCCTCAGAAGAAGTAGGGGGAAACTTTGGAATAAATACAAGATCACCTCTTATTAAAGATCACCTTCAACAATGAAGCTACCCCCTCTACACCAAAGAATAAGAGTGTGGTCTTTACTCTAGGGATTACATCACCCAAGCTAAGGGAGAAGAAAAAGAAGAAGTCTAAAGGGCCAGTGGGAATGCCCATAATAACCTTGGTAGAGATTGAGGTGTAAGAGGTGCGAGAGTAAGCAGAGGTAGGAAAGGTGAAAGAAGAGGAAGAAGAGAAATAAGAAGAAGATGGAGGGACAAAAGTATATACCATCTAAGAAGAAGTAGAGTAAGATATAACCACTACAAATATTCATGAGGATCTATAAGGTAGCATTGTTTCCATGTTTAGGGAAGTGAAAAAGCCATCAATCACCCTAACCATAGAACCTATGATGTAACCTCTACAAGCTAAAGAGGAAAAGAGGTGCCAATAGATAGAAATGGGCCTTAGTAAGGACCATATAGAGGTGGTGCTAGAGTTATATAATAAAATAGAGGACATGAAAGCTAAGGAAATGACCTAGGTAGAGATTGAAAAGGTTGAGGCTAAGTAGATAAGGATCGAGGAGGAAAAGATAGTTATAATATTGAAGAAGAAGGCAAAGATAAAGAAGGCCCAAAAGGAGAATGCTAAGAGAGAAATGGAAGAAAAGAGGGTTTTTAGAAGCATGGAAACCATAAAGGAAAAATTATCAGAGGCTCCTAACACCCCCACTAGCATACTGAAGGAATTCATATCATAGGTAGGCCCAAGTAGTGAAGGGGCACTTGGAGACAAAGAAGATGATACTGGAGCCTTCAAGAAGAAAATAGAGAGCATATTTGAAACCCAATAGACTTAGGAGGGTGAATCTGGTGTCGATGAAAAGGAAGAGGTGGATGAAGGTGGAAAGTTATAGGAAGAAAACCTACTAGAAAAAGAGCACACATCAAAGGAAAGCACTAAATAAAGTGCTAGTTTTGAAGAAGAAGAGCTGAAGTAGATAGATCTGGCCATCCAAGGAGAGGAAGTTGAGTCGAGGCTATGAGATAAGGTGTAGAAGGGGTTCATAGGTGAAGATTATTATATGATGGAGTACATTCCATTGGGAACCACCATGACACTAACATGTTAGCAACTATCCTTTACCTTTAATAGTTATATGGATGAGCCTCATTTAGAGGTACCATAAAAGGAAGTCCTTAGTGCAGACCAACTAGAGGAAGGTCATAACTCACTTCTTATCAACCCACATGCAATGAATCCAATAAGGTGTGTTAATTACCTCATCTAAATGGCCTCTAAGGTAGCACAAAATAACATCATTAATGATCTTAAAGCCTTAAGCTAGAATAATATCACACTAAAGGAAGAGCAAGAGATCAAGGCCATAAAATTCAACTTGTGGAAACTAGTTGAGTGCATAGAAGAGCTAAGTTGTCCCTCTTGGATGGTATCAACACTTCAAATTTTTTGGAGTTCGATATGGTGTGTGCACTAGTGGAACAGATGATACCAAGATTAAAGGTGAAATTAGCACTAGAAGAAGAGGACCCTTACACTACCATAAAGCAAGATATTGCCTAAAAACTTAAAGAGGTGTAAGACCTCTTCATGAGGCTTGAAGAGGGAATAGAAGTGGCTGACAGACACAATATTTTGTAACTCTCCACCCAAGTGTTAGTCATCAAAATGTGCCTCAAAAAGGAAAAAAGGGAGAAGGATGCAATGATGACAAAAGTATACATTATGAGTAGGGTTGAGTGTGCTTAGATAATGGTGTAGATCAACACTTTGAGTGCCTAAATCAAGACCTAGGAGTAAGACCTAGAAGACCTCTTTTGGATGTTATAAACAAAGGCCTACAAATAAGAAGTGATCCTCAATGGAGGCACAACAAGGGAAAAGTAAAAGCTATAGGCCTTTAGGAAAGAGTTGGAGAAAACTGATGTGATTTCCCTCAACATCATCTCTATAGAAATAGATAACACTAAAAAATAAATAAATCTCACAATCCATGGCTTTGAGTACTTCAGAGTAGAACTAAAGGAACATGCACCTAAGTTTTGTGCACCTAAAGCACTAAAATATTAGTCCAATTGTAGAATAATAATTTTATATGGGGTAATGTTGGGCCCCAAATCCATCTAAGTATAGGATCCATGCCAACATAGAAGACATTTAGTATTGAGGCTATCACTTATCATGATTGATATTTTTCCATCTTATGGCATCAATTGATAGGTATCTAACTAAATCCCTTCTAGCTCAATCATCATTGGGAAGTGGGAACATGGGATAGCCATAACTTATTGAAGGTAGGATAGTGTAATTGGCATAATGATTACATCTAGTGCTAGCTTAGTAATGAGTGTGCTTTATTCACCATGGCACTAAGGTGCCTTGAAAAACTATAAAGTGGGGTTGAGTTTAGTCAGAAAAGGGAGAGATAATATTGGAGTAACAAAGCCTTGGAGGATTGGTTCTAGATGTTATGTTCACCATTATAGCTTAGATTGTAGTTTGGGATGCCTTTATTGTTCCCTATTGTAATTCCCAAGCTTGCTTGTGACCCTTTGGGCCTTTAGTAGCTTAAGATGATTATTTTCTCAAGTCCTACTAATATGTATTGTATTTGAACTTTGTTTAATGATGAAGGGATTTGAGAAATGTTTAATAGATTGAATTCTTAGATATATATCATGTATGTGAGCTCTTGTGAGATTTTGACCTAACTCATTTATGGTGTTTCTATAGCTCATGAGGACACCAACACCATATATAGGAAATTATTTTAGTATGGGTAAGACCCTATACCTCATAATGATAACCATGTCTAAACACAAACCTAAGCCTATTTCCCTCCACTGGGTACCCCAGTCACCCCTCAAGTGCCTAAATGACATTAATCCAAGGGAAATGAATGATTACACCCAAGAAAATATATTCCTACATCATATCCACTTATGCCTTACAAAAAGTTGGTTCCCCCTTAGGATGGCTTGCACCCATGAATGCACCACTACCATTGCACTAACCAAAGTCCCTGAAGGATAGAGTTGTGTTATGGCACAACTAGACCAACACAAGCCCTAGTCCCTTCTCTATTGTGCTTCAAGTGAGTTCATAAGTCTTTCACCTTATGTGAAGTGATGCTAGCATAGTCAAGTGTCAAATTTTAAGTGCTATAAGATTAGTTAAGACATGTGCTACATTGTAAAAAGTTTAATTCTAACTTGGATAGATAGATAAGTGCCTAACAAGGCCCATGACTGAAGACATCTACTTTTCTACAACAAGAGCCATGGTGTAAAGAAAGTAATCCATAGTTTCTCAAACATTTTTTTTTGATCTAAAGATAGATAAAATTGAAAAAAAGTAGTGCTAGTATGTTTGTAAGAGGTGAAAAAGAAAGGAATTATAGAAGAGGGAAAATAGATTTGGAATCACAAGTTGTCTATCAAGGGGGGAAATGAAATGGGTGAAGGGGAGAATGAAGGAACAATCCAAGGTAGATAAACTCTTTATTGAATTCAAGACACTCAAATAAATTTATCAAAATAATAAGACTTTTGACCTTAAGTATTCAAAAGAACTTTTCTTAGCCACATAAGTCTTAGATCAATAAATGTATTATATAGATCATCCCATGAAGGCTATATGCATGAAAATTAAAATGGACCTACCTTCCCATAATGTCTTCCTTGTTCCTCAAGACTTCTTATAGAGTCATCGGTCTACTATGAGTATTGGGTACTTACATGAGAAATTAGGTAGCACCATAGAGTTTGTTAAATTCTCCTATTCTGATCTACTAGCCTACTGCACCCCAATGGACCTTGGTTCTATTGTGAGGCTAATTGTGGAGTTTGAGCTTCAATTAGAGATAGAATATGTTCTTGTGATCACATCTTTTGGTGTGATTTTAAATTTTGAGATTTGTATGTTACCTTTTAGATATCATTTCCTTTTATTTCAAATGAATTGGATTTTAAATTTCTTGATGTATTTTTTTATTCCTCCTCCATATGGATTTGGAAAACCAAACATGATTTCTAAAGATGACTTTTATTTGAAAACTTGGGACGTGATTTCTAAGAGGGAGAACTTAAAAGAGCATGGGGTATAAGAGTCTCATAAATCTAGGTGAAATAAAAGTGTTATCTTGAGTTTGACCTTGTTTTATCCAATGAGGAATGAAAGGAAAGGAAATAAAGAGGAATGACACATGAAACAATTTGAATTACTTTAAATTGTAAAAAAATGTGACAAAGGATGAAAAGGGATACAATGATAGTAAATTTTGATTCCTTATCATAAGAATGAGGAAAATTGAGGAAAACATGCTAACATAGATTATTGTTCAAATTCCATCTATCAAAAGAAGTAAAATCTAAAGTTGAGAACAAGGATTAAAAACTTGTAACTATTGTAAAACACATTCTAGAAAAGGACTGATAGGATGGTAATTTTATGAGGAAGGCCATGTCCTATCCACGGTCTTACAATGCAACTCACAAAAATAAAAATCTAAGGGATGCCAAATTTTTTGTAAAAATACTATGAAAATAAAGAAGACTATGATACATCATGAGGAATATTAGGTCTTATCCATGGTTTTAAAATGTAACTCATGAGAGAAAGGGGAAACCAAAAAGGAAGGACTAAGGGTTTATGAAAAGAGAGAACTACTATAGAAGGAGAGACACATTTAAGTAGCCTACAAAAAGTGTTAGATAGATGTGGATATAAACCAGGAAAATAAGGGAAGGATCTTACACTAACATCTATATCAAGGATGAGAATGTGAGAGATAAGATTGTATCTCAAAAGGTTTCTTGAAATTGAATTAGTTTGATATCATGTAATGGAGAATAAAATTGGGCATCACAAGATGCCCTAAAGGGTAATTATATGTAGGGATAGGCATCACAAGATGCCCTAGACTCTAAAATGATAGGTGGATGGGCATCATAATATGCCCCAAATGTTAGATTAATGTGTGGATGCGCATCAAAAGATGCCCCACAAGCTGAAAAGAGGAAGAAAAGATAAAAAAAGATAAGAAGCAAAGAGAAACCCATATAATATCTAAATGGATTCAAATTATCTAAGAATATTCTAATAGGGTACATGATGATGATGTGAGATAAATGAACAAAATGCTAAGGAGAAATAAAGATTTGGATTAGCAAATATAGAAAGCAAAAAAAGGTACAGAGTTGACCAAGTTGATCTAGTATAGAAAATAAGGTCTAAAAACTATAAAGAGTTGACAGGGTCAACCTAGTACAAAAAATAGGGTTTAGAAATTATATAAATAGTAGGTAGGGAAAAAATAGATAGTCTATAAGAGACTGTGTCGATAGAAATGATTGTGTACTAAAATAGGAAAAAAATTACAAGTAATTTTGAAAGCAAGAAATGAAAGGAAACAACACACAATCAATTTGGTCAATGAGATTGGTCCAATTAAGACACACAACACAAAACTTTACACCAACACTGGTTAATGTGAGTTTTTAAAATACAACACACAATTGAGCAAAGATCAAGAAGTCAACTTGGAAAGTAAAAGCTAACTATGTGGTAAACCTAAATGTTGTAAGATTATTAGAATATAAGTTTAGATGTGATAAGAAGTTGTCTTTAAACAAGGAACTAGAAAGCAATCTAAGGATAGTTTCAAGATGTTTGGGATGAAAGGGATCTATATTAGTAATGGTACAGGCTTGGTATTGGGGCCTACACATACACTTCACATATTGTAATGATAAGGGTATTAGGTGCTTAGCCAAAATATACCATTAACCACATGTTTATATTTGGCTAAAAAACTAAGTCAACTTCCCCCTTGCTAATGAATTCCAAATTTGTAGGCCTTGGGTAGACAATTTTAAAATGTGTTTTAAGATTTTGGGATTTGATTATGTGTACATAAAAGATAAAATAGTAAAACTAAAAATTATATTTAAAACCACCTAATTAAAATATGTGATCTATTCTAAGCATGCAAGCAACAAAAAATGAAAGTGTGAGCTAATTACTAGCATATAAAGGTTAATTTCAACTTTAAAATATAGTATAGTATCTATTTAGTTGATAGTGTATGCAAAGAATACATAATAGGGTCAGCAATGTCACCTTTATACTGTGGAAGCAAAAATTCTGGAAGTGAACTACGTTGACAGAGTCGACCTAGCTTTCTAGACTACACATAGAATACAAAACTATGTTGACAGGGTTGACCTAGTTGACTATATAGGGGTAGTTTTAAAGACTACAAACTATGAAAAAAAAGACAATAAAGAAAGAGAGAGAAAGATATAAATGAACCTTGGTGGGTTGGGATGCAGATAAGGGAGATTATTATTGAAGAAGCTTGATAAATTCTTAAAAATCCTACTAATTATGTCGACTATGTTGACCTAGATTTACAGAAGCCTATTGTTGAGTGCCTAAAATATATAGGGTTTATTGGGTTGACCTATTAGTCTAAATCTAATGTCTAAAATTATGAAAACATGTACTATGTTGACTAAGTCGACCTAGTAGGCTAAACGTAGAAAAGATCTTACATAGATAAAACAAAGTTGTTTAGATGTGACTATGTGTTAAACTTGTGCATAGAAGTTAGAACTACGTCGATACAGTCCACCCAATATTATGAATATATGACAATAAAAGTGATAAAATAATGAAATAAGTGAAACATATCTTACAAGGGTTAGATTCATGTCAGGTTCACTAGAATGTATGCAATCAAAAATACATCATGTCTATAAATCAATCATAGTTCAGAGAAGATAAATCATAACATACACTTCTGATTGGGGACACATTTTTTAAGTGGGAGCATGACCAATATGAGGATACTCTAGACCTGATTAGGGGATCTCTGATTGTAATACATGGTGCTATGGAGGTTTCTAAAGCCTCTAGTATAACACAATCATGTGATAACCCTAAGGGGGTTCTGAATTTTGATATTTCACCTATACTAATAATAAGTAAAGTAAATCTAATCTTGTGCTCACCAAATCTTGTGGCACAACATGAGAGGTTATTAAACAATCAAAACATTTATATGAGAATCTCAATAAAGCTAAGTATGATTAAGATCCTAATACATGGAATATGAAGAGTAATATTATTCAAAGCCAATACTTATGCTACTTCTATCTACTAAAGAGAGGAGAAAAGTTAGATAATACTTACGTGAATGTGAACCCGTTGAAACTCAATATCTCCTTTTTCTAATGAGGCTTTGCAAGAGGTTGTTGTGGTTTATAAGGATCACTAAGAAAGGCCAAATAATCCAAGACTTATCCATAAGACTATATTCTCCAAGTAGAAACCCTAAGCTAAGACTCTTCGAGTAGAATGTTGGAAGAGCAGATTGTAAATAAGTACAAGTGAATAATAACTCTTGATTGCATATTGAAATAATGATGAAATTATCTTGTATTCATAGGAAGATTTGACCCTTAACCCTTTCAAAAATCCCAACTGATAGGTTTGACCCAATCGACCTAGCATAATTTTGGATAATTATTCACTGAGTCTCGAGCTAGGTCAGCCAAAACCTAACCTAATTCCTAAGTGAAAATATCTTGAAACTATATAGGGTTGACCCAGTCAACCTAGTATAGTCAACTGACAAACGGGATTAAGGTGAGTAAAATAAGGATAAAAAGGGTAAAATATTGGAGGAGTGTGAAAAAGAAGAGTAATAACTTAGGCAATGATTTTAGGCGCCGGTTGGATTGGTAATAAGTGGAAATAAGGGACAACTATCCCACAAATCACAAATGGTCTACCCAACCTTTTCCTAGTTCACCCTTTAAGGTGTGCACTTAGAGAGATTGAGTCTCGACAAGTTCCTATAAGATGTGAAGCATTAGTATTTGATAAAAGTTGAAAATATTGTGTATATAATGTCTAGATAAATGTATCATTGAGGCACATATAATATGATCACATCAAGGCTTAAGATACATGATAAATATCATGGCAACATCTAGATAGTAACAGTACAATATCAAAAACTAAATCAAATACACACATAAGATCACTCAAAAGCAAGTCAAAAGATAATGGTATAAGTAGATCACAAACAAGGGGCATGTTCAAATTCCCCAAAATTGAATAGACATGACTTAGTCAAATTTACATAAAAGTAAGAATGGCATATTAAAATTTTCATACAAGTAATGACATATTAAAATGTCAAATAAGTAAACAATGCATAGGAAATTCAAATAATGAAGCACATTCAAGCTCTCAACAAACAAGACAAAAGTAAGGATTGACATTTAAGGAAGTGCATAAATGAAAACATGAACAACCAACATAAACATATCATAATAGCCCATGGATCTAATGTGTTAGAAAAAAATGTCAAGTACATAGCATATGAAGTACAATAAAAAATATACAAGCATGGATAAAGGCATGTGTAAGTACATACATGAGATCAAACATGATAATGTAACAAGACCATAGAATGATATAACTTGCATGTATTGTGATCATAGAGGTGAATGACCCTAACATCTTAGTGACATGAGTAGAGTTAAATCCCATCATCCATAAGTGCACAAATCATGTGTTTGCGTATGCCTATATCACATTCAAATAGAAGCATGAAACATGTGTATGTAGAAGTAACTAATGTGTTATCCATAAACATGGAACTAACAAAGATTATAAGGAGAAAATAAAATATGTAGATGTCAAAAATATTTTTGGATTTTTGATGTTTTACTTTTTTTAATATTTTTGGAATATTGGAATAGTTTTAATCAATAAATTCCTCATCATAAAAAGGTGTAGGGCCACTCGGAATTTTGTTCAAGTTTTTTTAATACCAACCAAATGTTTAACCCTAAAAACTAAATTAAGGGGATATAGGGTTAAAGGGGATAGAGATAGCCTAGAGAACTAGGGTGATAAACTATCTATATATAAGGCTAATTATTTGTTAAAATTTCATAAAACATATACTGAATTTATTATGCTAAGATGCTATAGATATAAAGAATAACTATGTTAGATATGGCAATGATAAATAAATAATATAATTATATATTTATGATGCTAATACATATATGAATCTAGAATAGGTAGGAAGTAGAATAGAAGATTAATCTGGAACAATTATTAAATTCTAGATTAAGTACTTATGTAGCCTCAGACACTTGTGTCAACATGGGATAGTTGTGTTGACACTGGTGTCTAGGTTAGACACTAGTGTCTTGTATTAAATACCTATTATAATAGGATGCAACCACCTGGATACTTATAATTTTTTTATTTATTTCACTTTGGTGTATTTAGATTTGGGTCATGGACTATCTCTCCTTGTCAAATAATAAAAACCTAATTTTTTATCTTCATAATGGTTGTGTAAAAATGGGTTAGTGGGCACATGGTTTTGAGCTTCTCTAAAGACCCTCTATTAATGAGCACTGTCTCTAAAGCCAATAATCTAAAGTGAATTATGTATTTCTTTTATACGTGTTGGATTATGTGTGGATCATGAAAAATGTGGAAAAAAGTACAATACTGACCTAGATTGTAACTTAGAAATCAAGATCTTGTACTTCTCTTTAAGTAATTTAGACTTATAGATGTGTTTTCCCTATGACTGATATGGAAATAGGAGAAAATAGGGAAGTTTTTCTCAATTAAATTCTTCATTGGATGCTTTTGATAATTTACCTTGGTCTCTAATAAGTGAGGAATTAGTGAGGGTTGATCTTGTATTTATAAAAATTAATTTGGATAATAACTCACATTAAATCACTCAAGCTAACCATTAAGATACATTTCATTTAAAAATTAGATGAGTTTCATAGCACTAGACACTTACATCAGAGTAGGACACCTATGTTGGCATAGGTGTCTGTCTGGGACACAAGTGTCCATCTGGGACACAAGTGTCCATGGAGCAGGCAAATAGTTACATGCTTAGAAATTTTAGAGGCATAAGATAAGTAGATTTTAAGCATTTTGGGCAAGATAAAAGGACTATGTCATCAATATAATATTGGTCAAACTAAGAGACAGGCCATGGGGCATAAGAGAAAATAGATGTAAGACTTATGAAAGTAGAAAAGGTCTAAAATTAAGAGGAATAACTAAGGTTTGAGTTTTCCAATTGTATAAGACTGAGGTGATATATAATTTATAAATAGTGTCTACACCCATCCATCTATCTATTACATTGGTTGTCTTAAATAGACCTTTATAAGTTGAGTGCTCATGTCAATGTATTTCTTTCTATGTGTATAAGAACACATTGTGGGAAGGTAGGACATTTTTCCCTTTCATTCATATATATTTCATGGGATGATCTATATATTTCAATTATTATCCAAAAATTATTCATGTTAGGTTGGGTTCTCTAGGTCCTTGATGTCGATAGTTATTAGCCTTACCCACTTGACTAGAGTGTTTTGTCTCAGCTTAGGATTTTTATATCAACCTTGTATTGCAATACATATTTATATTTTATATTTTTCTTTCCAAATATCCCATTCATGGATATTTATTTTAGAAAATAATGACCCACTTATTTATATTCCCATTTTCTATCTATTTGCTTCAGATTTTACTCTTACCTTCCATTTATGATTCTTCATGGATTTTTTAGTTTGTGAGTTAAATTGTAAGACCTTGGAGACTATAATTAGTTATTCCTCAAAAAATTCTATAATTTTCCTATATAAACCATTTTCATCATCATATTTATGTCTTTATATGGTTGTATTTTCCTACATTTTGTTTTAGCACATGCATTGATTCAAGTTTTCACTCATTAAAGTCTTTGATTTATTCTGTTGCATGTCTTTATTTAATTTTAATTTAACCTCATCTTAAAATGGATGTTTTTATTATCATTTTATTTTACCCTTTATTTTATTTAATTTTTTACTTGTCTGACATTATATTATTTTATAGTTATTTGATTATCATTGGTATTTTCAAAATTACATTAGATATCTCATTTTTCACACTTATTTTTTTGCATCTCATGTTTTTATTTATCTTACTTACATTTGATGTGATTTATGACTTTATTTTTATTATATTTTACATATTTTATGTTTTTGACTTAATATTTTCATCATACTTATATTTCATATGTTTTACACTCATTTTTATTTCACATCTTTTATTTATTTATTTTTATATATCCTTAAGATGTCCTTATTATAGTATAGTTTTAATTATTTTTACCATCAAATTTATCACATTATTTATAAAATAAGAAACCAATTATACACACACACACACGTGTGTGTGTGCACCAAAATTGGTGGGTGAGGCACCACAATCCCTAAAGAGACTATAAATCTAGCTTCCTTTAGATACATCTCAAGTGTATGAGTGTGAGACCAAAATACTATGACCTCTCTTATGTCTTGTCAAACTATATCTTTAAGTAAAATATCTACTACCTCACTCCCTCTTTAGCCATAGGCTAGTTATAGATAAAACTAGCTTTGTCACATTATCCATGTGTTTGAGTAGTTTTTATGCTTTTTTAATCTGATCTAATTAACTACTAAAAACAAAGTACATATAGGGTTTAATATTACCTAGAGATATGGATGGTTGGTTTCATACCATTGATCAAGCTTTGTGAGAACTCCTCTTTGACTAGGGAGGAATGACATATAATACACCACACTTAAACAAAAAATGGGATTAAAAGAGAGATGAGAAGGCTACTTGGTTACAAACTAGTCTTGAGAAGTGGCACGCTTTCTCAGATGGATATCAGCCCACTGTTTAACATTCAAGTTTATAAATAGACATGAAATTATAAAGATATACATTACAAGATATAAATAATGTAAAAGATAATCTGATAAAGATAAATGATTATGGATTATTCAAGATAATAGATAAAATATACAAGATAATAGATGCAAGTATAAACAACACCAACATACAACTTAATAAAGATTAGATAAATACAAACTATCTATGATTAAGAGATAAGATAAATGGATCAGGACAAGATGTATAAATGCTTTGCTAAGTTTTAGTAATTGATATCAATATATTAAGAAATATATTTATAAAATAGCATACAATTTTAACATATGCTAAAATAAACTATTTAAAGCTATTTTTATAGTCTGACAAAGATCGATGACGATCCTAGAGGATTGATGTTGACATATAGGATTGATGTCAATTCAGATGAATCAATGTCAATTCTATGTAAAAGTGTTAAACTATATATAGACTATAATGATGGCCTATATTATTAATAAAATAATAAAAATTGAATGTAAAATATACATAGACAGACATAGAAGATAGTAGATTTAAAATATAAATAAATTTAAAGTGTAATACTAACGTTTAATGCCTAAAAATGAACTTGGATAAGATGAGAGAGAAAATCCTTTAAAAACCTTTGATAAGATCTCCAAAAAAAGCTCCATAAGATAGCAAGTTGATATAAATTCCATACATAAGTTACAATGAGATTTTGGTAGCATTTCAGATTCCAAAATTGTAGTCACGTTCTATTCTGAGCCATGGAGGTCTATTGTATATAAATGGATCGACGTCGATTTTAACCGATTGGCATCGATCATAGAGGATTGATGTTGATTTACCAAAAATGGGTAAATCTGAATGAAAATCCATTCCAATAGGTTGGCAAGAGGTAAAAGAGGGTTAAAACAACTTCCAAATTTGTTTGATTTGTTTTAACATTATGTTTTGGTTTTATTTGATGTTTAAGATTTTGATTATTTAAAATATTTTGGGTGGTTAGGGATGGTAAATAGTAATTAATAAGATTAATTACCATGGGTAAAAAGAGGGTATATAAATAAAATGAATGTTTAAGTATAAGTTGACATTTAATTATGAATATTTAGTTTCTTATACTTTAAGACAATCTATGATACAACCACTTTCTACCATGATACAATTTCTCCTCCTATTGGTAATTCAACCATAGTAACACTAACAACCTATTATTGTTACCATATGTCTTATGTAACCACTTCAATGAATTTAAACCATTTCATATGCTCTATGATAGATGGTAAAAAGGTGTCCCCATCTATGTGGTGTTTTTGTACATGTCATCAAGTATTTCATGGTCTATGGTCTTGATAATAGATATCCATTGTGTTATCTCTAATACAACATCTATAAAAAATCAAATAAAAATTAATGTTAGATCTCCATATATAAATCAAATCTATAAGTAAATAGATTATTAGTACCTAGTTCAGATACTCAAATTTTATCATGAATACTTGATAATGTTAGTTTTGGCCCACTTTTACTTTAAGTAAATTGAGCACTTAATCTAGACTTATTTCACCACCTCATTTATCCTAAATATTTGCATGGAATTATCCATTTATAAGTGTTTTATGTCTACATAAATTTTATTAACCACTAAAAATATCTCTAAGCATTTGTATGGACATGCCAAATATTAAAATTCAAATGTTACCTTCCCAGGATAAGATCGAGAAGAATGGGATAATATTGCTAGTCAATCCTGATCCTTACGGGTTGATCCTATCCTTCACTTAATAATGGATATTTTTAAAATTCAACCTCTCCCTTATAGGTTGGTATATATTTTTACGATAAGTAGCATGAGGTTTTATAATTTTGAATTGTTATAAAGGCACATCTAAGTTACCTATTCTACCACTTGAAAATTTAAATATTGAGGCATACTTATACTATTTCACACTAAAAAAAACTTCCCTATTACTCCCAAATTCAATTCTATTCATTTGAATCAACCTTTATCTAAGTCAAGAGTTTATTATATCAAAGTTAAGCAAATCATTATCAAGCATTCAAACCCTCTACAAATGCATACATTATCAAAAAGAACATGATCATACTAAGCACTCTAAATGGGATAATTATGTGGGCATGATTTATTTATTTAGTGTATTATATATGTAGGAAATGATCAATCATCACATAAGTGATTGGGGCCATCTTATCCCATTACATGCACCCTTTTATTTTTGTAAGTTTTCAAATATTTTAATCTTTATTAGAGTTTCAAATTTGAAGAAGCATTTGTAGATCATCCATGAACAATTGAAGGTCAACATTTCATACACAAAAATATTTAAGATGTGTAGGTCATTGTTCCCTAATTTTAATAATTTTATATAAAATACATGATAAACCAATAAAATAAAATAGTGGAAAATAATCCTAACCCATTCCAGTCAATCTTGACCCTAATAAATGATAATTATAATTACTATTACATGCATAATCATATTTGATTGATCAGTTCCAACTGTATTTTAGTCACACACAATAAACTTACAATAAAAACAATTAATTATTATTATATTATTCATAGTTATTTTCTTTCATTTGTTCATGCTTAATCTATTTTAGTACTTAACTTTCATTCTACTAGTTGTAGGTTATTTTAAAACATTTTCTATCTTTCTAATAATTTTATCTTAATTAGAGTTAATATCCTAATTAATTCCAAATTTTAGATTAAAAAATATTGGTGAACCCATACAATTTATTTGATCATTGATTCAATTTTTTTGTCTTATGATTTAGATAAATTATTGAGCATTTAACACCAAAATAACTTTATTTTGATCTTAGATATAATATAACACTAAAATAATTTGCTTTCGACATCATATTTAATAGCTGATAATGAAAACAATTTATTTTCACCTTGGATTTGATATATTACAATAAAAACACTTTATTTTTATCATGGATTTTATAGAAATTTATTAATCTCCATACACAATTTTTTTTTCTTAATCTAGGACCTAAATTTCAAACTTTTTTTTGCTTACTTCTCAATTTACAAAGAATATATGGCTATAATGGATGGACATACTATTTATTTTTTGCTTCAAGTTTTCATAGTTTTCATTACATGTTGTCTTCCATTAATAAGGAAAATTGGTAACACTCATGTTATCAAATGAATCAAATCCTATAATGATCAAACAACCAATGAATAATCACAAGACCTTTTGATTATTCTTCATAGACCTAAAGGTTGTCAAATCTACCATCCCGCTCCCATTATTATTTATGGATTGTATTGGATTATGTGGTCTATGATATTAAAACTTAAAGAGTTAGGCCACCACATCATGAAATAAAACATGTCCTTCTCAACCCCATCTACCTCCCACACATCTTATTGATGGTGTTTGTATGCATGTTAAATCAAAAGTACCTAAGGCTTGTGTTTGTGAAATGATTCAAGATTAAATAGTCAATATGATAAAGTTCATAGAATAATTATGAAATAAAAATCTATATTTAAATTCAAGGATCATATTATTGTAAAATAAGATCATGTTATTTGTAGTCACATATATGCATCTCCATATAGCTATTTTTTGAATAAATATATATCATCTCAAGTATGGGTTCAAAATAAATATACATCTACAATTATTGAATCAAAAAGTAAATAAAATTATAATAATAATTCAAGTGAGATTCTAAGAAAAATATTTTTAAACAAGCCGATCACATTACCTCCAATGCATCCTTTATGGAGATCATAATACTAATGTGCATATCATATAATGCATGGGCATCACACAAGTAGTTTTTGGGATTTGAAGAAGAAAATAAAAAAGTATCATTAATATTGGTGATCATATACTAGATACATAAATTATTGGGGATCAACCAACAATATGATTACACTTATGAAAGCAATAAACCACAGAATTAAATCAGATAGATAAGTAACTAGAATTAGATAATAGCAAAGAACAAGAGATACAAGAAACCACCCTGAAAACTTGTATTAAACTCTTTACAAAAGGAATACAATTGAAGAAACTTCTTTCTTCCACACCTCTCTCAGATGCACAAGATCTCTCTCTAGATCTCTATCCCTCAAGAGCTCTCTCTCTCTCAAGTACAATCAACTCCATCAACCTGGATTGATACAACTCTGTACTGTTCTTCAACATTCACATACAATGAACTACTACAATAATCACACTAAGCTAAGAAGATCTAATTCTACATATAGAATTAGGAGACTTGAGCATGCACTTACAACCAACAGTTAAGACTCTTGAACAAGGGCTCTAAAAACAATCTTACTAATAATAGAAATGCGAACTTAAGACTAAGACTTAAACTCATCATGCAAACATTCAGTTCTGTCCTCGAAAATAGCATTTTGGACGCATAGGTAATCGACGCCGGTTCCTGCTTGCTTGCCTATGACCGACGTTGGCCGATCCTCTATCGATGCCAGTGTCTCTTCAACTACACTGGACCGATGTCGGTCGCTCCTGATCGACGCCGGTGACTGTGTAAACCTGCAACTTTGGCAATGCACTCATATGTGAAGCTTTTAAGCTCCACACCTTAACAATCTCCCACTTGAGATAAACAGCTGCACCAGTACCTGTACAGCAACATCTTCTAACTCCTCCATCTTCAACTCAATCATGAAGACCAATAGAAGTTGAACGAAGATTCAACTTCTCCTTTGTAACCAGCTTGGTTAACATATCAGCAGGATTCTTGTCTGTATGGATCTTCTCCAGCTTCAACTCACCATCTTCCAATACCTGTCTTATGAAGTGGTACCTTATCTATATGTGCTTTGTTCTTGAGTGAAAGGATGAATTCTTAGCCAAATGGATTGCACTCTGACTGTCACTATACAATCTGCAACTCCCATGCTCCCTTCCAAGCTCTTCCATGAACTGTGTCATCCATATCATCTCTTTGCTAGCTTCTGTGGCTACAATATACTCTGCTTCTGTAGTTGACAAGGCAACAACCTTCTGCAACTTTGATATCCAGGTAACCACCGTTCTACCTACAGTGAAAATATATCCTGTGGTGCTCCTCCTGCCATCCAGATCACCTGCCATATCTGAATCTACATAACCATGTAGAGAAGTATCTGAACCTCCATAGCACAAGTATCTACTGTTGGTTCCTTTCAGATATCTGAGGATCCACTGAACTTCTTTCCAATGTTCCTTACCTGGATTGGCCATATACTTACTTACCACTCCCACTACTTGGGCAATATCCAGTCTAGTACACACCATTGCATATATCAAACTTCCTACTGCGGAAGAATATGGAACCTTACTCATGTACTCTACCTCATCATGTGAATTAGGACATTGTTCTTTACTCAACTTAAAATGTCCAGCCAAAGGTGTACTTACTGGTTTAGCATCCTGCATATTGAACCGTTTCAACACCTTGTCCACATAATCCTCTTGAGACAATATCAACCTGTGATTTTTCCTGTCTCTCTTAATGCTCATGCCAAGGATTTTCTTTGCTGCTCCCAAATCCTTCATAGCAAAAGTTTGAGCTAATTTCACCTTAAGCTTAGAGATGTCCTGCATGTGTGATCCTATAACCAGCATATCATCTACATACAACAATAGAATAATATATCTACCATTATCCAATCTCTTAAAATACACACAATGGTCAGATTGACAGCTACTATAGCCATGCTCAGTCATAAACCTATCAAATTTCAAATACCACTGTCTAGGAGCTTGCTTGAGGCCATACAAGCTTTTCTTCAATTTGCACACTAACTTCTCCTTTCCTTTGACCTCAAATCCTTTCGGTTGTTCCATATAAATTTCCTCATCCAAATCTCCATGAAGAAATGATGTCTTAACATCTAGCTGCTCAAGATACAAATCCTCAATAGCAACCAAAGATAGTACAATCTGTATAGAAGTCATTTTAACAACAAGAGAAAAAATCTCACCAAAATCAATACCTGGTTTTTGTATAAATCCTTTCACTACCAACTTGGCCTTATATCTCATCTATCCATTCTCACCTTCTTTCAACCTGTATGTCCATCTGTTCTTCAGTGTTCTCTTACCAGCTGGCAACTCAACCAAATCCCATGTTTGGTTCTCTCTCAAGGACTCCATCTCCTCAACCATGCCACGCTCCCACTGACTCTTGGACTCCACCTATAATGCTTCTTCAAAACTCTCTAGTTCTCCACCATCAGTTAGCAATAAATAGAATAATGAAGGGGAATATCTAATTGGAGGCTTACTTACCCTTTCTGACCTCCTGATGGGTGTCTGAGACTTGTTCACAACACGCTGTCCACCCAAATTCTCTGACAGTGACCGACCTCAGTCACCTCTAGACCTGTTACTGGCTGACGCCGGTTCTTCTTGACCGACGTTGGTTCCTATCTTGCCAACGTCGATCTCTGTATGACCGACATCGGTTTCTATTCTGTTGACATTGGTTCCTACCCTGCTGACGTTGGTCTCTATGTTTTCCTGCAAGTGATTATTTGTTTTTCCTGCGAGCTCATTTTGGACCGTCACCTCATCCAATTCTCCATTGCTCTACCCAGATTGATTCAGCTTCCTCATCTGATCACTATACATCACTTTTTCATTGAAAACAACATCATGGCTCCTAATTACCTTATTAGTTCCTAGATTCCAAAATTTGAAACCAAAATCATCTCAGCCATAGCCAATAAATGTGCAATTCATAGACTTAGCATCCAGCTTCTTTCTATTTTCCTTATCTACGTGCACAAAGGCTTCACAACCAAAAACTTTGAGAAAAGAGAGATCTACCTTTTTACCTATCCAAGCCTCTTCTGGAATTCCACCATCCATAGCTGTAGAGGGTCCTCTATTAATTAGGTACACTGCGGTGTCAGCAGTTTTTGCCCAAAACTCTAAGGGCAAACCAACATGCAATCTCATACATCTTGCACGCTCCATGATTATTTTGTTCATCCTTTCAGCAATTCCATTCTATTGAGGTGTCCTTGGAACCATCTTTTGCCTACAGATTCCATGCATATAACAATACCAGTTGAACTTAAAGCTGCAGAACTCACCACCATTGTCAGATCTCAAGAACTTCAATCTTATGCCTATTTCATTCTCAACCATAGCTTTCCAAATCTTAAAAGTCTCAAATACATCAGATTTCTTCTTAATACAATAGATCCATACCTTTCTTGTAGCATCATCTATGAACGAAACATAGTACTGTGATCCTTCAATAGAAGCTACCTGAGCCGGTCCCCACACGTCTGTGTGAACAAGATGCAACTTATGCTTCTTCTTTGTTGACCCAATCTTAAGAAAACTCACCCTCTTCTATTTTCCAAACACACAATGCTCACAAAATTCTAGATCTATGTTTTTCAAGTCTGAAAGCTTACCTTTAGACTTAAGAATTGACATCCCCTTCTCACTCATGTGGCCAAGCCTTGAGTGCCACAATTTAGCATCCACATCTGAAGTAGATAATACAGAAGGAGAGATATTAGTAACACAATTACATAAATAGAGAGTACCAACTCTCTTACCTCTAGCCATAACAAGTGCACCCTTGGTCACCTTCCAAGATTCTATTGTGAGAGTTACTGTACAACCCTCATCCCCTAACTTTCTTGCAGAAATCAAATTTCTCTTCAAGCTAGGAACATGCATCGCATCTCTCAACACCCATGTGTTGCCATTATGCATTTTCAGCTTCACTTTACCTTTGCCAATTATTTTACAAGGCTCGGCATCCCCTAAATACACTATTCCAAAATCTCCATGGATATAGTCACTAAAATATTCTCTATTAGGGGTAGCATGAAAAGATGCATTAGAATCTAATACCCAAGATTCCATATTATTATGCAAAGAGAATATTAAAGCATCTTGTGCAATACCTGCAACCTTTGCTTCTTCCTTTCCTTCGTGTTGATTGTCCTCCTTAGGCTTTGACTAACAATCTCTGCTTATGTGCCCCATCTTTCCACAATTCCAACATTATGGCTTCCTGCCATTTCTGGATTTGGATCTACCTCTCACCTTAGACTTAGATCTTGATCTCCTCTTGCTCCTCTCTTTTTGCCTTCCCCTACTCTCAAAATTTAAAGCATTCCCTGATGTTTCCTCTGTGCTTTTCCTGCAAATTTCCTCATTCAAGATGACACTAACAACATCCTCTACTTTTAAAACATTCGAAGCAGATGCAGTATTAGAGACTGCCATTACCAAGCTATGCCAGCTTTCAGGCAAAGAACATAATATTAAAAGAGCTTTTATTTCATCATCAAAAAACAATTTTGACTTAACTTAATTGATTAACAATTCCATGGAAATCATTCAGGTGATTAGATACAGATCCACCTTCCTACATATGCAAATTAAATAACTGCTTCATAAGGTATACCTTATTAGAAGCTGAGGGTTTTTCATACAAATTTGCTAAACTAGTCATCAACTCTACCATTGTCTCTGCTTGTGATAAATTAGATATCACAGTGGATGCCAGACTCAGTCTCATAGACCCCAGAGCCTTTCTATCAAGAACTTCCCATTCTTCATCATCCATGTCTTTGGGCTTCTTTGCAATCCCACCTAACGGTAAGTATATATATTTTTGATACATATAATCCTCTATCTGCATTCTCCAATGTTGATAGTTCTTGCCATTAAACTTCTCCATTCTCAATTCACTTTCTTCTGCCATTGCTTCTCCCACTCAAATAGAAATCCCTGTGAGCAACCTGTAATCAATACACACTACATAGATCTGAACCACTTGTTAGTGAACCTGAGCTTTGATACCACTTGTTGGGGATCAACCAACAATATGATTACACTTATGAAAGCAATAAACCATGGAATTAAATCAGATAGATAAGTAACTAGAATTAGATAATAACAAAGAACAAGAGATACAAGAAACCACCCTAAAAACTTGTATTAAACTCTTTACAAAAGGAATACAATTGAAGAAACCTTTTTCTTCCACACCTCTCTCAGATGCACAAGATCTCTCTCTAGATCTCTATCCCTCAAGAGCTCTCTCTCTCAAGTACAATCAACTCCAACAACCTAGATTGATACAACTCTATACTGTTCTTCAACATTCACATATAATGAACTACTACAATAGTCACACTAAGCTAAGAAGATTTAATTCTACATATAGAATTAGGAGACTTGAGCATGCACTTACAACCAATAGTTAAGCCTCTTGAACAAGGGCTCTAAAAACAATCTTACTAATAATAGAAACGCAAACTTAATACTAAGACTTAAACTCATCATGCAAACACTCGGTTCTGTCCTCAGAAATAGCATTCTGGACGCATAGGTAATCGACGCCGGTTCCTGCCTGCTTGCCTGTGACCGACGTCGGTTGATCCTCTGCCGATGCCGGCATCTCTTCAACTGCACCAGACCGACGTTGGTTGCTCCTGACCGATGCCAGTGACTGTGTAAACCTGCAATTTTGGCAATGCGCTCATATGTGAAGCTTTTAGGCTCCACACCTTAACATAAATCAATCAATCCACACACACTATGATTACATCTCCTAAGGATCAAGTGTAATTTGAGAAAATGACAAAATTAGAAAAGGAAAAGCTTCAAAAGGCAAAATTAGAGAAAGAAAACTTCAAAAGACAAAATTAGATTAAGGTTACAAAAGGGAAACGAAGAATAAGAAAGGCTAAAAATAATAATTACCAAGGGAGCAATTAAATAAGCAAAGGTAACAAATTAGAAAAGAGTAACTATTAAAAGAGAATTTCCAAAAACAAGCTCAACCTAAGAAATAAATTATCTGTAATAAAGGGTGCCTAATAAAGGAGGTTCAAAATCAAGATATACCTATCAAAGCTAATGTTACAAGTGTGATTTCAAATAAATTAACCAAAAACATCAATTTTAGATCCTTTTATTCTATAGATATCCATATTTTGTATAAGATTCATATTATAATGTCTTTTTGCATAGCTTCAGGTGTATAGATTTTTTGATGAAAGATTGAGTACTATGTGGTGTGACCTTGCATGGGCCCATTAGGATCCATGGATTTATATTACATTGTCCAATATTTTTCTACTTAATATTCATTATGTTACACTTTGGCTACTTTGTTGTAGGGATCCTTGATTTTTTGTTTTTTATTATGTGTTTTAAGCTCTCAGACATTGTCATTCACCTTAGGACACTAGTGTTGATACTAGTGTCTAAATATTGAATACAGTGTCCTTCCTTATCCTTTTCTCTATTTTTTTTAATTTTCATATTATTATTATATATAAGGGTCTATATGTTTGTTTATTGTTATCTTTCACATGCCACTAGGTCTTAATTTGAATTCAAAAAGTTCCCTATATATTAAAATCTAGTGAATAATTTTCAATTACCAAGAAAGCCTCTAAATTAGAACATATATTATTTATTCAAAATCTACTGAATAACACTTTACATTGATTTGAATAACTCTTAATCCTAAAGTATTACATAAGGTCAAATTACACTTACATGACTTGTACCAAGGGTTATAATAGGAGAAATAACATATAGTTGCATAATCACCATTACATACACACACTTAAGTGGGAGAACTACATGTAAGTCTAAGACCCTCCTTGGAAGATATGGCTATTTAGGCAAGACTTAACAACAAAAAAGTTTCTAGGGTTATCTCAACTAAATTTATAACTCAATTTTATTAAGTTATAGGTGGTAAAAGGTAAAGGAACTAGGGTTTGAGATATATATAGTCGTAAAAATCTTATGTGTGTGATCCATATATATATCAATATAAATGGGAAAAAATAACCTAGCATACATAGGTAATCACTCCTAAATATAAAAAATATTTCATACTAGATAAAAACATCAATCCATAAACATAAGTGTTGAAGCTAGTGTCTATAGGTTAATGGTAGTTTCCAAGCCTCTAGAAATAATATTTATAAAATCTAATGACAGGATCCTAAGCATTATTCTACTTGTTATTACACATATACATATTAGATCTACCTTTGCATCTAAAAAAAAAGGCTAAGTATGATCTATTATCTGTGTTGCAAATATCATAATATTAATTAGCATTATACATTCTATATTTGGTAATTTTATAGATTTAATATATTGTGTTATCTAAATTAATTTAATTTTCCTACTTTGGAATATTTTTAATCATAAATTTTATTAGTATATTTTAACCCCTTAACTCTTATCCATAAAAACCTAAAAGGGTTAAACATTTGGTGAACATGTCATCTGAGTTTTAGTCAAACCAAACCCTAGCTTGATTTAGGGTTTCTTCCTTCTACAATTTTTTTAGATTATTGTATATATTTTTCAAATATGAGTTTTCCTACATGGGAATAGTATAATTTATGCTTTCTCTCTTTGCTGTTCTAGGATTTGTATCCTTTATTTTAGGTGTATTTAGGTTTAAAACCCTAAAAAATCATGCTCATAGTGAAAATCCTAAAGAGTCTCATCGTTTATATCTTTTATTTAATATTCTTGATAATCAATACATTTATTATAAGGATCTCATGGATAGAAAAAAGTGTAATACCCAACCTTCCTTTGTAGCATCTCCTTACAATTATGATAATGAAGTGACCAATAATGTAAATGCAAACATTGAGGAATATGTGGTGTAGACACTAGGTGGGGAATACAATTATGGGTAACCATCAACATATGTGTTTCAAGGGTTCCCCATACTATGGACACACATATTTCAAAAATTCAACTTAACTCCAAAACATACAATATATCATTGTATTCAATAATATTTTTCAATGAATAAAATACAAAAAATCATTTGTGTCACAATTGGGCCTATTCAACATGAAAACATTGAGGATACACTTTTAAAATAATGGATAGTTATTCCATATGTTTACACCTTAAAAATAGTAGCATAACACTTCCCATCACCTACAATAATGAATATTGATTCTACTCCACCTACAGAAAATATTTGCACATCAATATTGCAAAGTTGGAAAACTCATACCTTGGCTATTCCTCTTAATTATACACATGCCTTGCATCTACTCTATCTTATGCCCCTTGGCCTTTCTCTTATTATAAATAGTATTATATTGATGACACAAATATCCTATCTTGCCCAAAATGCTTAAAATGTACTTATATTACACCTCTACAAGTTCTAAGCATGTACGTATTCTCTTGCTCTCTAAACACTAACATCTGGATAGATAATAGTGTCAACATTATTGTCCTACCCTAACACAAGTGTCCAATGCCCCAAATTCAACCAATTTTCAAATGAAATATATTATATTATTTATCTTATGTGCTTTAATGTGAGTTATCTCCTGATAAGATTGGTATAAATATAATATCAACCCTCATTCATTTTTCACCTAACAATCAGACCAAAGAGACAAAGGCATTTATAAAAAGCACTCTAACAAGGATTAAATTAATCAAATCCTACTTATTTCCATACCAATCATAGGTATAACACATCTACAAGTTTTAAGTACTAAATGAGTATTCATAAGGTCTTATTTTCCAACGTACAAACTAGGTCACTGTTGTTATTACTTTACACATATTACATGATTCACACACAAACTAACATGTAGGGGAGAACCGCATGAGTCTAAGGTCCTCTTCTGAGTATTGAATATGTAGGTATTATCCTTTGATAATGGGTTTATTATAGGTCTACTTGATAATGTGTGCCCACTAGCCCATTTTTACCTAAGGTCATATTGAAGATGGAAAGCTAAGGTTTTACCATTTGACAAGGAGAAATAGTCCATGACATATATCTAAATGCACCAGGGCAAAGGTGAATAAAATCATATAAGCATCCATATGGTTGCATCCTATTTAACCTAATAGTTTTTATAAGACACTAGTGTCAAACTCAGATAGTAGCATCGATATAAATTCTCAAGGTTGACATAACTATCTAGAGAGTTAGAGGCACTAGATCTAGAATCTAACAACTGTTCTATAACTATCTTCCCACCTAATTTAAAAAATTTCTAGATCAAGATCTGAATTATCAGTAGAATAAGTTAAGTACTGTAGTTAATGTCATTTTTATATCTATCATATTTTTACTCTCCATTAATAGCTTATCTTAGTTTAATAAATTTAGTATATGGTATATCTAAGTTTAGCATTTAATTATCATGTTTTAAGTTTGATATTCACCCTTTTGACTTATAATTTTTATATTCTTAACCCTATCTACCCAAGTAGGATCCACATCCAAATTAGGGTTAAACACTATCAATCCCCTTAAAAAGTGTCATTTTACCATTTAAGGTAGGAAATGGACTAACCCTACATCTTCCACCATGTGGATCATCACCCACCATTGTGTTGTAGGCCAATAATGACTCAATAATAATTATAAAATTCATGATAGGGTGTTACATAGCTACAAAAAACTTGGTTAGGTATTTTTGAAACTCAATTTTGTATTAAATGCACTTTATGAGTTTCAAACATGAGTAATGATGTGTATGATGTGAGAAATGTAGTGTATTATTATTATTTATATTTATTTACTTATATTATTCCTACACATGAGGATTTAGATTTCTTAAGTGTCCATTGTCTTAGGGAATTACTCAACCACCATTATTAGTTAGGGGGTTACTCTTTGACTGGCTATTATGAGTATGAGAGGTATATTCCTATTATATGATCTTTGCCCACTATTATATGTAGTGGTTACACTTCCTTCCTCCTATTTGTAATATCCATTTTAATTTATTCTATTGCATTAGGTATACAATAATACATACTAATTAAGATTATTAATAAAAGGGGTTGATAGCCTATTAAGCCTTGAATTTATG
This sequence comes from Torreya grandis, assembly GCA_037957365.1. Classification (NCBI taxonomy): domain Eukaryota; kingdom Viridiplantae; phylum Streptophyta; class Pinopsida; order Cupressales; family Taxaceae; genus Torreya; species Torreya grandis. The sequence goes on from JARHVA010000185.1 coordinate 215,371, forward strand.
GTGTGTGCCAACTAGCTATTGTAAACTTTGTTTCCTCCATTTATATTGTCATCTAATTTATAGATTCAATGGATTTGTGTGTTTTATCTTCTATCATATATCTTGTACATCCATTTTTGGGTGAATCTTTCATGATATTGACCAAGTGCAATACCACCAACCAAAGCCAATGCTAGCAACCAATAAAATGCTACCAAGCAAAGGAAATTACACCAATCAAAAGAAATGATATAAACTAAAGGCAATGACACCAACAAAAGTCAATGCCACTAACCAAATATAATTCCACCCACCAAAGACAATACCATCAACCAAATCCAGTGCCCTCAACCAAAGGAAATGCTACCAACCAAACACCATGCTTCCAAATAAAGGAAAATACACCAACCATATAAAATGTTATTGGCCAAATATAATTCCACCTAAAAAATACAATACCATGAACCAAAGGCAATGTTACACCCTAGAAAAGTAAAATAAAGCAACACAACAAAAAATAAACAACACTCTATTTTTAGGTGATGCAAGATAGTCTATCTACCATGGATGCTATTTCACCAATATGGAAAAATTGATATCATGATTTATTATTCCCCTTATGATTACATAAATTTAAAATATGATTATAAGGATCCTAGTTCTCCAATTGGCCCTGCATTGCTTGATTTAAACTCTATTTATGAGGTGCTTAAATAAATACAAAGTGTACCATTTGTTAGTATATTGCATAGACTTCAATGTTATAAAATGAATATACATGAAAATATCATTCCAAATTTTGAAAATGTAAATATTTAATACATATAACATTCTAAATATTTAACAATAGTTGAGTTTGCATCCTCTTTATTTTAATGATGAACATGCCATAATGAATCAATGCTTTACTTCTTTGTAAAATATTTAAAATGTTACCAAAATTGAAGATTTTATTCCTTATTTAGCTGATGCAAGTGGTAATAGTAAAATTACTTCTCTATCTCCAAATATTAATGATACAAATGCATGTATTAATTCTCCCCCTATTATTTTAGGTTGGAAAGATGAAAATGACAATACTAGTCAAAGTACTATAGATGCATCTTATTCTCCCCTTAGTCCAATTCAAGATAAACAACAAAGAATTTTTTCCAAAGGTTTACTAATGAAATAATTTACCAAAAAAAGTAACACTAATTCACCTAAATATTCACATCCTAGTTAATCTAATATTCCTTTCTCATATGGTAATGATATATCTAAACTAAAAAGTGACATTGCATATTCTATTCCTTTCTCCTTTGAACTCAAAAATGAAAATGAAACTTACATTTTTTATTATTGTGATGATGTTTCAAACAAAAAAAAAAAATCTATTTATCCGTCATTCACATTTTATGCTCAAAATCATGTTCCATTTATAGATGAAGATAATGAAAGTACATATTTTATTCCTCTTGCATGTACTGAAAATTCTAGTCAAGATCTTTGCCATGATAGTTGTATAAACCTTTATGAATCCAAAATGGTATAATTACCTCTATAAAATCATTATGTAATATTAATTATCCTTTAACCCATACTTTTCAATAATGTAATGATCCTACTTTATAATGCACTAATAGTAGTCAAGAGGCCATCATTCATATGTTTCATATGGATGGTAAATTAAAACCTATAAGTGCATCTTCAAACTTTCCAACCATTCCTCCCAGTGACATTATATCTATGATTACTAGTATAGGATATATTTAAAATAAAATGATGATTCTTAAGTTACAAGTACCTTCACATTAGGATACTATTAATGATAACATTCTAGGGGATCAATCCCTTACACAAGATGTTTTTTACCATCCTTATCCTACCAATATTTTTATGCCTGGATGTTACCTTCATTTGAAGGTCAAGGATACCTTGAAAATAACTTTAAATAATAGTAATTTCCTTTGATCATTGGGATAAATATGGATGCTTATTATTAAAATTCTTCCATATAATCCTAACATAAGAGGATACTAATTGGTTCTATAACCTTCCAAATGGTTTCATCCCAATTTTAAGGAAACTTGAAGACATATTTTTATTTGGATTATGTAAGCATAAACTACCTAAGTTACCATTGGTAGATTTTAAAAGCTTAAAACAACATTATGAGGAGTCTATTCAATATTATTCTATCTAATTTAAGGATGAATCATATTCCTTGAACTATACACCATCAAACTGGAATGTATTTTATCAAATTTGGGATATCAAAATCCTATATGAAAACACTATTATGAAAACTTAGGAGAATAATATAACAACAATAAAATTCACTAATTTTTAACTACTATATTCTATAAACTTACTAAAAATATCAAAGTGTAATTATAAAACAAAGACTTAGCTAGAAAATGTATTTATGTGAGGATTTAGAAGCTAAAACTTATTTTACAGGGAGGTCTAAAGACTAGAATCAAGAATTGGGAAATGGATATGGACCTGTAAAATAATGTTAGGAAGAGAAAACTAGAGGGGTGTTGATCCTATCCAATATGGGGTGATATTTTCCACTTATAGTGATTAAATTAGGGTTTTTAAGTTTTATGTCTTTGTTTATAGAGATTGTATCTAGTGTGGGAGCTTTTGATCATTTGTGGAGACCACTTTATGACTGATTTTCCCTCAAAAATCTATTTCTTTAATATTTCCCCCCTTTTATTCTAGTAATGTATCAAAGTGAAAGTAATATAATAAAATTAAAAAGAGTTCATAATTAAACTTAATTATTAAGAGGAGTCTTGGATATAGGCTGCAATGTTGAATTATGCTCCACAAAATCTTGAAATGAAACAAATGTATTACAATCTTTACTTAAGATGAATATTAAAAAGTGAAAGATAAGAAACTAGTGAGTAATAAAGAATGATTACACCTAATTAGTTATGTGAGTCATTATGCTTTCCTAGTGCAAAAGTTGATGATTGTAGTGGATTGTACCCTTGGATTTTTTTATTGACGTTGAATAGCTTGGATTGGACTATGCATGACTCAATTCTAATTGATAGGTGAGTGTGATTAAGATTTCAAGGTGTTCTTGACTCCATCATCACATGCCTAAAGTATTAAATCAAATTTAGAATCCATGTATGAATCCAAATAGACATTTCTAGTGTAAAAATTGGCGTAAATAGTGAACCAACGACTATAAATGGAGAATGTTTCAATTCTTATGTAAAACTTTTGAAACATTGGTGCAAAATATAGTTTATACGGCATGGATAATTATATGAATTTTCCATTCCATTTGTAGGACTAGTGTAAAAAAATGATCAATGAGGAAATAATGTGTCATGCACTTGCCCCCAACTAATATTTGGTACATGTAGATTTTGAGACTAAGTAAAATAATTATGATTATGATTAAACTTGTGTGTTGACTTGGAATAACATACCACAAATGATTTCTCCTAAATAGAGCAAATCTGATATAAAACTAAGTAATTTTTAAAATTGAGACTTTGAAACTATTGAACACCATTTTTATTAAACTTAGGTTATAATAAATTATGACAATGCCTATTTTTAGCATTTGGAAAACAATGTTGGGAAGTACACTAGATAAATGTTCTCATTTCCAATGTGGTGCTCTTATCTAATTTTTTTTAATGTATTTTATGAGCACAATATTGTGTGAACTATGCAATCACTTTTAAATATTGTTTGTGTATTAATCTAGGAAGTCTAGTATGTAAGACAAACCTCTGTGAATGCCCCTCTTTTGAGGCAATTTATTGAGCCTACACATGAATTTAACTCAAAATAAAAAGTTATGCAGTAGATTTATAAGATGTAAAAAATATAAATCTGAGTAATATTGACAACATGTAAAGAACATGGAATCATCATTTACATAAATTAAGCATTGAAATAATGTAAGATGCATGTATAAATAATCAATCAAAAAAAGTGTGTCTATATAGATGTGATAATGAAGCAAACAAAAAAACTATTAACTGAGTACATAAAGATAATTAAAAGTAAATTAGGGAGGAATGTATAATATCCATAATGAAATTATGAGGATTTGGTGGATGCATGATGTCCATCATGGAATCTAAATATGAGAAAATAAGGAAGTAATGTGTCATAGCCATGATTCACACAAATAAAGAGTACATGCACAACACATATAACACATAATAGAAATCCAAATGGATGTATACAAGGGACATGTTAAAATGTCACTGATTCAAATAGATAGCACTTATAAGGACGTATTCAAATGCCATCACATGCATAGAATCAAACAAAGGCATATTAGATCCATAAGTAAGGATTTGTTCAAATGTTCACACATGTGAATAAAAGATACACACAAGGACATTTTTAAATGTCCTCATAGTCATACAATAAAAAAAATGGAGGCTTAGAGCCACTTAGAAATGACATATTCAAATGCCTTCAAATTAAACATAGAATGCATATAATAGATGAAACTAATAAACACAAAATAAAAAGCATGCATGATATGTAATTTGATAAATAAGAGTTAAGTTATAACCTAAGTATAATTACTAACTAAGATAGATAGTAGTATATCACAATGTTAGTGAGTGACTAGTGTCAATAGATGTAATGCAATATAAATATTTGAGATGTGAATAAAATAATGTGGGAAAATAAGGATAAAACATGTGCATACCATGCCTCCTATGATCTAACTAATGAATGTACATGTTTTAATAATCTTGTGGGTAATCTATAATTAAGAGATACTAGATTAGTGTGCTCCTATCCTCCACAGTGCTCGTGTCTAGATACAATTTCTAAGTGTGTAGCAGTGAAAGCAATGCAACTGAATCTAGATATGATGTTATGTGTAATATGAAATCATTCATGTACACTATTTAATCATGTATAGTATAAAATTATCTAAAATAGGTATCAAATAACTATGCACAATCGAACTGATGTATGAAAAATTACATATAATCATGTATAAGTTCTCGTTTTCGTATTTTATATTTTTGTATTTATATCTCTCTCTATATGTGTGTGTGTGTGTGTACATATATATATATATATATATATATATATGTATGTATGTATGTATATATGTATATATATATATATGTATATATGTATATATATATGTGTGTGTGTGTGTGTGTATATGTATATATATAGATATATATGTATATACACATATATATATATACATATACATATATATATGTATATACATATATATACATATGTATGTATGTATATACACACACACATATATATATATATGTATATATATATATGTATGTATGTATGTATAGATATATATATATATATATATATATATATATATATATATGTATATACATATGTATATATATATATATATGTATATACATATGTGTATATATATATATATACATACATATATACACACATATATATATATACATATACATATATATATATATATATACATACATATATACACACATATATATATATACATATACATATATATATATATACATACATATATATTCATACATACATACATATATATATACATACATACATACATATATATATATATATATATATGAATTTAAATATGATATGCTATTATAGAAATAAAATAGCACATCCAAGGGATGTGGATAATCAAAAGGTGTATCTAGTGGTATATCATCAAGTGTTAGGGACTAAATCTAGTGAAACTCAAATAAATCATCATTGTTATGGTCATCATACCAATCATGTTCTATAAATGTACATTATATTTAGCATTGTTTTGAATCTTTCACATCTAAATAACATGTTTTTCAAATATATAAGAGGCCTAATGTGCCATTATATGATATACCAAGTTAGATATTTGCTTTTCATTCTATAATTTGTGATTGTATTAAAATCATCATGGAGAATACGAACTATATTCCTTTCAAATATGAATATGGGATATATTTGTGTTTTTTCCACTACAACATCCATTTATTATAACCACATGCTACCAAATGTACCCTCTATCTAATTCCTAATGTTCATGACATTTTAGACAACCCTATGGAAAATTAATGCATGCCATGTTTAACAATAAGTGGATTCGCCAATATGTTTTATCAAATTTGGGATAGCAAGATCCTAAATGACAAAACTACTATGAAAAATAAGGAGAATAATATATAAGTATAACATTCACTAATCTAGAACTACTATATTCTATAAACTTACTAAAAAACAAAGTATAATGAGAAAATAAAGGCTTAGCTAGAAACTATATCTATGGGAGAAATCAAAAGATAAAACTTGCTATGTAGGGAGGTTTGATGACTGGAATTGGGAATTAGGAACTAGATATAGACTAAGAGAATAAATCTAGGAAAAAGAAACTATATGAGTGGAACTCCTATCCACTTAAAATAAGGAAATCCAGTTTTTTGGGTTCTCTATGTCTTTTTCTATATAGCTTGTATCTAGTGCAGGAGTTAGCAATCACTTATAGAGACCACTATATGATTGATTTTCCTTTAAAACCTTAGCTCCTTGACATGTGAAGAATAATAAAAATAAATGGGAAAAAGGGTCCAATTATTGAATTTGGGTGATACCTCAATACCCCATGTGTTGAGAACTAGTTATGTATCAAGACTCTGAAGAAGGATAAAATTTTATATGGTTATCCCATGATACGGTGGTGTGTGAATAATTGGTGTACTATGTTAGATATTGGTGTAATAGTGATGTGATTAAGTGACTTAACCATGAATTTTAAATTAAAAAATGTTTTTAGACTTAAGCTATGGGATACTAGGGTTGTATGCAATCAAAATTAAGAGAAATAAGTGCTTTTCTCTTAATGTGCAATTATGATTCTGGTGATTTTTTATGTGGAATCTTCCTATATGCAAAATGGTTTGAAAAGTGTTTATATATTCACATATTTGAAATTAATTTGAACTGGGATCATTAGGGACATAGGCCAACCTTCCTATACATTTTGATTTTTTAAATTAGTCTTTATTTTGTAGGAATACAAGAGAGAGGGAAAGGACACTAGAGTGGTGTGTTATAGTCCCCTAGGGTGATCTTTTCCAATGGTAAATTTCATCATGTTGAATGTTAAGCAGTGCCTAAAATATTTCTAAGGTTGATAAGAATAGGTATGATTACATTTGGGGGTCATTTATCAACTTGGAAGAGTGTGCAAGGTGGTCTAAATTGATAATAAAGGGCCCTAAGATATATATAGAGTTAAGTGTGTAAGAGTGTAGTCATAAATTCATGGTTTTATCTTAAATGTTAATTTATGTGTCTATAGTAAGTGTAATTCATATCTATTAGGGACCTTATTTACCCATTTAAATATAGATCCTTTCTTGGGACTTTTGTTTCATTTGATATCTTATACATAGGTTTACATAAATATACGTGTGCACTAGCAAACACCAATACCGAATCACTTGCATTTTCACCTAAAGGTAAAATTATTACAAATAATTCTTACAAAGCAAGCAATGAACCAAGGAGGCATATGAGCTATCTCATATACCTTATTCCAAATTAGTAGGTCATACCAAGGAATAAACAATAAAGTTTTTACATAAAGGAAATAAATTCCCATACCAAATACCTCCTATTATTAAAAAACATACATAGACTAAGAGGAAACCACTTCAATTTGGTTGCTTAAGGATGGACCACATGATATATTGAATACACTACAATATAAACGGTTGAGTAATCTTCCTCCCAATTATTATAATCCACCACACATCTGTGAAAATTTGAAAGGACAACACTTTTTCACTTACCATGGTATTAATTGGTACCATGATAATGATTATTTGATTTAAAAATAAATTTTACACAATTTGCAGATAGAGGATTCATGACATTTTAGAAAGAGACAATAAAGTTTGGCTTTATCCTACTTATTTGATAAGTTATTATAAGAGGACTAAGACATACCATACCACTCCTATTAAGTAACACATGGTTTATTATCCCTTATAAAATCAAACTGCTCAAATAAATATTTCTCTTAGAGCACACTCTATAACAAGCAATCTTTCCCATACTGACCCTACCAAGGAATCATTGGTTGATTGAGATCTTACTAGAGGTTCACTTGGGGGATACACATAAAAAATATAACAAAATCCACTCATACCTTAACACTTATGCTTCATACAACAACTAATGGGTACCTAAACTAGGTTATAAGGTTACATATGAAACATATACACTTGATATTTTCAGAGATAAATGTTATATTGTTTTATAACAAAAAGTAGAATCACAATTGCCACATGATCATTATATTCAAGTATTGTTATTACCTAATAGATTCCATTATGTATATTGATTTCTCTAGCTATCACTAAATAAAACTAAATGAATAAATATAAATACTTTACCACATTAAAGAATATCATAATTGAAACATATTACATTTTAAAAATTAAAGCATTCAAAACCATAAATATAAAGTTAAATCCACTATGATCAAATATCAAGAATGGAACCATAATATATATAAGTGACCAAAAGTTTATATAGTGAATAAATAATATGTAGGGGGAATATCCCCAAGAGTATAAAATTCATCATCACTATCAAAATCCAATGACCTCACACCTCTCAATGTTGACACTCCAATATCTCACCTAAGAACATGAGATCGAGACTACTTATGCAATCTCTCCTCTAAAAATCCTAGTTGATGTAGAGTTTGATCATGATCATGGCATAGGTAATCATATTAGTCAATCAAAATATGTAACTTCTCAATTTAAATCTTCTTAGGAATATACCACCTATCCGAATCTACACATAGCTCATCCTGCTTAGAAACCACCATGTGGTATGATACCACTACCCTAGCCACGTGATAAAATAAAGGTGCATGTGCACCCATAATGTAAAATAATGTCTCCAAAAAAGCATCATCCATAATATCCATGGGCACACTACATGTCAAGGCCCAAACATCATGATCTACCATTGTGGACCACTCCTAGTTGCCTGAAATCAAATATAAATAGATTGAAAATTAGATACATTTTTCAAATATAATATACCAAATATCCTACAAGTAAATAAAACATTTAGACACCTAAATCTGTGCACTAATGACCTCCAACTAGGCTTTTGACCAATTTCCACCTAAAGTGGACAATTTGGCCTAAAACACTCAAATGCATTAAATGAGTTGAAATTGATATATTCAAGTGCCAATTTTGGCTAGAGTATCAGTAAATTGGATAATGTAATTTATGGGCCAGCTAACTTTGATCAGATCATTTTGAGTCAAAATGTTAATTTTACACCTGGGTGCTCTGGATTCCTCTTTTCTATCAAATATCTTGCATGAGACACGTGCCTTTTTTATTTGGTGTTGGTAACATCCTAAATGGGATAATGGATCCAACACATATAACATTGACTTCCAATTTCAATCAAGTCAAATTTTGGACCAATAACAAGACATTTTGACCAATTTGATTAATTTTTGCACCAAGAGCCAAAATTTGCACTAAAGTTGACTAATCATGTTTTATGCTAATTAAACCAAATTAGGGCCTTAATTTAATTTTCCATGGAACTTGTTGAACAAATTTTTATTAAAATTTTATTTCTATTAACTACATCATCATGTGACATCATCTTATGGGGTGGCATCCATAAACCATAAATGCATAAAATATCAGGATTATGGGTCTCCCATGCCTAATTAAGACCCTCCATGCCTATTCAATACCCCTCTATCCAAAATATTAATGGATATATTTGTATAATGAATTTCATATTTAGATTTATTCATGGCCACACATCTTAATCTTGAGATGGAAGGTCATGGTTGATCCTCAAACCATTCCAAAAATCTATAAATAGGAGGCCCTGCCTATTTACTTTTAAGCTCTTTTATGCCAAAATTATAATGCCCAAATGAATTAAAAAATCATTGCATCTTAGTTTTATAATTCCAAATTATTTATCTAATCCAATCCAAGCCAAGCCAAAGCCAAAGGTGCCAAGAGGAGATGAAGGTAACCACTCTCCATTGAAGAAGATCTCTTGAAGCACAAGCCAAACAATCCAAAGAAGGAACCTTTTGGAACAATCAAGGATTTGGTAAGAAATTGGTGTTTTGTGTTCATATTTATTATTTATTTCCATTTTTTTGTGTTCTCAAATGGCTTTTCCTCACTAAGCTCTCCCTAGTAACTAGGCCTAGAGATGTATGTTAGCTAGTGTGTTGGTTTTTTAATTTGATTTCATTTTGTCACTAACAAGATGATAACACCTCTCTTGAGTCAAAATCCTATTGGAAATATTTTCATTTATGTCAAAGGTCTAGTGTTATTGGTGATAAAGGCCCGATTGCATTTAATGTTGTTTATCTTGGCTAATGTGAGTTAATATTTATTTAATATTAACGAATATATTTTTGGCTGCATATGAGACAAAAGAAGGGCCCATGAAGAAGTCAAAGAGCCACAAGATAAAGACAAAAGAAGGATGGGATGCATTTTCCCATGAAGAGTCATCTTGGGGAATACCAAGAGTCACCAAGTGAAGACAAAAGAGTAAAGGCACAATTTCTCACGAAGGGACACTTTGAGGAATACGAAGAGTCACCAAAGATAAGGACAAAAGTGGGAAGGACATTTTTGGTCATGAAGGGTCACCACATGACTTTTCAAATGCTTGGATATGAAGGGTCATCCAAGATTGGCACCATTTTCCATGAGGATTGAAGGGTCACAAAGGGGGAAGGCCAAAGGTCATTTGGAAAGCTATAAATAAAGGCTTGAGTAGCCATTTGTAATATGAGTGTGAGAAGTTGATTTGATATTGTGATATCTAGCTTAGAAAATAAACTATGAGAGATGAATAAGATTTTTATTTGTTATATCTAGCTTAGAAGAGCAAAAGTGAGAGAAAGTAAGGAGATGTTGTATTGATCTATCATTTGTTGAGATAACAACATTGAGAGATAGGTGTGTGGTATACATAAAGGGGTTGGTGCTCTCGTGGGTTGGTGCTCATGAATTGTTGTTGAGTTGGTGCTTGGCAAAGGGGTTGGTGCTCCTATGGGTTGGTGCTCATGAATTATTGCTGGGTTGGTGCTCAGTAAAGGGGTTGGTGCTCCTATGGGTTAGTGCTCACAAATAGTAGCTAGGTTGGTGCTTGGAAAAGGGGTTTGAAGCTCCTGTGGGTTGGTGCTCACAAATTGTAGCTAAATTTTGTACTTGGCAAAGGGGTATGGTGCTCCTATGGGTTTGTTCTCACGAATATATTTGAGATTGATTCTCCATGTTTTTCCCACATTGGGTTTCCATGTTATATTTGGTGTCTCTCTCTATCTTGCGTGATGTTTATTGTTTGATTTTTATTACATATCTTGAATGTTTGATTAAGTGGAATTTGATAAAGGGAAAGTTTTATAAGATATATAATATACTGATTCACCCCCCCCTCTTAGTATATTCCATGCTTAACAACTCCTAGTTCACAAAACATATTAGTGCACTTACATGTTTCCTTGATGGTTTCCTCTTCTAAAGGTTTTGGGCTTATAATACCTCCCACACCTCTACCTCTTCTATCTCTTCTTTGTGTTGTAGATAATACACTAGGGAGGGAAATAATTATATGAAATAATAATGGCCAACAAGTGTTATACCACCATTGTGTATAGGCATTTATGTACCCTACATAATTAATGATAGCCAAAGGAATAACATGATTTATTTCCACAATAAGGAGAGGTGATAGATATACAACTATGGGGGCATGCCTATAATTTAGCCCATGGATAATTATCATAAGGGAATCTTTGATAAATACCATGCTATCCTAACACATGATCATACTAAAAATACTCATAAACACTAGGGATATGATCAACCAACTACATGCTAACACAAACTCATCATAATTACTAAATATCATCAGGCCACCTAGCAAAGGTCTTATACAGATGCCAAACAATCTATGTAGGTGTGATTCAATCTAATATCATGCAATAATCAATATTCAAATGTACCCTAATCTGAGGTAACATCCAGCATGCAAAACAAACATGTGGATGCGATCATCTAGATAGGTGTCCACTAAGAGGCCATACAAATTAAATATACTCATATGGCCATACATGGATAAATATGGTTGTACCAAATCCACCACCCCATGTCTCTAAGTAAAATCTATAAAAATCTATGTACAAATGGGCTACCATGGTGCACCCCAAATAATATATGAAACCTAACTGATTGATGTTACACATAATATGATACATAGGTAGGATATAACTATTATATCACCATATAAAACCATAAAAGATGCTAAAAAAAATAAATGAAAATTTACAATTATGGAACACCAAATTTGACAATTTCCTCTAGATGAACTATGTTAGAGGGTTCTCCCTCATCTACATGCTAACCTATAATATGTGTGTGTGTGTGTGTGTGTGTGTGTGTGTGTGTGTGTGTGTGTGTGTGTGTGTGTGTGTGTGTGTGTGTGTGTACACACACACACACACACACACACACACACACACACACACACACACATATATATGATCTTTACATATATATATATATATATATACATATATATATATACATATATATACATATATATACATATATATATACATATATATACATACATATATATACATAGATATATATATATATATATATATATATATGATCTTTACATATATCTAATGTTGCCTTCTCTTGATACATGGGCCCTCTCCCCTATTATTAAAAAGTGTAATCTATGATACACATCTTCAAATGTAATAGTAATCCCTCTAAAAAGTGTAATATATGATACACATATTCAAATGTAATAGTAACATCCCCTATTGGGATATAGAAATTAAAAGTATCAACATTCCACATCTCAATTAATGATGTCATTAAATGAATACCATAATGAACCTACCCTAATCATCCAACATGACCCAACTTGACCTAATAAATAATGCCCCAATTTGTGTCATATAACCCCAACTCCAAAAAGGTAGATAAATTGATCCCATTTATAAACTCATAGATATGAGCATCCTTATACAAATATAAATAAGAAAAAACAATCATTAGTCATCAATTTAATGAGATATTAGTTAGTACAAATGAAATTTTTAATAAAGCATAGTCAAATATTAGCATCATATGTTATCATTTATTTTAGATGAAAATGTTTGAAACTACCATAAAAAATTGGGTGTTACTATTGATCATGGCCATTGATCTGAGAGTTGTCATCTATGTCCAATCTGCATGATTTCATGATTCATTAATGACAAAGAGGTCAGTTTTATGGATTGAAGGATGTATAGTATGAGTGCAGAGCATTGAGGACCAAGAGGATGTTAAGTGGGGTATGTTATTATATGCTTAATATGACAAGGAAGCTAGGAAACCTAATGTCTCTCTATTGAGAAATAATTTGAAGGCCTGATAAGTCATCAATAGTTTTGGCAATAGTTTTGAAGACTCATCATAGAACACAGTGAACTATGAAGATCCTTAGTCAAGAGCTAAAGATCTATGTAAGCAGTTCTAAAGATGCTCCATCAAGATATGAATATATTATATTTAATATATGAATAAAATTTTGTATGAGGTTGTTTGATCATGATTATAAGGCTTTAGATCACTCAATTGAGTCTCAAGATAAGCATACATGGGTAAGACCTATAGACCTAGTATGCAACTAGACCACCTCTCGACCTTAATTGGATTAATGTAGCAACATGAGCTATTGATAAGACAAATGAAGAATAATTGATAGATTTTTATAATGATAGAGTTTGTTTTATTTTTTACATGAGGTGTTGAGATATTTGATAATGGTTAGAAGGTCAAATTCAAGACCTAATGTGACTTGCAAGTCAAAGGTTTAATAGAAAAAAGAGAGAGATGGTGGCCAGATGGGGTTTCAAGAACATTTTATAAGGAAAGTGTGTGTGTGTGTGTGTGTGTGTGTGTGTGTGAATTTATAGAGTTATGTCATGTTTTTTCAAGTATTTTGACCAAGTTTTAGGTCAAAATTTGAAGGTTAAGTCAATAAAAAGTGTTTTAAGGTCTCTCATGTGCATAGAATGAAGGGTTCTCAACCCAAAAAGAATTTTCAATTGTTCATGTTTATGTGTAAAATTTAAATTATAACCTAATATATTCATGGTATATTTGGAAGGTTCCTATCTCAAATTTCCAAGCAATGGTTTCTATAATAAGGGGCTAAGCTTTATGAATAAGATTGTGAGAGAGAAAGCCAATAGATTGGTCTACAAGACCAATAGTTTCCATTATATCATATGATATGTTTTTTTAATTTTTTTATAATATCATGTTAATTAATTTAAATCCCTTTATTATTTTCAATTAGGTGCCATAATTTCATGTTTCCTTGACTATGTTTTGAAGCTAGTTGGCAATTTAGAGTAAGCATCTTACAAAGAAGAGTTTAAGCTTGTATACCTTGAGTTGAAGAATATAATGAATTTTATGATGAAAATTAGATCATTATTTTTATTTAAATGTGACTTTTTTTCATGCTTTTTTAAAAATTGATTTTATGCTTCAGTTGTTCAAAATAGATTTTTTGTGTACACACAGAACTATTATGAATAGTGTTTCGAGAAAAGGTTCAAGTGGTGGTTAAACCTAAACGGTTTTTTGGACCTAAATTGAAGTTTTATAAGGTATATTTTAGTTTAATATTAATTTTTTCTATCGTGTGTGAATTTTTAAAGTTTTTCAATAAGATCAAAGGGTAACGTGTTGCTAAGAAGGCCTATTAGGTCTTCATAGGCCTAAAAGAAGAGTAAGGGTTAATTGAGATATGACCAGCCAATGTGTGATTAAATTTTGATTTCATAATGTTATTATGGTGTGATAAGATATATTACATGGCTTAAATAATATTTTTTAAGTGTGTGTCTCTGACTAAGTGATGTATGAACAAGAGACTAGTATATATGCAAGGTTTTTTAGGCCTATTTGAGAGAGAAAGAGAAATGAGAGTGAAAGTGAATGGAATAACACATTGTTGAGTAGAATGAGGTTATGTCAAACATAATACGGGTGTAATTAACATATAATATGAGTTATTAATATGAATATCAGTTCCCATGTGAACTAATCAAGGTGATAGAGGGCTTATTAAGCAATGATTAGATTTGTTTGAGTGAGAGGTAGTTTTGAATGTGATCATGAGTGTCAAGGAGTAGACATTGAGGTTAGATTGTGATTAAGAGAACCTTCATGAAGATAAGAGCATATTATAAGTATATGATGTTTTCATAGATGAACATTAGTGTATTAAAGACCTAAATATGTTGATAAGGCCATGACGAGGTAGTTGATGTGTAGAGAGAGCAAATAGAAGATTGAGTATAAAATTTATGTCATAGAGAGTAGAAAAATGAGAGAGAGAGATAATACCATCATCAAGTGTTGATAAGCATCAATTAAAATGTGTAAAAATCATTGGTGTTTGATTAGGTGTTGAGTCATCATAGTGTTTATTGAGTGGGTGCTTGATCAACAAGGGGGTTAGTGTCTCCTAGCAAGTTGGTGCTCACTAAAGCTAAGTGGGTGCTTGGTGAACTAGGGGTTGGTTCTCTTTGTTGGGTTGGTGTTCAGACAAATATTGATTCATTACTTTATAATATTATTTGTGTAATCTTTGTTTCAGTGGGTTTTACCCTCCATGAGGGTTTCCCACCTATATCATATGCTATGGTTGTTTATGCATTACTTTGGTTGATTAATACTTTCTTCATGCTTATATATATTAGGTTGATATTTATTGATGAATGGTAATTAATGAATAATGAAGTGAAACTAAAAGAGTATTAAGGACACTAATTCACCCCCCATTAATGATTATGATTTCAATAATTTGTATTAGATCATGGTCCTTTTGAAGACAAGTCTAATAGCTTGAATGTGATCCTAAGAAGCACAAATGTCTTGTGAACAAAAAAAAGAAGACAACATATATGATGAATAATTCTAATATGATAGTGAATAATGAGAATCTAAAGTAGACCTTGAATCGAAGTTCATAATTGCCCTTGACAATTTGAAGCATCAAAAGAAGACTATCAAGGATCTCAAGAATTAGCTATAGGATGTCAATGCAAGGTTTGGATCAAAGGAAGCTGAGTATGACTAATGGAAGACATAGTTATATTATTTGAATTTTGAGCATGAGAATATTATTAAAAAAATGAATAAGATGAAGACCTATGAAAAGTTTTAAAATATCACTAAGGGTCTAGATGACATGTTAAGTGGTCAAAAGTCTGCCAATGATAAGGCATGTCTTGATTTTAAAGTAGATCAAAATGTGAACAAGGAGAATGCTAATATGAACAAGTTCAACCTCAAAATGAAGAATTTTTTTTTAGATAGCCTAACATCATGAGGTATTTCAATTCTTTCAATGTTTAATGTTTTTATTGTTATTAGTATGGATAGAAAGCAAAGGAATGTAGAAGGATGCCACCCAAGAATGAGTTTTCATGTGACTATGTTAAAAGAAGCAATTAGCAAAGAAGAGATCACAGACTACATCAATCAAGAGGTATGTCTAACAAGAGTAAGGTTATTTTCTATGAGTATCAATGTTTTGGTCATATTGCAAGATTTTGTAAGATCAAATTGAATAAGTCCTCAAGTCAGAACAAAATGTTGGTATGGAGACCAAAGAAGGTGATATCTAGTCATGTTTAGCCTATGGATCAAGGTGAGCTAATTGCTAGGGTAAAATGCCAAAATTGTTTGGTATCAACTCAGATTGAGAAGAAAGATGAAAAGGTGAGTCATAATCAACTCATAAACCAAGGTGAGTTTTTTACTATTATAGATCATAAGTTATATTTTAAATAATGTCAATGGTATTCTTTTTCAGCTTAGAAGGATGACAAAGAAAACAAGTCAAAGGTCAAGCCTAAGTTGACAGTCAAGCCTAAAAGGATATTGAAGAATATTAAGTCTTATAAGACTATAGAGATATATGAATCTCGTAAATTTATGTTGTTAGAATGCTCTATGGAAGGGTTTACTCTATTAGAATTCATGAATACACTCATCATTAAGTAGAAGCATGGTGGATGTTTTTTTAAGCCTTGACAGATGTATAGATATGAAGACATGGTAGAATTATGGTGGATCCTGTAGACACCTAAAAAGTGTCTAACCCTTGGTCTTCCTCTCTCCCCTTGGTCCCTTGCCACTTCGACTATCCCTAACCTACCTAGGTCTTATTAATTGAAAATAATCATCTATTTTTAATTAATAAGTCCATTTTTCCCTCTCCTTGCCACCTCGCCACCCTAGGATACCCTCCTTGGATCCCCTTCATTCCCCACATGGCCATTTAATGCCTTAGACTCCCATTCCAATCTCTTCACTCACCCATTTAACCTCCGTCGACCATTTCATCCTCGCATTCATTTGACCTGGCGGCTGGAAAATGGATAGAAGGCTATTTTTAGCCTTTTTCCGGCCTTTTAGCCACCGACGTCGGTCAGCCTTCGGCCGACGTCGGCGATATTGCCGGCATCGGCACCTTTCATAACAGCTTCTTCACCGTTATCTCCTCTCTCTTGGCTCCTCTTCGCATCTCTGCGTTTCTCCCTGGCATCCCGACTCTTCAACCTTCGTATCAGACCCTTGTATCCATCCTTTCACTTGACCTCTCTCCCAATCAATCTGACTCTCTCCCTCAGGTACACAGCAAGCTTCTACAAGTGAACAACAGGGATTCTTCATCAGCAACAGGCTTCACATCCGGCATCACCAGCAACCAGATCAACACCTTCTTCAACAGGGCACAGGTATGTACTCTATTTGTTTTCTTTATGCCTTCTAGTCATCTGCTTTAACTAGATTCAGTATTTCTTTTCCCCAACCCAGACAGCTAACCAAACCAGTGAGACCCAAATTCCTATCTTCCTTATTGGCCTCCTTTATCTCTCTATCCCTTTTTGACATTTTGTCCATTATCCTAGACCTCTGCACAGACCTTCAACTAAAACTAGACTCTCCCAGACCATTTTGTACGTCCACTGACCCGTCCACAGACCAAGCCCAGACCAGACTCTGTCTAGACTCGACCAGAACCTACCTAAAACCCCGTCCAAGCCTATTGCCCCGACCGACACCGGTCATTACCCCCACCGACGTCGGCAGACTAACCGACGTCGGCAGACCCGACAACCGACGCCGATAGGACCACCGACGCCGGCGACTGCAACCAGGCCGACAGCTTCTTCCAGGTAAGCCTTTGCTTTCTTTTCTCTTTCAGTTTGCTATCATTTCAGTCTATTTTAGCATTCTGTCATTTATCAGTCATTTATCTTTTATCAAAATAGTGGGTTGACCTCCCTTAAGGAAGTTCTCATACTTCTAGGAACAAGCTTTTGCTTGGCAACCCACCGCCTATCCATCTAACATTTTCTTGTCCAAGCTTTCTTCTTTGCAGGTGTCATTCCTCCACAGCCAAAGAGGGGTGCTCACAAGCATCTGGATTATGGTGCGCAATATTTATCCAGGTACTTCATGCCTTGTCCATTATTCTTTAGTTTCTTCTCTCTCTTTATAATCTGAAAAAGCGAATTAGCGATAGAAACATACTGGCACGCCCGGTGGGACCCTAGGTTCCTCCTGGGTTCCTTTTCTTCTTCATTCATTTAGGAGCATTAGGTTCTTACCTTTTCTCCTCCTTCTTTTCTTCTCAATGACACTATAAGTAGGACTAAAAATGAATCTTTCTTCCTTGCATTTCTAGACTAGTCTAAACATCATACTCTCAACCCTTTCTTAAACTTGTCTTCATAACAAACATCACATTTCGACTTGGACTTAAAACGTATTGCACTTTCATTTCTGCTTGTGCTTGCATTAGTCCACATCTAGTAACTTAAACGCATATTGAATAAATCATAGACACTTGATGTTACACTACCGGACCACATGCACTAAAACAAACATAAAACTTACCTGAGACAAGGCCCGACTGGGATTTCATCCCCCAGCAGATACCTTACCCGTCCCGGTGACCCTACTTGGATTTCATCACCAAGAGGGAAGCCCACTCCGTTCTCTGGCGGAGGATAAACTCTAGGCGAGGTATATCTTAGCTAAGCGAGACCAGCTAACCACTGGAATCGTGAAGTGAGGGCAGCTTGCTCCTTAGCACCAGGCCACGTACCAGACCCTAACACAAACTTTGAGCACCTAAAATAAGACCCGAAACTAGCTCTAGACTGCTTCTTCTAGGACCTTCTTGATAGCCAATCTCCCCAAACATTCATCTAAGGCATAAGCCACAAATTCTAAAGTTAATTCCTAGGATTTATCGCTTAGGCTTGTCTGTCTCTCTCTGTTTTCCTCTTCTCATCTGTTTATTTGAGTGAGTGAGGACGCTTTCTCCTTTGTTTTTCCAAGAATCTTCAAATCTTTTGGTTCTCTGAAAACCACAGTCACCGACATCAGTTCTACCACCAACGTCGGCTTTCCCCTGTCACCGGCATTGGTTCTATCACCGACGTCGGCTTTCCTATCTTACCGGCATCGGTTATCTGACCGACGTTGGCTATCTTCCTTACCGACATTGGTTTTTAAATCGACGTCGGTCTCTGTCACTGTCCTTTTTTTAAAAAACTAGTAGCCTAAACCCTGTCCCTTCTCTATCAAAAACCACATTCTAGTTTTCTGAGACTGCAAGAACACAGTTTCTGGAACCAGGACTCTCTTGTCAACCACGCTAGCCATCAACCGCTTCCATCTATCCCGTCCCTAAAAAGTCCTATCATGGAGTTCCACTCGGAGACTGAAAGAACTCCTATAGGACCGACCCCGACCCCGACCCCGACTCAAATTCCCATCATCCCTGAAGGGGACCAAGATTTCGAGAGATTCTTAGACCTCAATACCGCAGCCCTCCAAAACTATCTCGCGAGAAACCCAACGCGAGACCTTTCGGGTGACATGGCGATGACATCCACGCCATTCGCCACCCAACCCTTTATGACTTAGCCTTTCGCCTCAACTATTAATCCAACCATGGCCAATACGCAAAGTTTGGCCTCCCCGCCTATTTTTGGACCGACCTCCATCGGGGTTCCATTACCCCCTCAACCACCTGCAATTCAACCAAGTTCTACATCATATCAGAACTTGATTGTCTCAACCCCTCATACTCTTGCACCCACAAATGTAGGCGTGCCAACCTATCTTTCTACCAGTGTTGACATTCAACCACCTTTGGCGGTGCCCAGTCAACTTATACCTTTGACCTTCATAACGCAACCACCTTTAGCCTCCACTTCCGCCCCTGCGACTAGTCATCCATACATTGTGCAACCGACTATGTCGCACGCCTCCTCTAGCCTCTTCCAAGTGCCTTACAACTTGGGGGGCACTCAACCCGCCAATCCGTCAGTAGATCTTATCAAGATACTGATGGATAAAATGTCCAGTCTCGAGACCTCTATTTTCGGTTCAAGCAATACTTTGTCATATGAGCAAATTTGCAATGAGCCCATCCATCCTTCCGTCCCTATTCGACCATACCCTAACCATTGGGAGATTCCTAAATTCACTCACTTTCAGAGTAAGGAAGACCCACAACAACATCTACGGGCATTTAGACATGCCTGTTATCTTATTGCCCATGACGATGCATTGCTTTTACGCACGTTCCCTATGTCGCTTTCTGGCCCTGCCCTTGACTGGTATAGTTCTCTTGCCAGACACTCTATCTTTTCATTCATTCAACTTGCCCAACTATTTCTTGACCATTTCTCAATCAACATCACCAAACAAGTCTCAATCACAGACCTTTACTCCATCAGGCAATTTGACGATGAATCAATTATCGAATTTGTCGCTCGTTGGAGAGGTCTGATCAACCAGCTCTCCTTCTCTTTACCCCAACCTGAGCTCATCGAGCTCTTCTCTCGAGCATGTGCCAGACACATCTCATCCACCTTGCGGGTTCAGACATTCTGCACTTTTGATGAAGCTTTCATCATGGCTTGAAAGCTCAAACTCTGCGCCCTTGAAGAAGATAAGGTCAAATTGCGTAATACCAACGCAAAATCTACCAATGACCATTCCTCTTCCAGACCTTCTTCTACCAATTCTGAATATAAAGGAGTGGCCAATACTGTGGTCGTTAGATCACCATCCTCGACAACAATGAATCAATCTCAACCTTCGACGTCCTCTAGCATCACCAAACAATTCCAACAACGGTACATTCAGCATTCTTACACTCCACTTGGAGAACCATACGCTTCCGTTTTGGAAAAACTACTCAAGCAGGGGGTCCTCAATCTCCCTCCAATCCGACCACCTCAATTTGACCCTTCAAAAGCCATCCCTACATGGTATAGGGAGGCTGACTTCTGTCCCTTTCATCGCGTCCAAGGCCATGACATCGACAACTGCCAAACTTTCAAAAACATCGTTCAAAACATGATCGACAAGGGGGATCTTATTTTAGATAACCTGAATGCCCCACCTAACCAACGTATCAACATCTTCAAACAACCATTTCCGAATCATCCACCTACTCAAAACAACGTCCAGACTTCGACCAATGACCCTCAAAACCATGGCATTCACATGATTAGCACTATCTTGCCTCTTGTCCTTGACCAACCTCTTCCATTAAAGGATGAAGAACCTTCTTCTCCTACTAGCCCTCCATCTACCTCTCTTGTATTGGAAGATTCTTTGACCACATCAACGCCATTAAGCCCACCTCCATCCGAAGACCCTACCTTGCCTACTCCTCAACTACAAGTAGAAGGCACGATCATCCATGCCCTCTGCCCACTTGAGGAGCCGCCCTCTCTTATTTCTTCTCCACCAAGAGAAGAACCAGTCTCTCCACCCATCTCACCAAGGATCCTCTTGACCACCTTTTCAACAAAACATTAACCCCGACTCATGCCTCTCCAACCTCATCACCTAAATCAGGATCTCCACGCCAGACTATGGTCCCTTTACTGCCTTTGACCCCCTTATTCAACATTAATACCATCCATCTGACCACTAAACCTCAACCGACCTTAACCAATCTTTCAAACATTCTCCCTACCCGCTGGGGGAATTCATCCTTCATCCAAACCTCGACCAACTCTTCAACCCAGTCTCTACCACATATCAATCACTCATTTAATCTTAAATCTCGACCAAGTGTCCATCGACCCAACCCCCGACCAATTATTCGACCAGTCTCAACCAAACTTCAACCAAATATCAATCAACCAGACCTCTCGACCAAACATTCAATCTTTTTCAACCAACCAATGACAATGTCAACCAACTTCACAGCCATCAATCAACACCTGACCAATCTCAGAAGAAGCAAATTGGGGCAAGTTTGCTCCTAATTGACTTGGACCTTATCATAACATACAAGCATGACCCAGGGACTTATTAGACCTTGAACCCCTTTTTATGTCTTGCGTCTTCGACCGTTTCTATTGTTAGTCGAGTGTTTGATCACTTGACGTTTTACTTGAGCTCGTCCCTTGAGCAATCCTCATCCTCTTAATCCTCATCCCTTTCAACCCTATTCCCCTTTAACAAGTCCTCTATGACCCTTTTATGATGCATGGATGCTTTGTCCTAATAAAAGGGGCGTCCTTGAACTTCTACAGTCTTGTCCATGACTCAAATTCCTATCAACAATCAATCAAGATGTCAAAACATAATCCAAAGTCACAAAATCAAATCAAAAAGACAGACTGATCCCTCGAAAGACAGCTGTACTATCATTGCTGTAGCTAATAGACTGATCCCTCGAAGGACAGCTATTCAAACTTTTTATCAAGCAAAAATCTAGACCACTCCCTCGAAGGATGGCTATGACTAAATCTTGCTACAAACAGCAACTTTTCTTAGAAGCTTCCCGCATTGATCAGCTTCGCAACATGACCACTACATTAAAAGACATCTCTATGTAGGCTTCCCGCATCGATCAGCCTGCACCAAAAATTTAAAAAAAAAAAAAAAAAAAAAAAAAAAAAAAAAACGGGTCATGGACTTGGCTTGTAGTTGTCTCAGGGTCTCCTATAAAAAGGGGCACAGTTATTCCTGCTCTTAAACTGGGTTACCCTATCCACCTCATATCACCTGCTCAGGGGACTTCGAGCTCTCTTTAATGTCAAAGTGATTCGATTACCATTCTAACACCATACTGGTCAACGACGTAATGCATGAACGGGGTTTTGGTTCTAATAACCCCTATATATGCTTCCTTTCTGGTCCTTGTCAATGAAAGAGCGATTTGCCTTTCATCTTTTCTCTACACTTTGGTCACATCAATTGTCGACTCATCCTTAACCAAGCCATTTTCATCATTTTCAGCTGGCATCGCCTTGTCCTTTTCACATAGTTTCTATGGACACCAATACACATGGAAACTACCGACCAGACCCAATTTATGTTAAGCATAACCAATACTTGCTGAAGCATAAATCGACTTCCATTCATTTTTAGCATGCATCCATCACGACTATGGAAACTTGCTAGGGATGAAAGCCTCTTGACCACTGTGACATCTATAGCATCATCTTACCCTCATCATTTCGACACTTGACCACATCCAATCATCGACCAATCTTCTCAATTAGTCCGAACTACATTGGTCTGAGGCCCTATGACCAGGGCTATGTAGGCAGCACTCAGATAACACATCCTCTGAGGTTAGCTCGACCACCCCCGTTTGTTCATCTTTTTGATGGACAAACCTTCTCTTCTGCGACCTTGACTTTGACCACGGCCAACTCCATCGACTTTGACCAAGACCAATCAATCTTTTTGACCCTTCCTCCCTTTTTAGGGAGAACTACATTGGCCTGAGGCCCTTCACACAAGGGCTATGTAGGCAGCACTCAGATCACATGACGTTTTCTTAGGTTAGCTCGACCGCATCCTTTCATCCATTCATCCATCCATCGACCACCAGCCATTGGAGATCATGCCTATCTCCTCCGACCTCAACCACTTGCAAGCCAATGTTGCCTTGGTTGTTTTTGCATATACGCTACCTCACGGCTGGTTAGTAGAATTGTCCACAGACTATTTTTGACCCTTTGCAAGTATAAGATCGCAAGTCGGTTGATCCCTACTACTTGTGGCTTTTTCGTGTTTTCTGGGAGCACTTCCTAAGCCTGGGATACCTGGAACACGATGACCATTTGGAGCTTCAGCTTAGATTGAGTGACCCGATCAGCAGATGACTAAATGCTGGGGCCCGGTTACTTCAATTTTGGCACTCCTTAACCCTCGACATGCGAAAATTTGACCCTACCTGTTCCGTGACGTGGTATACGCGCAATCACGACTTTTGCAGCGTTTTCACTCACTTTTCATCTTTCTCATCCACCTTTTGTCAAATCAGCACCCGACATCAGGTTCCCTTCCCTCAACTCCCGCTTTGAGGGGGAATACCTCATCCATACTTCGGGGCAATCCACATCATCCCTCACCTGGGGCAACCACCTCTTGTTTTTGTCTTGCAGTTCATCCAGAACAACCAACAAGACAAAAAGGGGCAAATGTAGACACCTAAAAAGTGTCTAACCCTTGGTCTTCCTCTCTCCCCTTAGTCCCTTGCCACTTCGACTATCCCTAACCTACCTAGGTCTTATTAATTGAAAATAATCATCTATTTTTAATTAATAAGTCCATTTTTCCCTCTCCTTGCCACCTCGCCACCCTAGGATACCCTCCTTGGATCCCCTTCATTCCCCACATGGCCATTTAATGCCTTAGACTCCCATTCCAATCTCTTCACTCGCCCATTTAACCTCCGTCGACCGTTTCATCCTCGCATTCATTTGACCTGGTGGCTGGAAAACGGATAGAAGGCTATTTTTAGCCTTTTTCCAGCCTTTTAGCCACCGACGTCGGTGATATTGCCGGCATCGGCACCTTTCATAACGGCTTCTTCACCGTTATCTCCTCTCTCTTGGCTCCTCTTCACATCTCTACGTTTCTCCCTGGCATCCCGACTCTTCAACCTTCGTATCAGACCCTTGTATCCATCCTTTCACTTGACCTCTCTCCCAATCAATCTGACTCTCTCCCTCAGGTACACAGCAAGCTTCTACAAGTGAACAACAGGGATTCTTCATCAGCAACAGGCTTCACATCCGGCATCACCAGCAACCAGATCAACACCTTCTTCAGCAGGGCACAGGTATGTACTTTATTTGTTTTCTTTATGTCTTCTAGTCATCTGCTTTAACTAGATTCAGTATTTCTTTTCCCCAACCCAGACAACTAACCAAACCAGTGAGACCCAGATTCCTATCTTCCTTATTGGCCTCCTTTATCTCTCTGTCCCTTTTCGACATTTTGTCCATTATCCTAGACCTCTCCACAGACCTTCAACTAAAACCAGACTCTCCCAGACCATTTTGTACGTCCACTGACCCGTCCACAGACCAAGCCCAGACCAGACTCTGTCCAGACTCGACCAGAACCTGCCTAAAACCCCATCCAAGCCTATTGCCCCGACCGACGCCGGTCATTACCCCCACCGACGTCGGCAGACTAACCGACGTCGACAGACCCGACAACCGACGCCGGTAGGACCACCGACGCCGGCGACTGCAACCAGGCCGACAGCTTCTTCCAGGTAAGCCTTTGCTTTCTTTTCTCTTTCAGTTTGCTATCATTTCAGTCTATTTTAGCATTCTATCATTTATCAGTCATTTATTTTTTATCAAAATAGTGGGTTGACCTCCCTTAAGGAATTTCTCATACTTCTGGGAACAAGCTTTTGCTTGGCAACCCACCGCCTATCCATCTAACATTTTCTTGTCCAAGCTTTCTTCTTTGCAGGTGTCATTCCTCCATAGCCAAAGAGGGGTGCTCACAAGCGTCTGGATTACGGTGCGCAATCTTTATCTAGGTACTTCATGCCTTGTCCATTATTCTTTAGTTTCTTCTCTCTCTTTATAATCTGAAAAAGCGAATTAGCGATAGAAACAGATCCTAAGAAAGGAAATGAATATTGATATTGTCCATCTTTATGTTCAAAGATGGGATGGATTTAAGATGTATAAAGGTATTTAATGGTTCATATGTTTGATGGATGAATGTATGGTTCATTATGTGAGTTTGTTGGGGATGTTCTAAAAGTCCAGATGATGAGTGCAAGAGGTGTGTTGAATAGTCATCAAAGGTAGCTCATGTGTGGGCAAGGATGTCACAAATAAATATATAGTAGTCAATATGTATGGAGGAATAAGGTTCATTAAGTAAAACAAAGAGCTATGATGCTATGGTGATCTAGTGGTTTACGGTCTACATCAGGTTGGTTGATAGTGTATAAAATAAGAAATGCATCAGATCTACAAATCAATCCTACTCATAGAAGATAGATCCTACTTACACTTCTAATTGGGGATACATTAGATAATTAGGAACATGACTAATATGAATCCTCTATACCCAATTAGGGGATCTCTTATCACAATAATATCACTAGTGAGGGTTCCAAAGCCTCTAGTCAAGCAAAGCTATATAATAACCCTAAGTCATATGTTTTCATATTCACTAAACTAATAAAAATTCAATTAAAATTCTATTCTAGATATCACCAAAGCTTGTAGCACAAAGTTGGGGTAATGAACACTAAAATTAAACATGCATATGAGACATATACTCACATTAATGTATACAAAATCTTAATACATGGAAGATAAGTGCAAATGCATATCTATCTACTATTACAAAGGAAGAACAAAGTTAATAATACTTACCTTTGAAGATGAACCTACCAAGCCTCAATCTCTCCCTTGACCAAGGTGATTCACAAGAGGTTATTATGGTATGTAAGAATGACAATGATAAATCAACTCTAGACTACACAACCTATCAATGCATCTAAAAGACTTATCCACAAGACAAGATCCGTGTCTCCAAATAAAGTATGAAACCCTAAGCTTGATCCTCAAGTAAAATGCTGGATAAGAAGATGCACAATATATCTTACTTATTCTCTTTTATAAATAATGTTAAAATTATTATGTTTATGTTGGTAGATTCAACCTTAATTAAACCCGTTCAAAAGTTTCATTTGATAGGGTCGACCCAATTAACCTAATATCATTATTGACAAAACTCGCTATGTCATGGACTAGGTTGGCCAAGAGACAAATTAAACCTTAAATAAGTTTTGCCAATAAGATTTCAAGGTTGACACAGTCGACATAGTCATGTAAACTACCGAAAGAGATTTTAGGTTAGGAAAATGGGTACTAAAGGTGGTAAAAGACTAGATGAGTATCCAAAATATATAGACAAGCTTAGGGGAATTGTTTTTAGGAGATAAGTGTGTAGATATCAAGTGGTAAAAGGGAAAATAATATTGTGAAGCACCAATGGTCTGCCCACCCCTTTCTTAGTGTACCTTTTAGGGCATGCACTTAGATAGATTGAGACTTGATGGGTTACTACAAGATAGAGAGCATCAATAATTGATAAAAGTTTTAAAATATTATATGTATACATATTCCCCACTCAAATTTCATCACGTGTTATGTAAGTGTAACCCAGGATAGTACTTCAGGAATAGAACATGATGACACATAACATTGATGCTAAATAAAGTATAATAAGGAGTAAATAAGATAAATTAAATGATAAAATTGAAAAACACATACCTTTATGTACTTTAGTGTTGTAGATAAAGAAGGAGATGTGAGAGATGTGAAGGCATCCAATGTGAGGAACATTAGGTGAACCTATAGAGATTAGATCAAAAAGAGCAAAAAATAAACATTTCTATAATATAGACATATAATAATGGAAAATATTATTTATGTCATCAAGATTTCAAAACTTTTTATGATTCAAAAAATGAGTTAGTAAAAACAAAGATATGATTAAGATAAGGAATCTGACGATAAATATTTGAAGTGTAAATATTTAGGAATAATAACTTTAAATAGGGTGAAAAAGAATTCATTTTCTATTGTTTGACTATTCTGAGAGAAAAATAGAGCTATGAGAGACCTAGTAAAATCCTAGAAATCTAAGATGGTGAGGAGATGACAACTAAGATGGGGAGGACGCATAGCGGTCATACTAAGTGTAGCATAGGTAAGTGACTGAGAATTTTAAATTTTTTGAGTATTTTATTTGAAATTGAATGTTTTATATAAATTTGTTAATTAGACCAAATTTAATTACCATAATGAACCCTATGAAGCTTTCAGGGATACTAGGGGTCAAATGGGGAACTAGGATGAAAGGGATCAAAGTAATAAATGGGGAAATGGGTTGAAAGGGTAGTGGATGGGGATACCATAGAGTTTGGTATCACATTATAGGATTTCCATACATTATTTGGACTATCTATAGGGGACATCGATGATCATGAGGATATCAAATGATTAGGGGAAGAGGCAAATATTGGCTCGATGGGCAACATGTTCAGATCAGATTTACCTAGGACTGAGCATGAGTTTGTTTGATGTCTATATTGCACAAATTATGCATATATATAAGGTTATGATAGGACTTCTGATAGCATGAGTGTTATGTCACAATTTGGATGGTAAGGTACTAATATATGCAATAGCCTTATGTCAATCGATATTGGAGCAGGGGATACTTTATGACTTGGGTTATATCATCTAGGTTTAACTCATGCATGATATGTATGGGATGTTTTCTAGAGGGTAGAAGACCATGGGGCCAGTGGTAATATTGAGTGCCTAGATATATGAGAGGTTCCCAATGAATCATCAAGTTGGGTTTCCCCATGTGGTTGATGATTAGTTATTACAGGTGTTGAGAAGGATACGGGATAAGGTGGCATGAGCCATGACCACATGTTAGTGTTATAGATGGTCACATGAAGAGAGATCATGTGGAAGCCTTATGCACACATTTTAACTATTTGGCCAAGTTGGGTGATGGTGGTGCTAAGATTAGCATGAGTACAGATCATGAGCCACTACACTTAGTGGGTAGAGACGCATCTAATGGCATGCTTTCTAAGATAGTGTGGACTCCCTCACCTAGTATATCCTATAGTGGTGACCATATTTTAGGCTCATCATATGAGAGAGCTGAGCATGAGAGGAGGAGGAAGAGCACTAGTCAAGAGTCTAAATATCAAACCATGGCATGTGAGACCATGGACTAGTTGAGCATGATAGATGATAGCTAGATAAGACATGGTCATGGATACAAGGGTGTCATAGGTACCATAATTATCACCATAGTAGGAGGAGCGGTGGCTACCTAGGTCCCATCACCAATGGAGATTCAAGTGGTGAGATAGAGCATAGAGGGTGGTCATCCAAGATTACCCATCAATCAACCCAGGGTAGAGCTAGTCTATAGAGGCACCATCGAGGTAAGGTTTGAGATGTGCATATGTGGTGATTTTAGGTTTTGCTTTAATTAGGAGGCACCCCATAGATGAAGTGTTCAGGGGATGAGATGATAGAGAGACCATGCTCAATAGATGAACAAATAGGGAGATGGTGGTTGGTGATACCAAGATAGGTAATAAATATTATAATTTTTAGTCTTTGATATAAAATAATAGTTTTATAAGATTTGATTGATTGTAGATAAATATATTTTAAGATATATATGTGATCTAATGTCTGTTCGGTTTGAATTTTACAAATCTTGTAAATGAATAGGAGGTTATATTGGGATCCCTAGTGATGGGAGCACACCATGATATTCTATATAGGGTGTTGGTGTTATATGACACTGCCACATTGGATGATCCCATGGTAACATCTTCCCCAATTTAGGTAAGCTAGTTTATATTAGTGGGGGAGCTTATGAGGTATCTAAAAGCATGTAAAGTTGGACTAAAACCACTAACAAGGGTGGGATCAGGAGATACACAAGCATAAAAAGCCTTGGCTTAAGAGAGAGCCACTCATTTGGCTACCACTGTCCATCTAGGATAGGTATAGGCCCAGGTAGCCAACCTAAAGGGACATGTAGAAGGCTTGAGATCTCAAACATCCTCATTGCAACATATTATTCAGAGGGGACTATCTAAGGCATCTATGGGCAGCATGGATAAGCCATGAGATAGACATGATAGATCCTAACCTTATAGCTAGAGCAATGTATTTTTGTATTTTGTATCAAAAACACATGGTGTGTGTGTGTGTGTGTGTGTGTGTGTGTGTGTGTGTAATTTTGATAGTTGTATGTTGATCTTATATTTTGTATCATGGTTGTGGTTATGGATACATGGATATATTTATTTCTAGCACATGTAGTTTGATTTTGGCATTTATTCTATTTAGGAAATATATGTATTGTGTGTTCTTTTCTAGCATTATGTAGTACACATGCATGGTTAAAAAGAAATGGGAAAAAAAGACTTGGAAAATTATAAGTAATCAAAGACATATGCACTACACACTATCACGATGGGAAATTTGTAATAAAAAAATATGAATAAGTATAATAAATCAAAAATGTGGTAATCAAGAGGCCAAAAATTGTTTTTAAACCATGATAAAGAGTGGTACCAAATTAAAACAAGTAAAATCACACTAAATCACATTACTAAGTATGAAAATAATGTAATAAAATGGAAAGCACGTGAAATATTAATAGTATAAAAACAAATCAATTAAGTCAATAAATCATACTAAATCACGTTGGGAAGTATAAAAGAGAAACAAAATTGAAAAAATGGTCTTAAATTAATCACACTAATTCAAGTTGGGAAGTATGAAAACCTTAAGGAAAGTGGTTGGATTCTTACATGTATTAGGAAAATAAGAAGATAAAAGAGAAAGATTGATGAAGTAAACATAAAACATACTAAATCAAGATGGGAAGCATGTCAATGATGTGTAACATACATAAAAAATTTCATCTTATGTCATATTTGACACATGTAATTTTTTTGTGGCTTGGATATTAGAAGATTTTGTGAGGAAGGTCAAGTCCTATCCATGGTCTTACACTGCATCTCATAAAGGAAACACCAATGAAGTAGAATTAATATGAAAATCTAGTAGAAGGGGATGTTTGAAATGGTAATATTAATATTTTGGTAATTTTTGAGGAAGCAAGGTCCTATCCATGGTCTTAGAATGAAACTCACAAATGGAATCCCTCGAGGAGTGATTAGGGAATAGAATAATATTTCTCAAGGGGAAATATTAGGATTGTAGGGAGTGAAAAAGGGAATGTATAATAATAACATATGCATCTTATAAAAAGACCTTAGGAGACATGAAGCACACTAAGGACATGAAAAACACACTAAGTAACTATTGACCATCAATATACTGAGGATACATGTTTGCTATAGACACAAAGATATGTAGGAAAATAAGTGTGCTATTAAGATCAACTCATGTAGGTAGTTTTATAAAATAAAAGTAAATGGACCTACCTTCCCAAAATATGCAATCTCATAAATCCATCATGTCTATAAATCAATCCTGACTCAAAGAATATAGAGCATACCTACACTTTTGATTGAGGATACATTTGTTAAGAGAGGGCATGAACAATATGGGGATCCACTAGACTCGATTAGGGAATCACTTGTCATAATGCACCATGTTATGAAGGGTTCCAAAGCCTAAAATCTAACACAATCACATAACAACCCTAAAATATTCCTAGGTTTAATGTTTACTCTATTCTAATAAACAAGAAAGTAAATCTAATTTAGTACACATCAAAGATTGTGTCACAAATTAGGGGTTAGAAACAAACTAAACTAAACTACACATTCATAAAAGACATATACTCATGTCAATTTATACAAAATCCTAATACATGAAAGAAAGAAGCACAACCACCTTATCTATCTACTCTTACAAAGGAGAAATAAATTTAGGAATACTTACCTTGAAGACAAACCTGCCAAGCCTCAATCTCTCCCGTGGCCAAGGTACTTCTCAAGAGATTATTATGGTATATAAGGATAACAAAGAAAAATCATCTCTAAGCTACACAACCTATCTATGCATCTAAAAGACTTATCCACAAGATAAGATCCTTATCATGAAACCCTAAGCTTTATTCCTCAAGTAGAATGGTCAATAATCAGATGTTTTTTCACACTTATTCTTATTTGATTCTCTTATTATAAATGATTGAAAATCAACTTGTATATATAGGTGGATCTTGTCATAAATACTTTCAGATACATCTGCTATATAGGGTCGACCCAATCGACCCTATATGTTTTTAAGAGGTAATTCACTAGGTCTTGAGCTAGGTCAGCCTAAGGGCTAACAAAGCTCAAAGTGAAAAATACCCTCAAATAGTATAGGGTCGACCTAGTCAACCTTGTATAGTAATCAAAGATTGAAAACTATATAGGGTTGACCCAGTCGACCTAGTACAGTCAACTAGTTAAAAAGGGGTTAAGGCAAGAACAAGGAGGATAAAGCATGGTAAATTACTAGAATGGGTAAGGCTGAGAATAATAATCTTAGGTTAAATGGTTTTAGGAGATGAGTGTGCAGATGGTAAATGGAAAAAGGGACAACAATATTATGAAGCACTAATAGTCTCCCCACCCCTTTCTCGATGTACCCCTTAAAGCATGCACTAAGAGAGATTGTGACTCAATGGGTTCTCATAAGATACAAAGTATCATTAATCAACAAAATTTTGAAAATATTATGTGTATACACATTCCCTAATGGAATCTCATCATGTGTCACATAAATTCAACACAGGATGGTGCTTCAAAAAAATGAACATGATAACACATGATGTTGATGCTAAGTAAAGTACAGTAAGCATCAAATACGATAAAGGAAAGGACAGAATTGAAAAAAACATACCTTTACTTACCTTATTTTTGTAGATAAAGAATTAGACTATAATAAAAGTGTGAAGGCATCTAATGTGAAGAACACTAGGTGAACCTATAGAGATTAGTGCAGAAAATAGCCAAAAATTGAAAATTTTGGAAGATAGTCATATGATAGTGGAAAAGATTCTCTATGTCATCATGAATCCAAATTATTTTATGGTTTTGAAAATATATGAGTAAAAATAAATATATAGGCAAAATAAGAAATCTATAAGAAAATAATTGAAGAATTTAAATTGTTGAAAAGTGTCTTTAAATAGGGAGAAAAAGAAGTCATTTGGTTATTTTGACTTGTGAAGGAGAGAAAAAAGAGCTCTAGAAACCAAATGATATAGGATTTTGAGGAGATGATATGGTAGATGAAGAGGAGCTCCAGTGGTGATAGTGGGTGCACTACAGGTATGCAACTATGAATCTTAACCCAGTTTTTGAGTATTTTATTGATTAAGTGTATTTTTAGAAAAATGTAATTTTAAGCATTTCTAGATGTTGAAATTAAGCAAAATTATATTTTATAGTTATGAAAAACTAATTAGGCAAATGGGTTTGAATTAATTAGGAAAAAAATTACAATAAAGCAATTTTTTAGAAAAATGCAAGGGGTTAGCAACTAAAAACAACTAGGTCAACCCAGTCAACTAGTAGGCTGAAAATAGGCAAAATCTACACTACCGAACTAATCTAAAAAAGTTCAAAATGATAATTTAGTACTAGGGAGGGGAAAATAAGAGGTTTGACTTAGATTTTTAAGTCAACCATGATAAAAATAGGGAAATTTTGGTCAAACTAGTTAGATCAAAGAACTAGAATTGTATTAAAGTGCATGTAAAAGGCTAAAGAAGGTTAGAATGGCCTAAAATGATAAATTAAAGAAAAAAAGGATCAAGTAGGCTAAAAAAATTTAATAATGAGTAAATTAAATCAGTTTAGGCTTATTTTTTATTGAAATTGTAAAAAGATTGTATTTTGAATATACATGGCGTGAATGATCTAATACATCTTTTGTTGTTTCTTGGTTTTATGGATGACCCCAATTATGGAGATTAGTAGACATGTCATGGATACCAAATCTACTAGAGCATCTAACCATATGTGATAGAGCTAATCTAGTAGATGTAGGCTTAAGAGGGATAATTGACATGTGTAAGGGAATGATTGACTAATACCTTCAAATGGGAGGTGTATGGGGACAAGGTAGATGTAGTTATCATGTTGGGGGATGTGCATGCCATTTTATGGCTACTAGTGATAGGATAACTAGTGACTATAGGCATACCAGATAGCTTAGAGGAGAGGAGAGCCTTAACCATATGGGTTATAGGCTCAGATATGATATTAGGAGGTAGGCAAGTTAGTATGTTTGATGTGTATGCATCAAAGATTCTAGATATTTGAAAGGTTGTGATATGAATTATGACACAATAAGTTTTATAACATAATTTGAATGGAAAGGTACCACTTTTCATGGTATCCTTGATCAGGAGGATTCTAGAGGAAGGCATACTATATGATCTTAGTTATGTCATTTGGGTCTAGCTCATACATGATCTATATGAGGTGTTGGTCAAAGGACAAAAGTCTATAGGATTTATCATGTTAATGATAGCTTAGATCTATGATATTTTCCCATGTATCATTGGCTGGGTTACCTAATGTAATTGATGATAGGTCACCTTAAGTGCAGAGATGGAAAGGGGACCAAGCAATGTAGGCCATGCCCTACATGCCAATGCTACAGACTGTGAGACATGCAGACATAGTATGGTAGCCATATGGGCACATAATAATAACATGGCTAAAATGGTACATAGTTTCACCAACTATAATGAGGATAGAGATGATTGGACACTATACTTGGTGGAGAGAGCCACATCTAGTAGCATAGGTGCTAGTATAGATTGGCTTACCTCATCTAGTGGCACTATTATTGATGCTTATGTTTCACTATGTTTTAAGCTTATTTTACATTCAAAGAGAGAGAGACATAGAAAAAAGAGAGAGTTAAGGATAAGTGATTAAAACTTAGATAAGTGCACACCATTATAGTTAATAGATTCACCTCTTTGGTTATGGAAGAAGACACCTGTAGATAAGAAAACACTAAACAAAATAGTTGTTAGTGAAGATATGTACAGACTGCCAAGATACACATTTATTCTAAGAAGCATGAAACTTATTTTGGATGATAGTCTGCTATTTTAAAACAAAGTTTAAAATAAATGCAAGTAAAGAGAGTAAAGAGAGAAAGAGTTAGAGTTTTGTTTACCATGTTGTAGGTCTGAGTGTAGTAGAAGATAATACAGTGTAGGCTGATAAGTCAGGTCTATGTTTTAGGAAGGTTGTTAGGTGATTTTGAGGTTGTTGGTTTAAAAACATAGTAATTGACATTGTTTAAAGGACCGATGTCATTTGGGATCACCGATATCAGTTGGGGTCATCAATGTTAGTTTAGGATCACTGATGTTGGTTAGGGTAGTAGTATTAGAATGAATTAGAGAAGGATTTTTTAGGAAGGAAAATGGGAGTATGGTTAGGTTGTGAGGTTGGGAAGAGTCATAAAGAGGTGGGTAAAACTTAGGGGAGTTTAGATAGAGGGTTGTTATGTTGGGGTAGAGAGAAGTGGGTGGGGAGCTTTACAAATCTTCTACAGAAGAAGTTGAGGTTCGTGAAATAATAAATATTATAATGTAAAGTAATTATAAAATTACTATTTAAAGACTTACAAAAATACCAAGATATACTTAGCTAGTGAAATGGGTGAATTGTGACTGTTGAATAGATGAATTTGATGAGGCTTGGTGAATTGATGGGTGAATAGACAAGATAAACATGTGTTGTTGGTCCTCAAGAGTTCAAGCTTTATGCAGTGTATCAATTCCTGATCTAGATCAATTTGTGTAAAGTAATGATAAGCCTAGATGTTGAAAGTGAATGTAGAATGCTCTGATTGCCAAAGCCTATGCACATATTCTTGATTTTTATGACCTGAATATCAACTTGTAATTTTTCTTTAAGTAATCGATGTCAATGATCTCATCAATGTAGGTTGAGGGTTGATCGATGTCGGTGGCATGAGAATAGGTAAAAGGGATATTTTTATCCCACTTATTGTTCCTTCTCTTGCCAAGTGTGGTGTCTATTAGAAAATGGTAAAAATATGAGGCTATGAAGAATGTATTTAGTTATAAATTTATGTTAGGGGTGAGAACAAGTCATAGGTAGTTATGATTAGGAGACTAAGTCTCATGGTGACTCAGAGGGTAAGAATTAGTCTTAGGATGAGGTGGCCAGGTGAGGTGACATAAGTGGGTTTTAATTAACTAAATTAAATATTCTAAGGTGAAAACATGGGTTAGAAAGGTCAATTATTAAAAGGGGATCATGGGGGGTTTTCACATAGGGAGTCATGCAAGTGTGTGATGTAATTTTTTTGTTTACATTTTCCCCTTTTTGTCGTATAACTTGTATTAAAAAGTTGTGAGACAAAAATATGAGTTGGATGCTCCAGGTATGGGATAAGATATTCCCCCCTCAAAATGGGAACCAATGGAGGAGAATTTTAAATTAGGTACCGGTTTGATAGGCAGTTAATGGATGAGTGGATGTTAAGTAAGAATGTGGGAACATTATTCCTCACATGAATACTACTAGTTATAGTCGACATAATCAATAACAGGTAAAGGAAAGGAAGATTTGATAGAAATAACTAGGCTATAGCTTGTTAGTTATAGATAATGGGGATAAAATGATTAAAGTTATAGCTCCAATGGTCTATGTGTTCTAGGTATCTAAGGTAGGAAGCACTCTTGGAAAATAAAATAGGTTTTAGGTGATGAAACTAGCAAGGTCATGATCCAAAAACACCTGATGTGTGTGTGTGTGTGTGTGTGTGTGTGTGTGTGTAATATCCAACTATAGTGTGGTGTCATAAGCAGTCAGAATGATCAAGGTAAGGTTATCTCAAAAATGGTCATTGGTTGAGGAGATATTTTTGATCTCCAATTAGAGTCATCATGGGTAGAAATTTAAGTGATGTCTAAGGTTGGTTATCATGGGTGGGGAGATATACGTGATCTCTAAGTTACCCTATAAGGATCCCATATGAATAATTAAAGGCATGTAATTAGGGTGATTTTATAAAGGGTGGTAGTTCAGGTTAGAAATTGTAATTTTAAGATAGCCAACATCAGTTAGGTCACTAATGTCGATAGGAAATATGCTGACATTGATGGCCTAGGATAGGACTATCGACATTGGCGGGTGACCAAACTTGACAAAAGGGGTTTGACAGCCCACCAAAATTAATTTATGACATTGTATTGGAGGAAACCAAAGCTCTGAGTGTTGTGTGGCATAAAACATCTAGAGTTTGTCCTATTATGGTGAGGTGGTGAGAGGTGATTAGTTGAGAAGAGTGTGTGAGAGTGAGGGTGTGATTTAGCACTTAGTGGGCCATAGTTTGACTAAGGGACCATTGGTGTAAATGGAGATGGTAGAGGGATGAGGGGGCCTAGTTAGATGCACTCCATAATAGGTGTTAGCCATTATATCCTAGAGGAGATGGAGAGATAAGGTAGGATCTATTTAAGTGGCTTGAGTTGGTTGTTATTTGAATTTAGGTTTTGATCATAGTTTGTTAGTTACATGCAATGTGAATGTGTGGAAGGATAGAGGGTATTTAAGGGATTAGTGGATAGGTTAAGGGTAGGTTTGGGTGGATTTTTGGGGGGGTTGGGGTAGTTTTTAGGAAAAAAACCCAAATTTTAGGTGTGGGTTATTCGGCCCTAGGGTTGAACCAGTCATCGATGGATCTGTTGATGTTGGCTGACAACTAACATCAATGTCGACTGATAATCGACATTGATGTTCGTCAATAATTGATGTCAATGTAGGCATATGAGACTAATGTTAGTAAAATATAACTGATGTCAGTCACTAGAAAACCCAAAGTAGTAATTTTAGGAAGAATTAACACCAATTGTGCCTCCCTAGTTGAATTTGTATAGGTGCATTAGTGGACTATCCTAATGCCTAAGATAGCCTCAAAAGACCTTGCGTTGACTGAGTCTACCTACATAGCCTTGATTAGGGCCTTAGGCCAATGTAGTTCTCCCAAAGGGAAGGGAAGAAGGGGTTAGATATGGGTTAAAATTATTAAGGCAAGTGGTTAGGAAAAATTAGGTTGAAATAGGTTGTGGGACCTAGGTTTATAGATATAGGTCATGGGGCTTAGAGGCTTAGAATAGGCCAATTGGCCTAGGGTTTAAGATATAGGTCATGGGGCCTAGAGGTTTAGAATAGGCTAGTTGGCCTAGGCTTTAAGATATAGGCCATATGGCCTAGGGGTTAAGTGGGTGAATAGGCTAGATAGTTAGGTGGGTAGATGGCTAAGATAGCATCAAAATATCCCATGTCAACTGAGTGTTTCCTACATAGACCTGATTAGGGCCTCTGGCCTATGTAGTTATCCCAAAGGGAAAGGGATTAAAATAGGAGGTTTATAACTGAAGGTATGTGGCTTGATGGAGTGATTTGGTGTGTATAAATTCAAGCTATGTAGGAGTTAACATTATGAGATAAACTACCTACAATACTAATGAGGATGAGGAGGGATGTCACCATGGATTAGTGGGAGCACATAGTAGTTATAGGGTTAAGAGGAGTGTGATGATATTATAGAGTTGCACGAGATGTTAGCTTGATGGTAGCTTTGATAGATAGGTGGGATCACACCACCAATACCTTCCATCTACCTATCAAAGGGTTAACAATGACACAAGAGGATGTATATAGGATTTTATAGTTACCACTCCAAGGTGAGGATCTATTCATGTGTTCAAGGGAGGATCATGATATTCATGTGTCCACATTGTTTAGAGAGCATGTCAGTGAGGAGACCTATCATTTGGAAAGCTTTACATATTAGTTATTGTACACTACCAATGAGGAGTAGCATCTCTTAATTATCTTGATGATGATAGGCATTATAGTATATGCACTACCTGACATGGATGGAGGGATATTCCCTATTGTGATGATCACAGTTTTAGCATAGATGTTTGAGAAGCAGATAGTCTTTACATGGGGACTAGCTTTTCTTGCACAAATATATAGGGAGTTATAGGGTGTAAAGTTGTGATGGAGATACAATCTTTATGTCAGTAATTTACTTCATTGTTGGGCATATGAGCACATTATGGTGACACGACCACTAGAGCTACCAATCATGATTTTAATCAATGTCAGGGTTTGTTTTAGATGATGGAGAGATAGCATGGTACATACATGAGTAGACAAAATTGTGTGGGATATTGATTATTACATGTAGTTGATAGAAGGATTAATTATTTCATGTATTGTTTGGAGGCCCTACTTGACATATCATATATTTAGAGGACAAGTAGAGTAGCTTGTCAGCTTACAGAGTATGATATGGGTCAGGGGGAGGTAAGCTAGAGAGTTAGAGATGATACATGTGGTCAAGGTTAAGGCATAGTTTGGGTTATTACAAGATGTACCTCTTATTTTTCCTTGATATAGAGGTACCCCTTTCATTTCCCCAGGAAACAGATGGGCTAGATTTTGAGGAGCTACTGGCAATCCTAGGTGTGATAGATCTAGGGTATGCAATAGCTTATCAAGCATGGTGGGTAGGTTTACACCCTATGATTTTGAGGATACCATGACCAAATTTATAGGGAGTTGAGAGAGAGAGAGGGATGTATTTGTGTAGGCATGAGATATAGCATAGGCATAGGTTTTGGTCCTACAAGGATAGGTGATGACACTATAGACCCAGTTGACTACAACACAGGCACATGTTGTGGTTATACAAGGATAATTGAAGACATTGTAGGGATAGGTTACTGCATTGATAGCAGAGAGAGATGGTTTGAAAGCAACAAGATAGGCTACCCCCCCTCCTCCACTATAAAGACTAGTACAGGATCCACTATAGGCATCACCATGAGGTCCTATAGTAGGTTTGATGGGTCTATCGTAGACTGTACCACTAGTGAGGTACAATACTGCTTTAGATGAAATTGCATACTATGAGAGAGTCATCAAGCATTTCCCATATATTTTGAGATATTTTGAGGCTAGAGAGTAGGAGAGATCAAAGAGATTCACCATGACCTCTAGTTCATGTAGACACAAATAGGCAGAGGGTGGTAATGATACTGCCTCTTCATGACCATGACCATAGCCTTGAGTATTCTAAGGGCGAGATGTATTATGATTTTTGCTATATATATTCCATCCTATGAGCCAAAGTTGAGAGATGTATGGTGAGAGAGAGAGAGATGATACTAATATGATTCATTGATGTATATTCATATTCAGTATATATATATATATATGAGATTTTGGCATTGTGAGATGTTATGATGTTATGATGATGTTATTGATGATGATGGTATAATATGTATGATTTTATTTGTGGTTATGTTAGTGATAGTTAGTGTGTTATGTTAGCATTTCCCATATTTGTGATGGTACATGCATAGTTGAGCATTTGGTTTCATTTTAGCATTTTCCATATATGTGATGGTGTATGCTAAAAATGAGTTGTTTGATTTTATAGTTTCTTTATTTATTGTAGTTTAGAGAAGCTATGTTGGTTGCATTTCACATGAAATTGTATGAAATAAATTAGTTGGCAAATGGTTTATTAGTATTAGTAGAGCATGATGATTGAAAAATATATTATTAATTCACCATGATGTTTGTTAATATTGTTTAGCATCATTGCTTGAAATGGATATGTAAGTACTAGTATTCTTAAACACATAACTTTAAGATGTAAGAATAGATAATTATAGGTAGGTGAGAAGTTAAGCAAATATTGTTATGAGATGTTGCCTTAAAAGAGAAATTGACATGTGATAGAAAAAAAGGGATGTGGTTCTCTTGCATTAGCAAAGACCATAATGAACATATGAATAGGCATGGGAGTATGAGCCTTATTCATACATTGTAGTATTGACCATTTGTTTGGTACAGAAATGTCATGATCACCTTGTGTCAAGTGATTTCAAAGTCCCTTGATTGTGAGGGAGTAAGAGAGGAAAAAGGTAAAAGGAATTAGGGTGTGTGGGTAGCATAACCTTATTAGTGGGGATGGTATGCCCCTTCTATAGGTGATTTTAGAGCTACCATAGGCAAGTCCATGACTAAAGTTATTCATTTATTTTTCTTATGTAGGCTGATCAATGTGATAAGTCTTCATTGGGATATTGTTGGTGCCTTGAGGTCATGCAAATCTGAT
This sequence comes from Torreya grandis, assembly GCA_037957365.1. Taxonomy (NCBI): domain Eukaryota; kingdom Viridiplantae; phylum Streptophyta; class Pinopsida; order Cupressales; family Taxaceae; genus Torreya; species Torreya grandis. Next base: position 256,517 of record JARHVA010000185.1, read on the forward strand.
CAATACAAAAATCTTCTAAATCATTATTTCCTTGATAACAATGCTTGACTTAGCCATCCTTCAAGGGAGTAGTATAATCTATTTTTTTAGTTTTCCTTCAAGGAAGTAGTCTATTTATAATAGAAATGAGAAGTTACGTAGTTGTCCTTCAAGGGAGAAGTCTACGTTGAGAATCATGACCTGAGAGATAATAATTTTTCTATATATCCCAATTTCTGTTATTGTATATTTTTTTGTTTACATATGACTTTAGTCATGGATAGGACTATAGAAGCTTAGAGGTTTTCCTTTATGAGGGCAAAACCATAACACTTGGAAGATTAACTAAGTGTGCAAGAACAAGGGTTAAGAGGAAGGGAGGTGAATGTAATAGGGTTACTCAAGGGATGAGCTCAAGTTAGACACAAAGTAAAGCATCACTTGATTAACAAAATAATGGTCATAGGTGAAAAGCATTTAAAGGATTGAGTTTTGGCTTTCCTTTGAGAGAAGACAAGTGATAAGTTCTTGAGCCATAATTGTGAGTTATGATGTAGGGTCCAAGCCAATTAGGAGCAAACTAACTCCATTTGTTTTTCTCCATATTTGTCACATGTTGATTTTCCTTTAAGATGAGATATTTGATATTGAAATCTTAGTCCTTGAGGTTTTTATTATAAGCACATTTGGTATGCCCTTGATATATTTGGAGGTGATTGAGTGTTATTAGAAAATGTTCATTGAGTATCTCAAGTTGGGCCAAACATTCTTGGCAAAAGTCATCATTAATAAGTATGTCTTATAGAGAGATGCAAAGAGAAAGAATCTATACCTCAAGAGGCAAGATGGCTTTCATCCCATAGACTAATGTAAAAGGTGTAGCACCCGTAGGGGTTTAAATGCTAGTGTGATAAGTCCATAAGGTGAAGGGAATGAGTGTATGCCAATCCCTACCAGCATCATTGACTATCTTCATGACGATTTTGGTTAAGGTTTTATTAGAAGCTTCTACCTATCCATTTGCTTATGGATAGTATGATGATGGGAAGCTTAATTTTATGCCAAAATCATCAGAGTTTTTGGATAGTCTTATTCTTGAAAGATTTGCCATTATTCATAATAATCTTATAGGGAACACTAAAATGATAGATGATGTGATGGTTAATAAAGTCAATGATTTTATTAGCCTTAATGGAGATGAGAGGAATAGCCTCGACCCACTTGGTGAAGTATTCAGTAGTAATAATGATAAAATGATACCAGAGAGATGAATGAGGGTTAATCTCACTGATTAGATCCAAACGCCATTATGAAAGGGGCCAAAAGTCTTTGTTAACTTGTAAGGCATGGCTTGGAGTGTGAAGGAGGTTAGCATTTTGTTGACATTTAACACAACACCAAACATAATTTTGACAGTCTTGGTTGAGTGTTGTCCAATAGTATCCAAGTTAAAAGATGTGTTTGGCAACTAAATTCTCACTAAAATGTCTGCTACAAATCCCATCATGGACTTCCTTAATAGTGAAGGGGATTTTAACACAAGTAAGGCATCTAAGGAGGAGACCATCAAAGCCTCATTTATAAAAAAGGCCCCATCATAGTGTAGCAGTAAATACTTTTAATGAAAGCACATCTCCCATTATTGGAAAGGCCTGATAGAATGATAGCATAAGTGAGATAGTCAATAAGCTATTTGTACCAAATGTCATGTGGATTAGAATAAACATTGCCCACAAATAGGATGTTAGTTAACACATAGGAGGGCAATGTGAGGTGATGCATGGTGATTTAGATTTTCAAAGAAGAGGGCAAGGATGGAATGTGTGAGGTAAGGGAAACCATCATGTTAGAAAACTTGTTTGTAGATTGAGGAACAATCTGTAAGAGGTAGTGGTCAAATGATTCTAATAGTGCATCTACATGATGTTTATATCATTTTAGAATTTCATTTTTTTAGATGTAGGAATCATTAACTTGATTAATCACTAGATGGGAATCACCAAAGATGCTAATTGATTTGACACCTAAGAAAATGGTAGTTTGAAGCCCTAAGACTAAAGCTTCATATTCAACTATATTGTAAGTACATTCAAAATCTAGTTTAAATGATAGAGGCATAGGTTCACCATCAAGAAGGATGAGGACAACCCTCGTTCCCCCACTGAGTTGACATTTAGACCCATCAAAGAGCATCATCATTTGATAGGAGATGTCATCAATGGATAGTATTATAATAGACTCATCAGGGAATTTGAGGTTAGAAGGTTGGTTATTGGGTAAAGGGGCATCGACTAACTGGTTAGAAATTATTTACCCCTTAATAAACTTTTATTGGATGAATTTCAAGTCAAAATCAGTAAGGAGCATGATCTAATGAGTCATACGATGATTTTAGTATGGCTTGAAATGCATGTATCTAAGGGGGTCAATATGGGTGATAACATAGATTTTGTGTAATAACCACCCCTATTTTTCTAATGAAAGAAACTTGTGAACTACTGTCATCTCAATTAAATTACTTAATGATCAACATGTCATTTTTTCAAACACTTGACAAACATACAACTATACATGCAAAACCTGAAACTCCTTATTTGTTGTTAAACACTAATTTGCAATATAAATGTGCACATATAATTGCCTCATGGGCTGCAAAAAATATTCAAATTTGTATTCAAAAATTACAATGCTTAGATATGAAAATTTGATAGAAGAAACCTATAAATTAGTGTTGTAGTGATCTATAGATGAAATGGCAACCTTCATGACCTCTAATCAGCAAGAATAAACAAGTAAACTTGATGTAAACACTGTTCACGCGCTATAGCAGCACTATTCATGGCACTGTATCAATTTTACTATTCACAAGTACTGTAGCAAAATCGCTATTCACACGTACTGTAGAAAAACACTATTCATGCGCACTGTAGCAAAAACACTATTCATGGCTCCTATAGCAAATAATTATTTTGCCCTTTTTTATTGTAAATCCAATCAGCCCAATGTGTTTCCTGAATGAAAACACCATCAATCCTCCTGACTGTGTCTTTCAACAGCAAAGAGAATGCTATAAAAGAGAGATTTCATCCTCCAAGCTCAAAAATTAGATTTCTAGGAAATCCAACAGCATAACATTAATCTCATCCAAAAACCCCCTAAATGGAAGCTCTTCTATTTATTTTATAGAGTTCTCATAAGAGTCCATTCCTTCATTTTTTCAATGTGGGATAAAACATAACTCCCTTTATGTAACTTATGTATCCGATGTATTATAAAATAAAGGGGATTCTTTTATTTAAATAATTCCCATAAACTATAGAATATGCATTAATAAAGTTAAATATTTAAATTTAACTTTATAAAATAACTTCATTAATACCCAATAAATCATATCAATGATAAATATATCTTCCTGTCAATTTTAAACAATTACCATCGACATGTCACTGCCCCTAGATGTCCAGCCATGTCCATTCATGACTTACTATAAATAGTAAGTATGCCCAAAATTTCCTCAAAAATATATGCAACTAAAACTATCTAGGCCAAATGGCCTCTAAGTCCCTTTAATGTCTTGGTTAGCCTATGGGAGCATAGGGAAATAGGCTAATGACAACATCATGCTATGAATGTTAGAAAGGGGACATTACATTTTGTGATTTAAAAGGTAGTGGCAAAGTTTGGAAGCTATGAAGACCAATGTGAAGCAAAGATTCTCAGTATGAATATACTGAGTTTCATAATCAATAAGTGTTTAGCTTATGTAGTAAACAAATTGCTCTCTATGTTGATCATCTTGATGTAAAATCATAGCACCCAAGGAATGGTCTATTGCAAAAATGTAGAGGTAGAAAGGTTGGTCCTCTTTAGGGGGAATAAGAACTAGTGGGGAAAGGAGATACCCTTTAAGTGCATTAAAGGCTTTCCGAAAATCCATGTTCCAATGAAAGGAGACATCCTTTTTAAGTAGATGATGAAAAGGCTGACATCAATCTAAAAATTGAGAGATGAAATGATAAATCAACTAAATTTTTCTTTGTAAGCTATAGAGTTACTTGAGATTAGTGGGTGGAGGAATTTCTAGTATTGCTCAAACCTTAGTAGGGCCAACCTCGATACCACAGAGGGAGATAATAAATCCTAGAAGCTTACCTAAAAGGACCCCAAAGATGCATTTCTTTGGGTTTAGTCAAACATTATATTAGAGGAGATGAGTGAATATGATTTTGAGAATTACCAAGTGATCCTTGTGATGTTTAGACTTTCCAAGTAAGTCATCCATATAGTCTTCCATAATTTTGTGTAGAAGGTCATGAAAAATGTAAGTCATGGTGCATTGGTAGGTAGCACCAGCATTTTTAAGGCTAAAAGGCATGACCCAATAATAGAAAGTCCCCCATGGAGTGATGAAGGAGGTCTTGTGTTGATCTTTAGGAGAAATCAGGTTTTGATTGTAGCCTAAGAACCTGTCCATAAGAAATAGCATCTCATGACTAGCCATCAGCTCAACAAGTTGGTCGATGCTTGGTAAAGGGAAGTCGTCATTTAGACAAGTGAGATTTATATCTTGGTAGTAAATGTAGATGTAGATTCCCCTTATCACTTTTAGATAGGGATGATATTGAAAACCCATCGTGGATAGTCAATGGGTTGAATAAAATTAATACAGAGGAGGTGTAGGAGATCTTCTTTGACAAGGAGAGAAATATGAGGGTTCATCTTATGAAGCTTATGCTTAACATGCTTAGCATCATAGTTGGTTAGAATATTATGGGTGATGATAGAGGGGTTAATGCCAAGAATGTCATGATAATACCAAGTAAATGCTTTACTATGATTAGAGAGGAAAGTGGCATAATTGGTTTGTTCAAGGGAATCTAAATATTGGCCAATATTAAAGATTCAAGGGTTATCTAGAGAGGTTAAATTAATGTCAATAGTTGATTCATTTAACATATTTTGCATTCTGGAAGGGATTGACCATTGGATATAGGAATCATCTGCACCCATGTAGGTGAGAATAGCATCATTATCCTGACATTGCATAGTGTTAATAGTGGGAGAGTCTTCATCAATCATTTCAAGATGAATGAGAGAAAGGGACCTTATTTCCTCACCTAGATGATAGGTCAGGGGTCCTAAATGAATGGTGTTGATTGAAAAAAAATATAGGAGGTATGGATACCTCTGATTCTATAGGTGATGGTGGGAGAAGAGGAGAAGATGGAGAAGGAGATAATGGCTCCTTGATATGAGAGACCTTGGTGGATTTCGTTGGTTCATTAAAACCCATACCATACTTATTTTTGGCATCTTTAACGGTCTTGTTGGTGGGTTATTCAATGGGTGTATAAGCACCCTACTCATAACGACCCAACCTAAAGATAGGTGTGAGCAAAACTAGGTTTTCCTAAGAAGGAGAAGTCACAGGTAAAAGGTTGTGGTGAAGAGGAGGGATTTTTGACAGTAGGAGCTTGATTGATTCCCCCATATGTGAGATTATTTTGAAGGTTATGGGGACCATACAGGATGACCATCCCAATACAAGGACCATAATTGGGGTGCATGTGAATTTTTCCATACTGTTGTGGAGTATGGAACATGTCAAGTGTCAACAAGTGATATTCTCTGAGCATAAGGCATTTAAAAGTGTCTTCTATGGGATCCTTATCAAGAATTTGTGTCACCGGTATATGAGTAATCATGGTAGTTGAGCTTGTTGAGGCTTCAATGGTAGAATGTGAAGAGGAATATTTTTTCAATGAAATGAGAACATCATTGGGATGATAAGTCATGTTGCATATTTTGAAAGGAGGTAGATCGGTGGGAATAATATGCACTTACCCACCATACTCAAATTTGACATAGTGGTGTAAAGTTGAGGGTATACATGCCATGGCACATATCCAAGGCCATCCAAGCAATATATTGTATTGAAACTCTCTTGTTATAACATAGAAAATTTCATGAATTATGCAAGGACCAACATGAATATGCAAGACTATAGTACCCACAATAGTCATTGTAGTATCATTGAAGGAATAAAGTATCGCATCAGACTGTAACATGTAATTATCAAGAAGTGATAGGTATTTTTAAACATGAGTGGAGATAATATTAATACTATAACCTCCATTGATTATGACTCTTAAAATGAGTTTGATCAATATTTGCAGTGATAAAAAGTATAGGGTCCTGGTCTCCAGGGTGAAGAGCCAAATTTTTTGAATCACTAAAGGAAACCAAGGCAATAGTATTAAGAGAATCTAACAAATCTATAAGAGGTTGAGGATCATTATATTTTACCTCAATGGCTTGTAAAGCCTTGATCAAGGCTTGACAATGTTGTGATGAGTTTTCAATTAACTCATATAAAGACATCTTTATAGGGGTTTGGTGAAGTTATTTCACCATTGTGTCTTGAATGGCTTGTGAAGATGTGGGTTAGGGGGTACCAAGAATAGAGATCTTGGGATTTGGTGGAGGAGCGTCTTTTGAGAATGGATGAGCCCAAGGGGTGGTGACCTTTTCCTTACCTTTATCCTTTTGATTTTGAGATTGTGTGGCCATATTAACTATGTTAATTTGGAGCATAGGAGAAGAAGGTGGTGGAGGAGGCACAACCTCATCATTGGTCTTAGACTCAAGCAAGGTGGTAGGTAGAGTTTGAAATATAATTGGTAGAATAACTATGAGGTTAGAAAGAGGCTCCTTAATGAAAAGGTTATTCATATCAAAGTGCTATTGGATAATAGTTGTGAGAGATTTAAAGCTTTATGTATCATGTCCAAGTGAGTGATGATATAAACAAACTTGTGTGTCATCAAACCAAGATGGTTATGGTCTGAGACACTGATAAGGCCTGATTAGAGGAAGGGTTTGGTGGAAGAGTACAAAAACTAGCATAAGAGAGAGGCATGAGATCCTACCAATGGGATAGCACTTATTGTTACAATAGGGGTGGAAATCTTCTTTGATTTAATAGGTGTAGATATGGTTTTGTGTGGTACCCTTTTGGGTGAAGTCATAGCCACTAATTTTGTTAACACATTTTTAGTCATAGGTGTCAAGGTGTTGTATGTGTAAGGGCCACTAAGTGGTAGAGGTAAAAGAGGAGGTAGATTTACCTTTTATCTTGCTTGGAAAGAGAACACTCCAACTAAATTGGAAGGGTGGGGTCCCAAGATCGATGGCAAAGTTAAGGGTAGAGGAGGAGTGGAATGGTGAGGCCTACGAAGCTTAACATTCTTCCTTGGTTTAGGCTATAGAGCTCCAATTCATTGTTGAGGATTCAAATCTAACTTTACCAGTGGATGAATCAGATTAGACACTAGGTGAACACCCAAATATCTAATTTGCTTTAGTGTAGTAGATGCCTGTGATGGTTCTAATGTAAAGGGCTATGCTTCTGATGGTCCAAGCAAAGAAGTTCTATCTTTTTCAAAAACTTTGGGATAAATAGTAGTGAAAGGATTGGTGGTAGAGGATGACATTTGTTACATAGGATAGGGAGTTTTAAGTCAGTCCTAAAATGTCGAGTGGTCTAGCTTCTTGGAGTCAAGAAAGTCTAGATTTCTAACCAACCATGAGAAGGGTTTAGATGAAGTTTTTGTAGGCCTTACAGTTGCTTCCATAGAAGACTTACATGATTGGGCAAGAGGGAATGTTTTGGCTTCTATTGTTTCAGTCCAAAGATGCGTAAGAACCAAAAATGGGTCTTCTTCAATCAAGGTAGTGTTGACCCAATTTTTCCCCTCTGGCAAAATCTCGATCACCTTCTACACCTACTTTGCATGACCAGTCATTTCAAGTTGCAAGGTCCATCTTCAGGGTTCGACAGCTCCATTTCAAAGCATTTGCTCATCGGCCGCGTTCATTGGCATTCACGATAGCATAAGATAGAGTCTTCAAACATTCACAAAAGGGGAGAGGAAAAGGCTGGAGCATTTAACACTAAAGCAAAAGAAGGGCAGATGTTTACAAGAACAATGCAATGGGCAGCAAAATTTCTGCCCACAACACCGATGGGTAAAAAGAGACTACAAATAGATGCAGTCAGTGGAAAAATTGCCGCTCACAACACAAGTAGAGAAAATAAAGGCCGTCAACATCAGCCGACGTCGGCAAAACTGTCACGCTTGGAAGATAACTAAGTTGATGTCGGCAAAATTGCCGCGCACGGCAGCTAACTAGGCCGATGTCAAAAAAACTACCGTGGTCAGCAGTAAATCAGTCAATGTCGGCAAAAGTCCCACGTGCAGTCCATGACAGTGGGCGATAAAATCGCCACCCACAACATCAAGTGGCAAAAAAGGCCTACAAAACACAGGAAAAGGCCCACCCAGCCGTCGAAGGAGCAAACTAGCACACAAAATGAGGCAGCAAGCATGGTCCCAACAGACTTATGACATCATCTACAATGTTTTCTCTCTTCCCAATGAAGACTCAAGCTGCCACTTGCAAGCAAAAGGCCAATGAGAGCTCCTCTTGGCTCTTTCCATATAAATACGTAGACTTGGTCATTTTTTAAAAAATCATCTTCTCCAATTTTGTAAAGAGCATAGCTCTGCAAATTCTCCACCTAAATCAATAAAATATAGTCTTTTGCCTCCATCTTGGATAGATTTTCTATGTATGTCATGAGTAATGTTTGTGTTTAGTCATTATCTTCGATGCTTTCATAGGTTAATGCCAACAGACGAGTCATCTACAAGGGCCATTCCTACAGCTGAAAGGAGAAGAGCAATATTTGAGAAGGACAGAATAGAGGAAGTTTCTCATAAGTGTGCATTCCATAGCACCTTGGTAAACCTCTGTTATGTATTTTATATTATAGCCTCCCTGTTAGTCTTAGCAGCCTAGTTCTTCTGCCAGATGTGTAGAGTATATTTGCATTTTCCTTGATTCTGAGTGTGGATGTGGAAGGTCAACCTTTATTTTGGTGTATCACCTCTTTAGTGTAGGTAGTTTGTTTTCATGCATTTCTTCCCCCTTTTCACCCCCTAGTATATAGTTGTATATCCATTATTTTTGCATTACCTAAAACAAACAAGATACATCAGAGGGAACTAGCCCATACCTAGAGACTCTCCTCTCCTGCTTCACCATCCCACAGGCGAGAGAGGGGTTTCCATGTTGTGGGGAGAAGGCAGGAACCTATTTTCGTGCCACCGGGTGCAATCTCCAGCGTCAATAGTTTTGGCATGCCCGGTGGGACTATATTTTTCAACACAGTAAAGTTCAGGATTGATGTTGGTCCTGACACAGTCAATTCAAATTTTTAGCATCTGGTGACTCCAAGTTAAATCTGCTAGTTAAGTAGCCTGGTGCCATCAGAAATCAATCACTTCTTGTATGTATACTTCTTTTGCTCAAAATCATGGGTCTTGTTTTCCTTCATGTGAGTGTGATCAGACTTCAGATATTTATGCAATCCCCTCAAGCAGCTCTCCTAGTTGCCCTGCAACTATAAGGGAGGTGGCATTGGAATTTGAGAGATAGACAATGGAAATCGACAGGTTGGAAGAGTAGTACAAATATCAGCAGGAGCTGATATATAAAGAGGAGTGCTTGTTTAGGCAAACACAGGGCTTGTAGTCCATGAAGGAGGAGGTAACAAAATGGAGAAACCCATCTATCCAAGGTAGTCAGCCTTGTGTGCCCCCTCCTACCCTGAAGAAAACCTCCTCTTTTGTACCAAATCCATTTTATCAAATTGCACTTGCTCACTCCAGCTCATCAAATACAGATGCTCCCAATCCCATGCGCCTGGCTTTCCAACACCAAATGGCATTAGAGCAACCTCCCATGGAGATCAATCTTTTAAACTCCTTAGATCAGGAATCTTCCATTGAGAATAGTACCACTAGCCAGCACATCCCTCCTCCAATGCACCAGCAGTGTTTTCCTTGCATTCCTCAGCCTCCCCAAGTTTTCCAGCATGATGTGCAAATTCTGAGTTGGAGGAAGGAATGCCAAGGACCAGCTCAAAGCTTTGAAGAGGATAATGCTGGTGACCTCCAAGAAAGACTCTTTTAGGACAACCTAGTCAAGCAAATTGAGGATTTAGAGGCTAGGATGAAGCTGCTTCTTGAAAGAGAGGGAAATTTTACAGACCTTGTGGAAGAGCCTCAAGTCCTTGTGGAGAATGAAGTTGCTGCCTGTTTGCAGGGGCAGAATTTTAATTCAGAGATCTTGAATTGGGGGAAGACAGTGGAATCATGGGGTAGCAAAGAAGAAGAAGAAGAAAAGCAAGGTTTTTCTCAGAACCTTGAAGAAGCTGAAGTTGCCCCTACCTATGATGATGTTGGCAGCCTCTAGGAAAAGCTTTTCAAAGAAGATCTAAGTAGGAGAATTGCTGAGTTGGAGCCTAAAGAGAGTTTCCTCAGCCAATGTGTGGTGGATGGTTCAAACCAAACAACACTTTCCATGCCTGAACACACCCCACCAACACATTTTTGAGAGAGTTATCAGGCCGTGCCTGGTATTGATGAAGTGTTGATCAAGTGGAGAGAGGAGAATCATTCAATTCTAGCTCAAGGACTGCTTCCTCTTCCACATGCTTTCTCCACTTCACCCTTGCTCAGGGAAGAACCTGTTTTGCATGAGGTAGGAGAGGAACAAAAGATCCAATCTACAGTCCTTCAGGAGGTTGTCATGAGTGACAAGGAAGAAGAAATCGTCATTGATACTCCTTGTGGAGACCTTATCAACAGTGGAGAAGATACAGGGCTTGCATATATGCGGATGTTCCAGCAGTATGAGGAGGAACAAATGCATGGTAAGCTCTCCTCTCCTCTTATTGATGAACTTCCTTACTGTTTTGATGAGGATGACTACATTGAAGACCCTAAAAATGAGAAAGATCAGGAGAATATTTTTGAAAATCTAGAAATCCTGATCAACAAAGAGGAAAAGAAGAGGTCCGTCTTCTTGGAGGAATGCCTTGAGGAAGAGAGTTTTAAACAAAGAAGTGATGTTCTATGGGATGAGCAGTCATTTTGTGAGTCCCTTTTAGACATCACCACATTCGCCCTTCTTCAAGAAGGCCAAGAGGAAGTAGAGGATGAGTCTGACAGAGTTTTAAAAGAGGCAAAAGGAAATAAGTTAGACCATGATACATTGCAGAAGGAATGTGCAGATCAGAAGGCTTACAGTGATGAGCTGATAGCAATTTATTTCTTGGTGAGGAGCACCAATATCAAAGACTAGCATTTAAAAAAGTATCTAGGGATAATCAGAATATGTATATATTAGAGGCATGTTTGATTTTGATCCCCTCAGTTTCTAGCCAACTCAAGTGATAGGCAGGAAGAGTAAGTCACCAAATCTCATTTTCTTTTAGCTACTTGCCTACCACCATAAGTCTTCTCGCCAGGAAGGGGACTTGAGAAATTTTCCTTTCGATTTAGGAGGGATGCGAACATTCCTGGTTAGTTGTATATAATAGTTTGCTTTTAGTTGTTTTCCCTATTTTCCCTAAGTGCAGTTTACACAATTAGTTGTTTTTAGTCTTGTGTGTTTCCCTTTGCGTGAGGGGGTAAATTTTGTGTATTTTGATTCTAGAATTATCAAAGCTATTGTGAACTCTCTTCAAAGTCATCATCCAACTCCGCACCCAATGGATATGTAAGGCAACTGGGTTCTAAGCATAACAGGCATGCTTACCCTGTGAGTCACCAATTTGTTGACCCAATTTTACCCCTCTAGCAAAATCTCGGTCACCTTCTACACCTGCTTTACATGACCAGTCATTTCAGGTTGCAAGGTCTATCTTCAAGGTTCGACAGCTCTATTTCAAAGCATTGGCTCATCGGCCTCATTCGTTGGCGTTCACGGTAGCATAAGACAAAGTCTTCAAATATTCACAAAAGGGGAGAGGAAAATGCTGGGGCATTTAACACTAAAGCAAAAGAAGGGTAGATGTTTACAAGAACAATGCAATGGGCGGCAAAATTGCTGCCCACAACACTGACAGGTAAAAAGAGACCACAAATAGATGCAGTCAATGGCAAAATTACTGCTCACAACACAAGTGGAGAAAAGAAAGTCCATCAATATCAGTCAACGTTGGCAAAATTGCTACACTTGGCAGATAACTAGGCTGACATCGGCAAAACTACCATGCACGGCAGCTAACTAGGCCGACATTGGCAAAACTGCCATAGTCAGCAGTAAATTAACTGATGTCAGCAAAAGTCCCATGTGTAGTCCATGACAGTGGGTAGTAAAATCACTACCCACAACATCAGGTGGAAAAAAAGGCCTACATAACACAGAAAAAGGCCCACCCACCCGCTAGAGGAGCAAACTAGCATGCAAAACGAGGCAGCAAGCATGGTCCTAGCAGACTTATGACATCATCTACAGTGTTTTCTCTCTTCCCAATGAAGACTCAAGCTACCACTTTCAAGCAAAAGGCCAATGAGAGCTCTTCTTGGCTCTTTCCATATAAATACGCAGACTTGGTCATTTTTAAAAAAAATCATCTTCTCCAATTTTGTAAAGAGCATAGCTCTGCAAATTCTCCACCTAAATCAATAAAATATAGTCTTTTGCCTCCATCTTGGATAGATTTTCTGTGTATGTCATGAGTATTATTTGTGTTTAGTCATTATCTTCGATGCTTTCACAGGTTAATGCCAATAGACCAGTCATCTACAAGGGCCATTCCTACAGCTGAAAGGAGAAGAGCAATATTTGAGAAGGACAGAATAGAGGAAGTTTCTCATAAGTGTGCATTCCATAGCACCTTGGTAAACCTCTGTTATGTATTTTCCATTATAGCCTCCCTGTTAGTCTTAGCAGCCTAGTTCTTCTGCCAGATGTGTAGATTATATTTGCATTTTCCTTGATTCTGAGTGTGGATGTGGAAGGTCAACCTTTATTTTGGTGTATCACCTCTTTAGTGTAGGCAGTTTATTTTCATGCATTTATTCCCCCTTTTCATCCCCCCCAGTATATAGTTGTATATCTGTCATTTTTGCATTACCTGAAACAAACAAGATACATCAGAGGGAACTAGCCCATACCTAGAGACTCTCCTCTCCTGCTTCACCATCCCACAGGTGAGAGAGGGGTTTCCATGTTGCGAGGAGAAGGCAGGAACCTATTTTCTTGCAACCGGGTGCAATCTCCAGCGTCAACAGGTAGGAGAAGAGGCATGGTCCTCCCCAGGTGGGGGAGGAACTGGTGAAGTCAATTTTTCTAGTGGATATATCATGGGTATGATTGCTTCCCCAATATGCAGATGAAGGGTAAGCAAGGTGTGCTCTTCTATCAGCAAGAGAAGGGGTAAAATTGGTTTGATGAGTACAATGACAATAGGTCCCTTAATTAGTGCAAGGATAGATAATGCAGACTCCTTTATATGTGAAAGAGGAGTGGATGGGGCACTATCCTCCATTGGGCGAGGAGAATTAGGTGAAGAAGGCTCTTCTAGAGGGTAGAGCATAAGAATGATGCTCCCCTAAACATGTGAATTTGGAGTGGGCATGGCATGCTCTTCCAAATGTAGGAGAATAGGCAAAATAGGTACAAGAGGAACAAGCATTGTGGGTTCCTTGCATGGTAAAAGGATAGGTAGAGGAGGCCCCTCCACACGTGGGAGAGGGATGGGTGAAAAAATATCCTCTACTTGTGGAAGAGGAATAGGTAAAATAGGCTCCTTCAGTTGTGGGAGAGGTTGGATCAGAGTAAAGAGAATACCATATTGACTATATGAATATCATGATCAGGTGAGTTATCGATCATGGCTTGAACATTTGTTTGACTAAGTGAATGGTTAGTAAAAGTCTATTTGAACACATCCATGCTTTGGTTAGTAGGCACATTAGGGTAATCCAAGATAAGCTTGCCTTTATCAAGCATATCCTGAATAATGTTTTTGAATGTTTTATAGTTTTTAGAATTGTGGCCTTTAACTTGATGATAACCATAAAACTCATCCTCCTTGTACCAAGTTTGGATAGGATGGGAGGGATCAAACTATATAAGAGGTCTAATTTGGGGAAGGGTAATAGTTCCTTGTTATAATATTTTATCCAAAATGGAAGTGTATGACTCTCCAATAGGAGTGTATTATCTTTGTTCATACCATTGTTGGAATTTTTTGGTCAGATTTTGTGAGGTGGATGGCCTAGACTAGTTGACTGTGGTAGAAGAAGCTGATTTAATCACCATGACATTAGCAGAGCCTTTTGACTTTTGATTTGAAGAAGAGGCTTTAGAGGAAGAGTCATTAGGTTTAGAGTTGGTATTTTAATTATGCAACTCAACCCTATCTTCATCTATAGCTTGAATCTCTAAATTTTACACCGTTGTAAAGTTTCATCAAATGTGCTAAAAGTCTATAAGTGGAGGGTAAAAGAGATGCATTTCGCACATGCTCTCGAGAAAAGCTTGATAAGCTTAGGTTAAGGTAAATAAAAAATCATATTGATTAAACCTCTCCAACGTGTGACAAAGTCAGTGATAGACTCATCATCAAACTATCTAATGGAATAAAGGTCCATAATAGAGACCTTTTTAGAAATATTGATAGAGAAGTGGTTCAAGAATAGTTGAGAAATTTAGGTAAATGAGAAAAGGGAGTGCCTAATTATGGAAATATACCAATCCAGGGTAACACTTGAAAGAGATATAAGGAAAGTGTGAAGCACTAATTCATCATCATGCCCTATTAGGTAACAAGCATGTCAAAATGCTCATAAGTGCTATTATGGGTCCTCCTTACTCTGGAAATTAGTAAATTTAGGGAGATCCCACTAACTCAAGTAGGGGGAAATAGGTATATAAAGATGGATGTGTTCATTACATATTTGATCATAAGATAGAACATTCTTTGAACCTGACACAAATGTTTCTAGGTTAGACATCATATCTATCAGTATCTTGATGAGATTGGGAGAAAAATTGGTGTGAGGAGAAACCCCTAAGTTGTAGGGTACTTTAAGGGATATATAGGCATGATATAACACACCTTGTTTTGGTAGTGTAGATGTAACATACTAGTGATGATTCATGGGCTGAGGGGCATAAATGAAATAAGCTTATCCTATGGGGTTAGAGATAATGCCTTCATTGGGTGCCATCACTAGAGGTTATGTTATTGGCATAGTTTCATGGGTTGAAGGATGAGTTACAACTCTTATAATTATGGGTGGAAGATTTGATGGGATGGGCACTACCAAGTTTTTAAATGGTATTTGACTTGGTTAAGCTAGTTATGGTTGTGAGACTAAGGGAGCCACTACAGAAGTTGGGTTAAGAAGATGAGACTGAGCGATTGGGGTGGTTAAATTTTGAGGGTTATTGATGGTTGGGTCACTTGTTGAAGTAGTTGTTTGGGTGACCATAGATGGAATGGTGGAAACCACTGAGACTGCATCTATCTCTATCAAGGAAGTTGGCATGCCATAAAGGGGATATCCTGTAGTGTTATGGGTTTGGCTCATGGTGAGATAATGTTGAAGGGCTACAATGTTATGATTAAGAAATTTCACAAAGTCAAGATATCCTTTAGGTATAAGGGGGTTCTAGTTAGGACTAGTAGTTAAATGGCTATTCTCTACAGTCAAAGTATGCTCCATAGCAGAATTAGAAAGGAGAGGGGAAGGTGGGAGTGGTTGTTGGATTGCATAATTAGTAAGAATTTTGGCTTGGTTATGCATCAAAACCATGCAAAAAGGATAAAGGTAGGCGTCAGACTCTATATTAGTGATAGAGTGTCAGAAAACTAGGTTTGAGTGTAGGTAGGTAGGTAATTTTAACTTGTTATTTTAAGCAAGTTAAAAATTATAAAAACACATAGTCACTAATATCAGTTATCTAACTAATGCCAGTAGGTAAAAGGGCCACCGATGTTAGTATTCTTACTAATGTCAGTTACTATAGAATCTAGAAAGGAAAAAAGTCTAAGGTTTTAGAAACCTAGAGGTGAAATCTGGTTATAACAAAGGATACAACAAGTCTGTGCAAGGATAAAGGACACACAAAAACCTAAAACCAGAGGTTAATAGAATCTAAGAGGTAGAAATGCCTAGATTATATAAATTGATAAAGGAAACATCCTCATAAACTCAAAAATGTAGAAGATAAAAGGAATAAAAAATGAACATACAGCCACTAAGTGTTAACTCCTAAGAATTAATTTTATTCTCTTAACAGCTTATGCCTTAGAAAGTGTGAGAGTAAGATTGGTTTGTGAAAGAGGTACTAGATGAGCAATCTAAGGATGGTTCCAGGGTAGTTTCAGTGCTCAACAAAAATATATATTAGACTAGGTACATGGATTATTATAGGGGCTTTCTCTCCATACTTCATGGTTTTAAAGCTGAGTTAGGTTGTTTAGCTAGAATATACCACCAGTCTAAAGTTCATACTCCATCAGAGAATGGAATGGGTTCTCCCCTTGGTGGTGAAATCTAGGTGAGATCATCAGGTAGGGTAAGGTGATCCACTAGGTGATGAAATCCTAATGGGCCTTGTCTCTAGTGAGTTTAGATGTTTAATTTTGTGAGAGTGATCTAGTTGTATAACATTCATATTCTATGATTTATTCATGATGCTTTATTTAACTAGGTGATCTAAATACAAAAAGCAAAATAATGAAATGAAATGAGTTTTAAACCCAAATCAGAAATGTTTAAATTTAGATGAAAACAATGGTAAATAGGAGAAGATGATGAATTTCACTATCCTAATGCTTAAAAGAGGCAAAAAAAAGATTTTTTTTTATCTTGTAGGAAAATAATGAATTTATTTTAGAGGCAAAAGAAGAAGAGAATGATAGGGAAGGAAAATTTTAGTTCTTTCCTTAAACAGAAAATAAAAAGTTCAAAATTTTGTTTTTGAGAAAGACAAAGAGAGAAAGTGCAAGGAATGAAAATTTCACTATGGTGCACCTATATGAATAGCTAGACAAATAACAAGCCCAAGAAAACTCTAGGGTACCACCAGGCATGCCAGAATGTTTCACTACATTTTAATCTTATTTTACATTCAAAGAGAGAGAGAAACAAAAGAGAGAGAGTTAGGGATAAGTGATTAAAACCTAGATAAGTGTGCACCATTCTAGACTTTGTATACCCTCTTTGGATATGGAGGAAGACACCTATAGATAAGAAAACACTACACATAATAGTTATTAGTGAATATATGTGCAGACTGCCAATCTATGTGCTTATTTTGGGAAGCATGAAACTTCCTTGGGATGACATTCCACTATTTTAAAACAAAGTTTAAAATGAATTCAAGTAAAGAGAGTAAAGAGATAAAGAGTTAGAGTTATGTTTATCATGTTGTGGGTTTGAGTATATCAAAAGATAATATAGTTCAAGATGATAAGTCAGGTCTATGTTTTAGGAAGGTTGTTAGGTGATTTTGAGGTTGCTAGTTCAAAAACATAGTAACTGACATTGATTAAAGGATTGATGTTAGTTGGGGTCACCAATATTAGTTTGGGGTCACACATGTCAATTGGGGTACTAGTATTATAATGAATTAGAGAAGGATTTTTTGGGAGGGAGAATGGGAGTATGGTCAGGTTGTGAGATTGGGAAGAGTCATAAGGAGGTGGGTAAGACTCACGAGAGTCTAGACAAAGTTTTGGTATGTTGGCGTAGAGAGAAGTGGGTGGGGAGCTTTACAACTCCTCCATAGAAGGAGTCAGGGTTCATGAAACAATAAATAGTATAATGTAAATCAATTATGAAATTACTATTTAAAGACTTATAAAAACACCAAAATATACTTAACTAGTGAAATGGGTAAACTGTGACTATTGGATAGATGACTTTGATGAGGCTTAATGAACCAATGGGTGAAAAGGTAAGACAAGCATGTGCTTCTGGTCCTCAAGAGTTAAAGCTCTATGTAGTGTATCAATTCTTGATCTGGATCAATTTATGTAGAGTAACGATAAGCTTGGATGTCGAGAGTGAATGTAGGATGCTCTGATTACCAAAATCTTATGCACGTATTCCTGATTTTTGTGACCCAAATACCAACTTGGAATTTTGCTTAACTGAAGTCAGTGATGCTACCAATGTCGATCAAGGGTTAACAAATGTTTATGGCATGAGAATAGGTAAAAGGGATATTTTTAACCCATTTTTTGTTCCTTCTCTTGCCAAGTGTGGTGTCCATTAGAAAATGGTAAAAATTTGAGGCTATGAAGAATGTTGTTAGGAATTTATGTTAGGGGTGAGAAAAAGTCATAGGTAGTTAGGATTAGGAGACTAAGTCTCATGGTGACTCAGAGGGTAAGAATTAGTCTTAGGATGAGGTGGTCAGGTGAGGTGACATAAGTGGGTTTTAATTAATTTAATTAAATATATTAAGGTAAAAACATGGGTTAGGAAGGTTAATTATTAAAAGGGTATCAAGGGGGGTTTTGACATAAGGAGTCATGCAAGTGTGTGACATAATTATGGTGTCTACATCTTAATTAGTGGGCTTGGCATGTGAGATATTTGTGAGGGAGGTGGGGACTAGGCCACTAGTGATGAGGTTGATGCTTAGACCACATCATGAGTTACCATGGACTAGGAAATATTGATAAGGAATAGAGTAAGAGGAGAGAGATGAGGAGGTAGTGGCCTAAGAGATACCACCACTAGCTCCATACCAAGATGAGATATGACCACGGAGGATATGGTGTTGATAGAGGTGAGAGGAGTAGGAGAGAGTGGAGACTATCACCATTCTTGATGACCTAGTAGGTGAGCTAGAGGAGATTTGGATGATAGAGAGGCCACTCAGGCATAGGCTGAGACAAATGCAAGCCATGATAACTATATTTGAGATGAGGAGGCAACCTACAGAGGAGGTGATATGAGGTTGCATAGATAGAGAGACTATGTTAGGTGGTCACATAAATGGTAAGACCATAGTGGCTGAGACACAGATAGGTAATAAAGATGATTAAATTATTGCTTAAGTTTTTATTTGGAAATAGAGACTAGAGGTAGATAGATATTATGAGATATGATAGTGATATAATATCTATCTAGGTGTGATTTTGTAGGCATAGCTAAATATAAGGAGATATGGGGGTCCCTTATAAGGGGATAAATCCATGATGTTTTAGATGAGACTCTATAGCCATATGACCTTACTACATTAGAGGACCCTAGTGTACCATCTGCCCTAGCCTAAGTGAGTTGGTTCAGATTAGTAAAGGAGGCATCAAAGTAGATATGAACATAGAGGGAGAGGATGCAACCACCAATAGAGATGGGTGCAAGAAAGATACAAGCATGGTAGGCCCTGGTAGAGGAGAGAGTTGTGCATCTAGCTATAATGGCATAGATGACATAAGCACATATGGTGATGCATACCTATTTGACAAAGGCATATATAGTGACCTAGATAGAGTTGGCATAAGCATAGGTGCATTTAGTGCATCTATAAGAATATTTAGAGGGTCTGAGATATCAGATGGCCTCCTTATAGGATAATATTCAGAGGAGTTAGATTATGGCCTTGGTAGGCAGTGTGTCTAGGCTATAAGATAGATAGGATGGGACCCAACCATAGAGATAGAGCATTATATATATTTTTATTTATTGTATCAAAAATCATGAGATTTATATAGCTATGATGTATCTTTTTGGCATATTGATGTTGATTTTGTATGTTATCATTATCATGGTTGTGGTTATGGATGCTTTGGATATATTTATTTCTAGCACATGTATTTAGCTTGTTGTTTTATATGCTATAGGAAATATATGAGATGTTGTTTCTTATTTAGCACTATGTAGAACACATGCATGGTTAAAAAGAAACAGGAAAAAAGACTTGGTAAAATATAATCAATCAAAGAACAATGTAATACACACTATTTCAAGTTGGGTAATGTGTAATAAAAATAAAATGACTAGGTATAAAGAACCAATGGGATGGTAAAACAAGATGGTAAAAAGAAATTTGTTCTTAAACCAAAATGAAATATTTTTGCACCAAATTAAAATAAGAATAATCGTATGAAATTGTGTTGGGAAGTATGAAAATAATGTAATAAAATGGAAAGCACATAAAAGGGCACAAATGGTATAAAAAAATTAATTAAGTCAAAAATAATGTAATAAAATGGAAAGCACATAAAAGGGCACAAATGGTTTTAAAAAAATTAATTAAGTCAATAAATTATACTAAATCACATTGAGAAGTATAAGATAAAAACAAAATTGGCAAAATATTGGTCTTAAAGTGATCACACTAATTCAAGCTAGGAAGTATGAAAAATTCAAGAAATGGTTGTATTCTGACATGCACTTAGAAAATAAGAGAAAGAGAAATGAAATAAGCATAAAACATAGTAAATCAAGCTAAAATAATGTCAATGACATGTAACTTCATAATCCATCACATCTTATCTCATATTTGACACATGTAATTTTATTTGGGACTTGTATTATTAGAAAGTTTTGTGAGGAATATCAGGTCCTATCTGTGGTCTTACACTACAACTCACAAAGAGAAGGCCATTGGGGTGGAAAATTTGAGATAATCAGGTAACAAAAGATGTGGGTAATAAGAAGGAAAAATGTGGTAATTTGTGAGGATGGTCAGGTCATATCCATGGTCTTATAATGTAACTCACAAATCAAATCCCAAGGGGAGTGATTAGTAGACAAAATAATATTTCTCAAAAGGAAATATGAGGGATATAGGGAATGAAAAAAAATGAGTGTAAAAATCAAGACTTAGGCATATTATAAGAAGACCTTATGAGGCAAGAAGCATACTAAGGACATGAGAAGACACTAAGTGACTAGTGACCATCAATGCACAAAGGAAACATGTTTGTTATAGATACAAAGCTTTATAGGAAAATAAGTTTGCTACTAAGATCAACTTATGAAGGTATATTTGTACAAGGAAATGAAAATGGACCTACCTTCCCACAATGTGTTCCCCATTCCTTAGGACCCCTTACAAATTCGTTAGTCTACTGTGAAGATTAGGTACTTACATGAGAAAGTATCACTAAGATATATTTTTTTAATTCTCCTCTTCTAATCTACTGGCCTACTGCACCCCAAAGGACCTCAGCTCTACCATGAGGCCAAATGTGGAGTTTGATTTTCAACTAGGAAAAGGAGATGTGCTTTGAATCATGTCTTTTAGTGTGATTTGACTATTAGCAATATTTTTACTTTTTATATCATTACCTTTTATAAAATGATTTGGTTTTTAAATTTTTATGGATTTTGAAGATTCCTCCTCCATATGGATTTGGAATGACCAATCATGAGATATGTAGTGACACACATGAATTATCTTTAGGCTAAGGCTAAAGGAAGCTAATTAACCAAAGTCAAGGACTTACTAGGACACTTAGGCTTAATAATGAGCTTGTATGTGATATCAAGTCTCAACTATGTATATGCTTAGTTTGTAAAAAAGGAAGAAAGAAAAAAGGAGATCCAAAGTAGATCAGTAAAAGGAAAGTATACTGAGATACATTGTTTGTTAACTGACCATATGGTAAAAGGAGATAAGGACCAAAGGGAATAGGGTTTATATAACCATGTCAAAATGATAAATATCTATGAAAAATAGAGATAAGAGAGCAAATAATCATGAAGACACAAGAAGAGAGATTTAATAAAATCTCAAGAAAGAAAGAGCAAGCAATGATAAATAAATACAATTTTATGCAAAGATAAATAACAATATCAGTAAGATATAGTACCAAAAAGTAAAGAATCACTACATAAGAAAAATATGAATTTGACATAGTGTTAAATGATATAATAGATAGATAAGATTAAACTTCAAACACACATCCAATCAAAATGTAAATGTAAAGGCACCATGCATGTGATCATAAGTACTAATAAATATACCCACACACATTATCCAAGACATTAGATAAGTCTCTATGAAGCTAGATATGAATTTTTGCTAATGTCTCATCAATCTTAATTGAAAACT
Organism: Torreya grandis; assembly: GCA_037957365.1. Taxonomy (NCBI): domain Eukaryota; kingdom Viridiplantae; phylum Streptophyta; class Pinopsida; order Cupressales; family Taxaceae; genus Torreya; species Torreya grandis. Next base: position 278,441 of record JARHVA010000185.1, read on the forward strand.
GGGAAAAGAATTCTCTTCTAATCTCCTCAAATAAAAAGGTAATAATGCTCAAAAGATTGTGATAAGTAAAATTAATCAAGGGATGCTTGGGAGAATGTGTGGGAGTGGGCTCTAAGGGAGATGTAAGAATCACTAGTGGAGAAGGATCCATGGGTGAAAGACTCATAAGTGGAAAAGGATCCACATGTGAGGGAAGGTCCACAGGTGAAGGAATCATAGGTAGAGGAACAAAATTTGATGAAGGGACCATAGAAGGGGATGGAACCACTAGAGGTGGAACCATGGGAGAATAATGAGGAGCCTTCTTGTAGTAATGACCTATGGTAGGAATAGAATAATGTCCAAGAATAACTATAAGGTGATCCTTAAGGTGTTGTTAAAAGATATGACAATGATCAGTGTGATGGGTGCCACATTTGTGCCATAAATAATAAAGCTCACCATACTTAGGTATATATTCAAGTAGAACCTTTGAGGGAGGCATAGATTTGTTTGAGGTAGGAGAGGAATGACATAAAGTATCAAGATATTATTTCAACTTGTGAAAATGAGTATAAGAATGATTATATATCTTATGAAAGCAACATATACGCTTGTGAGTGGTCTTAGGAGAAGAACTCATAGAAGAAGGTATAATAGGAGTGGAAGAATCCTGAGAACACTCATCATCCCATTTAGTGGGTAGAAGAACCATATTAGGAAATGGAATAAAACAATCACCAAAGGAAGGTGGTGATGGAGGAAGATTGGAACTACACTCAATAGAAGGAGTAATGGGATGAGAAGTAGGGGCAAGCTCAGTAAAAATAGGAGTGAGAACAAGCTCAACTATAGTAGGAGTGGGAATGGGATCTGATAAGGGCTCTACTGAGGGAAGTGTGGGATCTATAGAATGTATAAGAAGAGCTCCACTAATCTCAAGAGTGAACCAAAAATAGTGATCAAATAACCTAGCAAAATAATAAGGCCTAGTCATAACATGATCATGAACATACTCCTACAAGGCTCCTCAAAAACTAGAGGTGTTGGCACCATCTCTACCCTATGATAAAGAGGAAAAATAATAAAATTATGAAATATAAATGAAGGAATATGGGAAGACACATGAAAAGACTCAAGTAAAGAAGAACAATAATGGATAATCTTGGCATCACGATCTTGTATAAGATTGCCTAAAAATAGATCATCTAGGGAATAACTAGCATCATAATTTGGGGTATGAAGATCAATGACACAAGTAAGGATGATCTTATCATCTGAGGAAGTGTGGTGAATATAATTTTTAGTCTTAGTTAAGACTATAGGAATATCATCACAAGGAGGCTTGCGATAACGAGGCTACAAAGAAGCAAGAAGTTATGAGATCAGATAAGGCAAGAGATTAGAAGTTTTGATCTCTAGGTTAATCTCATCAGTTTCATCATCATCATAATCTAATAGGTTAAGGGGAATGTTCCCAATGAGTTTAGGATGCCCATTATAACCTTGATTTAAATTTATAGTAAAATTAAGATTCTATGAATCATGGAATGGAACACTAGGCAAAGGTTCAAGAGTAGGAATCTTAAAGTCACCACGGTCTTGGAATTGTTTGAAATTTCCAAGGGTTAGTGTCACCCTAAATCCTATAAATGACTCTATTATGAGGGAATTTAATACATTAGAAAGTGGAAGAAGCAATGGTTCTCATAAGGTGAGTCCATGGCCTACCAAGTAAGATGTTATAAGAAAGGGGAAAGTTAAATATCATCACCTTCATGTGAATGGTGACATGTGGGATAGTAATGGGAAGCCACACACAACCTAAAGGAGGTATTTAACTTCTATCATATCCTTGGTAGGTTTTGTGTAGACTTGATTTTAAATTCTAAATATCCAAGTGTCTTAATGAAGTCAAGAGAAGTAATGCAAGTGCCATAACTCTCATCAATCAATGCATGCTTAACTTGGATATCACCTATTTGAATATTAATGAATAAGAGAGGATCATCTATATGAAGTAGAATCTCATTAAGAATCATTGAAGCTAAAATAAACTTTAAGGAAAGATAAGTGTCCATAGTTTCATCAATGTTGATATACATATCTTCACATTGTTTTAATATACTATCCTTAGATCTAGATAAGACTACCTTATATCCTACTAGGGGAGGACGAGTGACATTCATCTCAAATAATAGTTACATAAGATGGTTTCTATGATGGGGAGAAGTCCTCATAAGCTCAAGAAACAAAATTTGGGATGGGATATTAGTGAGTTATACAATGGGATCCTACTCATCATAACCCATAAGAATATTGTTAGATAAGGGTGCATAATGATTAAGGAGGTCCTTAGAAGGAGGAGCCAAAGTAAATTGGAATCTATGTTGATAAGAATAAGAAGGCTTAGAACAAGGTTACAAATCATGTTGTGATGATGAAGTAGTTGATTCAAGTTGATTTTGAGAATTGGTCTAAGAAGTGTTAGTAGAAATTTTATTATCATTATTGTTATAAGATGATATAAGAGTGGTAGAAATAGAAAAGGAAGTGTTATCCAAGGGAGAATCAAAAATTGTATCATCAAAAGTAATAAGGTCATCCTACCCCAACTCATTTAAATGAGTTGGAGAATAATCTTGGATAACATGATATGTTCTAGATGAATAAGGAATGTAGATAGGTTGGGAATCAATAAAATAAACTACCCTTCACATATTAGTCATGTTAACCACATTCCCTTCAGAAATTGGCTCAAAAAGACTTTATACATTATTGTTGGAAGGGGTGGATTTATCTTAATTGTCTTGAATATGTTGATGATTGGAATAAGATCTGTGTAAATATCTAAATGAGCATTGGTTTGGTTCAAGGATTGAGTTTTATCATGTTATTTATAATCTTTAAAATTAATTTCATAAGCTTGTTGATGCTTTTAAATGATAGAATCATGATCAAAATTAGGAACAAGAATAAATTATATAGTTACATTATGAAGTTATCTATAGGTCTCATGATAATGACCCAAACTAACATGAAACTAACAAAACTTGTTAGGATCATACTAGGATTTCATAGGATGGGTAGGGTCAAGATCTCATGGAAGAGACCTAGGTAGTCGCTTAAGAAATTTAGTTGAGGATAGATGTTTATGAACATTAATGTTGTTCAGTGAAGATAAATGAGGATTAATATATTGTTTTGAATGATGATCTAGTTTTGATGAAGGCGTAAGAATGATAGATTGAACATTGTGAATGGTATCATAAGAATCTGTAACACCATCACTGGTAACATTAATGTTGTTCAGTGAAGATAAATGAGGATTAATATATTATTTCAAATGAGGATCTAGTTCTAATGAAGGGGTAAGAATGATAGATTGAACATTGTGAATGGTATCATAAGAATCTGTAACACCATCATTGGTAATATTATGATTTTTGTTCTTAAGTAAGAGACGAGGAACCGTAGAAGGTTGGGGTGGCTTGAATTGACACATAAGGAAATCTTGTCATTTATCTTGGTTAGTATCCTTCTCTAATATATGTGGAGAGAGAGTGTGGACTCGATACTGAAGTTTAATAAAAAGGGAATTAGTAAAGAGATGGAAAATATTATCATCAACCATGTTATGTTCACATTTATTTGACAAAGTTTTCCACCTTTTAACAAGGCTTGAGCATTTTTTTTTCAAGTTGTTTGCAATTTATAAAGTGAGCCAAAGTGTTTTTAGGAAGATCAGTAGTTTGGAATTCTTGCACTAAAGCATTCACTAAATCCTCCAAACTAGTGATGGAATGAGTTCTAAGTTGGTTATACCAATCCAAGGCATCACTTGTGACATTTTTGGCTAAGAGTTTGGTAGTAGTAAAGGGGTTCAATTTGACCCAATCCTTATAAATATTTTCAAATTTTTTAAGATGAAGGGTAGGATCAGTTGATCCATTATAAGAAATTATAGGTGTGATACCTCTTATATCAATGTTATCAATTTGAGTAGTGAGAGGTTCATTTTAGATATATTTAATGTTTTTATTGATCAAAGGAGGTTGAGGAATGAGATCACCTTGAAAATCTCAAAGAAGAAGAGGGGTAACTATTTCTCTACGTTTTTGCTAATTACATTCAGAAGAAAGAAGAAACTAAGGTTAATGGTCAGGGGTTTATACGTTACCCAGATTAAGTTGCACACCGTATCTAGATGTTTAAGGAACTCCTCTTTGGTTATAGAGGAAGACACCTGTAGATAAGAATAAGACTTTAAACAAAGAAAATGTTAGAATAAGATAAGGTGGACTACCAAGCTACGCGCTTGGTCTCGGAAGCGTAGAGCTCTGTGAGGGATGACAGCCCACTATTTATGAAAAAGAGTGTTGTATAAAAAGAAATGGTGAAAGACTAAGAAAGAGAAATAAAAATAATGTGTACCTATTCTCTGTAGTCAGTCTGTCATAGTCACCGATGTTGGGAGTCCTGCTGCCGTCGATTAGTAAATATACCGACGTCAGTTATGTTACTGATGTCGATAGGGGTAGTGGGCCTTGGATGGGTTTCAGGTTATGTCTGTGGTCGACAGAGGAGTCTGGGAGTTTAAGGGTCTGTGTAGGGTTGTAAGATAGTGAATAGGGTCTGAGAGGGGGCAAAGGTCAGGGATAGGTGTAAAAAGAGGATAAGAATAGAAGGAAGGCTTTTCAGCCCTTCTACGTAGGAAGTCAGCTCTGGTTGATAGTATTTATAAATATTAAATAGAAACTAATTACTAATGTATTCTAAATTACTAAAATGAAACAGAAGAATACTTAGCTCTGTTAGAAGAACCAAGGGTGTTAAAACATGTATTCCTATTGTGGCTGATGTCGAAGTCCTCATGCAATGTTCTAATCCAATCTAGAGTCACTTGTGTAGAGTTTCTATAGCCAGGTGAGCGTTAGTCAAACTCTATTGCTTGGTTTCAGAGTGTGCACATCTTGATCTCTAAGAGTCTAGGAGGAAGAATTCAAGATTTGGGAAGATTCAAGAGTCAGAGATTAGATTCAAGATCTGGATCCTAGCTGAAGGTAAGAACTCGGTTTAAGAAACTGACATTGGTGATCCTGCCAGCATCGGCTGATAGTTGACTGACGTTGGTGGCTAGAGAATGGGTAAAAGGGCTATTTTTAGCCCTTTGCCCATTTCTCCATCTGCCATGTGCATTTGCCATTGGAGAATGGTCAAAAGACAGGGTTATTAGGCACGAGTGTTGGTTAGGAGGTTGGAATGGGTCTTAGGTAGTTATGATATGGACTTAGTCATAGGGTGATTCATAGGGTAGGAAATGGTCTTAGGGTGAGGTGTCGAAGGCGAGGTGTCCTAGGTGATGTCATTAATTTAAAATAAGTAATTTATTTTAAATTAATAAGGTGTGTAAGGGACCAAGGGGAGTTGACACAATTTTGGTGTCTACATTTTCCCCTTGTTGTCTTCTTGGTTGTTTTTGACGAACTGCAAGACAAAAATAGGTGTTAGTTGCCCCAGGTATGGGATGAGGTATTCAGTTGGTTGTTCTTGATGAACTGCAAGACAAAAATAGGTGTTAGTTTCCCCAGGTATGGGATGAGGTGTTCCCCCTCAAAGTGGGAATCGAGAGAGAGAAATCCAAAATTGATTACCAATTTGATAGGCAGTGGATGGGTATGGTGAAGTTGGAGTGTGAACGCTACAATATTTGAGATTGCACATATACCACTTCACATGATAGGTAGGTCAAATTGTCACAGGCAAGGTCGAGGAACACTAAAATTGAATTAACCAGTCCCCAGCTTATTAGTGGTAGCTAATTAGGTTAAGTGATCAAATCTGTAGCTCCAATGGTAGAGGAGAACTAAAATCAAACTAATTGGGCCCTAGCTTATTAGTCATAGTTGATTGGGTTAGATCGATCAAAGCATATCTCCAATGGTCATCGTGTTCCAAGTATCCTGGGCTAGGAAGTGCTCTCAAAAAACACAAAAATGTCACAAATATTGGGGATCAACTTGGGCACGATCTGTCAATACATGTGAGGGTTGTAATGTGGGGTGTGTACAATTTGCTAACTATTCGTGAGGTAGTATATATGTAATCAAAACAACCAAGGCAGAGTTATCTCAAAAGTGGTCATGGTTTGAAGAGATAGTCATAATATCTAAGGTCGTTGGTTGGGTTGGGTTGAGATATAAGTGATCTCAAGTGTTTGTTTGTTGTGGTCAGGGAGATGTATGTGATCTCCAATGTGCCCCATGAGAAGTCAAAGGTGACTTCTACAATGTCAGGGCTAGTTGTGTGGTCATGATTTTGGGTTGGTATAGATAGTTTGTTCATTAGGTAGATGAACGAATGAATGGCTGATGTCATTAGGGAGATGAGCGGGTGAATGGCCGAGCTAACCCCAGAAGACTCCATGTCAATTGAGTGCTGCCTATATAGCCCTTGTTTTAAGGGCCTCAGGCCAATGTAGTTCTCCTCAAAAGGGAGGAAGAGTCAAAGAGGTTGTTGGTTGGTTTGGTCATGTTAGTGTTGTTAGCATTTCCCATATGTGTGAGGTTACATGCTTGAAATGATGAATCCATGATGATGTTATAGCCTTTTCCATATTATGTGATGGTGTATTCTGTAACATTGGTGATGTGGTTTTTCATCCCGAGCAATTTTCCATATTAGTGATGGTGTATGCTAAGAATGAAATGAATAATGATGTTATAGCCTTTTCTATATTGTGTGATGGTGTATTCTATAACATTGGTTATATGGTTTTTCATCCTTAGCAATTTTCCATATTCGTGATGGTGTATGCTAAAAATGAAATGAGTATGATGATGTTACAACCTTTTCCATATTATGTGATGGTGTATTATGTAACATTGGTTATATGAGTGTATGATGATGTTACAGCCTTTTCCATATTATGTGATGGTATGTGCTTGACATAAATTGTGTTTAGTTGTTACTTTCCATGTGTATTGTTTTCCATCGAAAGTAATGTGAATGGGCTATGATAATTTATATAACACAAATCGATATTTGCATTAAATAAATCATGATGTTATGTTAGAGGTTTGAAAAATGTTTTGGTTGTCATGTTATAGGCATGTGAAAAAGTCAAGTAAGAAGTGAAAGGTGTGTTGCTCTTTCATTGACAAGGACCATAATGATAGCATAGATAGGGGTTTTGTAAACAAAAGCTCCGGTTATGCATTACGTCGTTGACCATTGATTTGTGTTAGAGAAGTACTCGAATCACTTGACATTAACTAAGCTCAAAATTCCTTGAGTATATTGGGGTAATAGGTGTGATTAGGTGATATGTGAGGATAGCGTAACCCTTTTTTAGCAGGGATAACTTTTCTCCTTTTATAGGTGACCCTGAGAATGACTTTAGGCAAGTCCATGACTTAATAATTTGTCAGTCAATTTTTTTTTTTTTTTTTTGGTAGACTGATCAATGCGGGAAGTCTACTTGGGGATGTTGTGTGTTTTGTGGTCATATTATACTGTGTATGTAGCAAAATTTGGTCATATCCATCCTTTGAGGGAGTGGTCTATATTATGCTTTGTATGGTTGAATGTCTTTGAATAGCTGTCTTTCAAGGGAGCAGTTTAGTAATTACAACAATGATGCAGCTATCCTTCAAGGGAGCAGTCTACATTTATAGTTTATGACTTTTGAATAGGCATCCCAGTTTTATGTGTTTTGTTTGTTGAATAAAATTTTAGTCATGGACAAGATTATAGAGGTTTGGGGGTTTCCCTGTTATTAAGACAAAGCATTAATGCAAAAAAGGTTAACTAATTATTGTAGGGAAAAAGGGTTGAAAGGAATAGGAATGAGGATGATGGGGGGTTGCTCAAGGGACGAGCTCAAGTTAAATATCAAGTGAATGATTAATTTATTAACAATAGAATGGTCATAGATGTAAGGCATCAAGGGGTTTAAGTTCTAGCTGACAGATGATAAGTCCCTGATCCATACTTGTGCATTATTATGTAAGGTCTGAGCCAATTAGGAGCAAACTTGCCTCATTTGCTTCTTTTCATATTGGTCACATGTTGGTTTTCTTTAAGGACAAGATCTCTAATTTTGAAATCTCATTCTTTCAGATTTTTGTTATAGGCACGTTTTGGTTGATGTTAGACGTGAAGTTGGTTGATGCTTGGTCAAGGTCGTGATAGTCAATACAAAGTCAAATTCCCCTAGTTGCTTTTGTGATAGGGACAATGTTTGACACCCATTGCAGATAATCAATGGGTTAGATAAATGAGACAGAGAGAAGATGATGAAGCTTCTCTTTGACAAGGAGTGCAATGCGAGAAAGCATCTTGTGAGGCTTTTTGCCTGATAGACTTAATTTAAGAGGGTGAGATCTTGATCTTCCAGGTTGTAGTCTGGGATCTTAGAATCACTGAAGGTGATTGAGGCAACAGTTGGTAATGATTTGACTAAAGCAGCTAGTAGTTGGGGGTCTTTAAGTTGGACCTCCACTACCTGTAAAGCTTTGATTAAGGCTTGGTGATGTTATGGAGAGTTTTGAATTAGGTCATATAAAGACATTTTCACAGGGGTTTGGTGAATTTGTTTCACCATGGAGTCATGAATTAGCTCAGAAGATGTTTGTTGAGATGTGCCCAAGATAGAAATCTTGGGTTTTGGTGGTTGAGAAGGCTTGACAAATGGATATGTCCAAGGGATAGAAACCTTCTCTTTTCCTTTATCCTTTATGGTTTGTAACCTGGTGGCCATATTGATAGTGTTGATTTCGAATAAAGGGGTTGAAAGTGATAGAGAGACCATAGTCTAATGATGGGATCTCGATGTAGGTGAGGATGTTTGAGAGGCATGGGATGGTGTCAATGGTTTGTTGAAAGGGTGGTCAAGAGGATCCTTAATGAAAATGGTGTCCTTTTTCAAGTGTTTTTGAATGAAAGCTTTAAGATCGCAACAACATTCAGTGTCATGTCTAAGTGTGCGATGATACGCACAGATTCTAGTGTCATCAAACCAAGATCGTTTTGTTCTGAGAGGTTGGTATGGATTAAGGGGTGGGAGAGTGATGCTAGAAGACTACAACAATTGGTGTAACAACAAAGCATAGGAACCCACTAATGGGCTTGTGTGTTTTGTTTTAGTAGGGGTTGACAACTTCTATTTAGGAGTTGTAGGAGGAGACAACTTTTGTCTAGGAGTTGTAGGGGTTGACAACTTCTTTCTAGGAGTTGGAGGGGTTGACAACTTATGTTTAGGAGTTGTGGGAGGAGTGTTTCATACCATATTTTTGTTTGGTGGTGTGGCCACTCACATAGATGGCACTTTCATCATGAGAGGTGTTGGATTTTTTGGAGGAGGTATGTTTTTGCCAAGTAAAGGGAGTAATGGAGGTAGTTTTTTTTGTTAGGTGTTGGAGTAGGGAGCACTCCTATTAAGGTAGAAGGGTGTGGACCCAAAATAGAGGGTAATGGTGAAGGTGGGGGAGGAGTTCTCTGACGTGGTTTAAAAACCTTCTTTAATATAGTGGGAAGACCACTATTGTGCGGGGAAAGGTTTAAATATACCTTCACTTGTGGGTGAGTGAGGTTTGATACAGGGCGAACACTGAGAGATTTAACCTGTTTAGTATGACGGATGCTTATGAGGGTTTGGGTTCAGGTGTGGACAGTTGAGATTTTAAAGATTTGGAAGTGGAAGCCCGATCCTCGTCAGAGACTTTGGGGTGATTTGTCATGAAAGGGTTGGCAGTCAAAGCAAGATGTGTAAGATAAGGAGCCTTAAGTCGCTCCCATAATGCCTCATGTTTTAGGTTCCTAGAATGGAGAAATCCTAAGTTTTTTGCCAATCGAGAGAAAGGTTTAGCTGATGTCACACGAGGTTTTGTAGTTGGTATTTTGGAGGATTTAGGTGATTTCTAGAGCGAAAATGTGTTAGACCCAGCGATCTCGAGCCAAAGGCGAGAGAAAACCATTACCGAATCTTCCTTAGCTGAAGTGGGTGAAGTGACAAGTTCTCTCGGTGGAAAAGGGATTGGAGAATGTGGCTCATCAAGAGGATAGAGTGTAGGGATGATCATGGCTTCCACATGTGGTCGAGGAGAGGGAAAGGTATGATCCTCCATTGGTGATAAGAAGGATGAGGGTGAGGCTACCGGCGTTGGTACCATCAAAGCATCCTCCAATATGGGAGAGGTAGAAGTAGACTCTCCTTCGTGTGAAAGGGGGCTGGATGGAGGACTATCCTCCATTAGTGGAGGCAAAATAGGAGAGGAAGGCTCCTCTAAAGGGTGAAGTAGAGGGATGATGGCCCCTTCTACATGAGGGCATGGGGTATGAATGGTAACTTCTTCCAATGGTAGAAGAAGAGGAAAGGTTGGGGCAAGAGGAACAGGTAATACGGGTTCCTCACGAGGTAATATGGATTCCTCACGAGGTAGAAGAATAGGTGGAGGAGGTGTTTGATGTCATGGGGGTGATATGGGTAAAATAGGCTCTTCTACCCATGGTGGAGGAATAGGCTGACTAACCTCTTCAGACTGTGGGAGAGGTTGGTCAGAAATGAAAGGAGAAACCATGTCAACCGTGCGTATATTACGCTCTTGGGGGTCATCGGCCATGGTCTAAAAATTATTTTGACTTGGGGGATGGTTAGGGAATGGTTGCCTAAAGATATCTATGTTTTGGTTAGCCGGTGCATTTGGGTTATCCAAAACAAGATCCCCTTTGTCTAACATGTCCTAGACAATGTTTTTGAAGGTTTTGCAATTGTTTGTGTCATGACCCTTGACACGGTGATAGTTACAAAAGTCATTTTCCCTATACCATGCAGGGATGGCTTTTGAGGGGTCAAATTAAGGTGGTTAGATTTGAGGGAGATTGAGGACTCCCTGCTTTACTAGTTTATCCAACATGAAAGCGTATGATTCTCCTATTGGAGTGTATTGACGCTGTATGTATCATTGTTGGAATTGTTTTGTGATGCTTTGTGATGTGGAAGGCTCAGATTGGCTGGTTTTGGTAGAAGATGATGACCTAATTACCATAGCATTTGCTGATCCCTTAGACTTGGAATGGGAAGAAGAAGATTTGGAAGAAGGGTCATTGGATTTTGCATTGGTATTTTTACTACGCAATTTGACTCTATCTTCTTCGACCGCGTGGAGTTCAAGCTTTCGGGCCATGGTGAAAGCTTCATCAAATGTGCAGAATATTTGAACCCACAAAGTGGATGAGATGTGCTTGTCACATGCTCTTGAAAAGAGCTCAATGAGCTCAGGTTGAGGTAATGAAAAAGAGAGTTGGTTGATCAAACCTCTCCAACGGGCAATGAAATCAACTATTGATTCATCATCAAGTTGTTTAATAGAATATAGGTCTATGATGGATATCTTTTTAGTGATGTTGATTGAAAAGTGGTCAAGGAATAGTTGAGCTAATTGAGTGAAGGTAAAGAGAGACTGACTGGTAATAGAACTATACCAATCAAGGGCAGCACTAGAAAGTGACATGGGAAATGTGCAAAGTAGTAACGCATCATCATGTGCTATAAGGTAGCAAGCGTGTCTAAATGCTCATAGATGTTGTTGTGGGTCCTATTTACTCTAAAAACAAGTAAATTTTGGGAGTTCCCACTTACTAGGATATGGTCGAATAGGCACCGAAGGGTGGATGGGTTTATTGCATATTTGTTCGTATGAAAGAACATTACTTGAACCAGAAACAAATGTCTCAAGGTTAGACATCTTATCCATCAGCATCTTGATTAGATCAGCTGATAGATTGGTAGGAGGGGCACCCCCTAGGTTTTAGGGTACTTGGAAGACGTTAAGAGGGGCATATGATGTACTTGGTTGTGTTTGTATAGGTGCAACATATTGGTAGTTCATCATAGGGACTGATGTTGAGGCCAAGGGGGCTTGTGTCGTGAAGTTAGAGGGCACAACTTGACTAGATGCCACCAAAGGTGGTTGAATGGTGGTGACACTAGTTAGAGGATAGGTAGTCACTCTTGTATTTATGGGTGCAAGAGTGGGTGGGGTAGAGACAAGCAAGTTTGGAAAAGGCATTAAACTTTTTTGAATTGTTTGTGGTTGAGGGGGTACGAAAACCCTGATGGAAGTAGGTCCAGAAATGGAAGGAGAGGCCAAATCTTGAGCATTGGCCATGGTCAGGTTAATTATCAAGGCAATGGCCTGAGTGACCATTGGTTGGGTAGTGGATGTGGTTGATATTATTTTCACTTCAACCAAGGAAGTTGGCATCCCATAAACAGGGTTACCTAAAGGATCTCGCATTTGGTTTCTAGCGAGATAGTGTTGGAGAGCCTTGACGTTGTGGTCAAGGAATCTCTCAAAATTTTGATCCCCTTTGGGAACAATTGGAGGTTGGTCAAGGGTTGGTAGGATAGGAGTATGCTCAGTGTCTGAAGTATACTCCATTAGAGGACTTGTTATGAAGGGCAAAGGTGGAAGTGGTTGTTGCCTTGCGTGGTCAACAAGACTTTTGGTTTGACTGCGTGTCAAAACCATTCAAGACAAAATGGGTTTAGGTTCCAAAAACTATATGTTTTAGTTTTAGAAGACTAGAAGGTGTGTTTAATAGAAAAAAGTTAGGTTTTAAGCTTGATGTTTTGAAAGGAAATTTGATGACAGTGATCGACATCAGTGGAAAAACTGATGTCGGTGAATATATGTTGCCGACATCAATGGAAAAACTGATGTCAGTGAAGATAAGTTGTCGACGTCAATGGAAAAACTGATGTCAGTGAATATATGTTGCCAAAATCAGTGGAAAAATTGATGTCAGTGAAGATAAGTTGTCGATGTCAGTGGAAAAATTGATGCCAGTGTCTGTGTATTTCCAAAAACTCAGAAAACTAAAAGTTTTTGGAATAATGAAGAAATTCTGAGCTGTTTTTGGACCTCAAAATGATGCGGCCTTACCAGATCAAAAAACTAGATAAAAATAGAAAAAATGATGATGGAAAGTAGCCTCTAAACATTAAATTCCTAAGAATAAATTTTAGATTCGTGGTGGCTTATGCCTTAGAAGAATGTGTTTTGGAATTGGGCTTTTAGAACGGGTCCTAAAGAGGAAGTCTATGGTTGGTTTCGGGTTATGTTTTGGTGTTCAAAAATTTGTGTTGGGTTCTGTACGTGGCCTAGTGCTGGGAGCTTGCTCCCTTCACTTCATGAACCCAGAGCTAAGCTAGGCTACTTAGCCAATATATACTTTGCCTATAGTTTATACTCTGCCAGAGAACAGTGTGGGTCCTCCTCTTGGTGGTGAAATCCAAGTAAGATCACCAGGAAGGGTAAGGTATCTGCTAGGTGATGAAATCCTAGATGGGCCTTGTCTCAGGTAGGTTTAAATGTTTAATTTGATGTAAATGTGGTCTGGTTGTGTAACATATGTGCACTATACTTTATTCATAATGCGTTTTAATTACTAAATGAGAGGACTAAGTATGCATTCAAGAAGGAATGAAATGCAATAGTGTTTTTAACCCAAATTGAAATGTTTTGTTCAGATGTAAACAATTGAGAAGAGGTTAAGAGTATGAATTTTCACTACTCTAAGATGCAGGAAAAAAGTGACAAGAAGAAAAAGAAAGATGTTCTTTTTAACTTGTGCTGATGGTTTCTTTTCAAAATAAAAAGATAGAAGAAGGATACAAGGAGAGAAAATTTTCCTAATGCACCTATATGAAAGTTTGCTTTTTAGAAGAAATGAACCCAAGGAAAACTCCAAGGTCCCATCGGGCGTGCCAAAATGTTTCTCTATGTTTTTGTGCTAATTACATTTAGAATGAAGAAGAAACTAAAGTTGAAGGTTAGGGGTTTGTACGTTACCCAGATTAAATTGTGCACCGTATCTAGACATTGTAGGAGCTCCTCTTTGGCTATGGAGGAAGACACCTGTAGATAAGGATAAGACTCAAACAAAGAGAATGTTAGATAAAGATAAGGTGGACTGCCAAGCAACACGCTTGGTCTCGGAAGCGTAAAGCTCCGTGAGGGATGACAGTCCACTATTTGATAAAAAGAGTGTTGTATAAAATGAAATAGTGAAAGACTAAAAAAGAGAAATAAAGATAATGCGTACCTATTCTTTGCAATCAATCTATCACAGTCACCGATGTTGGTAGTCCTATTGGCATCGGTTGGTAAATATGCTAACATCAATTATGTTACCAATGTCGGTAGGGGCAGTGGGCCTTAGACAGGTTTCAGGTTATGTCTATGGTCGATAAAGGAGTCTGGGAGTTTAAGGGTCTATGTAGGGTTGCAAGATATTGAATAGGGTCTGAGAGGGGGCAAAGGTCATGGATAGGTGTAAAAAGAGGATAAGAATAGAAGGAAGGCTTTTCAGCCCTTCTATGTAGGAAGTTGGCTCTAGTTGATAGTATTTAGAAATAGTAAATAGAAACTAATTACTAATGTATTATAAATTATTGAAATGAAATAGAAGAATACTTAGCTCTGTTAGAAGAACCAAGGGTGTTAGAATGCGTATTCTTATTGTGGCTGATGTCGAAGCCCTCGTCTAATGTTCTAATCCAATCTAGAGTCACTTGTGTAGAGTTTCTGTAGCCAAGTGAGCATTAGTCGAACTCTAATGCTTGGTCTCAGAGTGTGCGCATCTTGATCTCTAAGAGCCTGGGAGGAAGAATTCAAGATTTAGGAAGATCTGGATCTTAGCTGAAGGTAGAACTCAATTTAAGAAACTAACGTCAGCGATCCCACCAGTGTCGGCTGATAGTTGACCGACATTGGTGGCCAGAGAATGGGTAAAAGGGCTATTTTTAGCCCTTTTCCCATTTCTCCATCTGCCATGTGCATTTTCCATTCGAGAATGGTCAAAAGATGGGGTTATTAGGCACGAGTGTTGGTTAGGAGGTTGGAATGGGTCTTAGGTAGTTATGATATGGACTTAGTCATAGGGTGATTCATAGGGTAGGAAATGGTCTTAGGGCGAGGTGTCCAAGGCGAGGTGTCCTAGGTGATGTCATTAACTTAAAATAAGTAATTTATTTTAAATTAATAAGGTGTGTAAGGGACCAAGGGGAGTCGACACAATTTTGGTGTCTACAGTAACATTCTAGTTATGTATGCCCCAAGTTGTTGGTTGAGGATGAGATTGAAGATGAAGAAGGTGGTTTTGCATTCTCATCATTTGATTTGTGTTATGATATTTAAAGGTAATCATTTTATTGAGTGTTTGTAATAATAATTGATGTGTTTGATTAGCATTTTTAAAATCATTAGAGTTTATATTAGTGTCTAGGGTACCACTATTGGTGTTGATAAGAGCTTGAGAGGAACTATGAAAATGTGAGGCACTAATGGAAAAAATTTCTTGTGTAAAAAAATATGGAATAGTGAATGGTTGAGAATAAGAAGCACTAATAAAAATTATGCACTAGTGGAAGGATTAAGGATAGTGGATCTTATGAGAGGCCCACTAGATGTTAGTGGATATACTAGGCATGGAGGTGGAAAAAGTTAGACAAGAAGAGGTCATGGCATGAGAAGGGGTCATAATTAAAGGAAGAGGTTGAGAAATAAAGAAAGTGGTACCCCCAAATCTAGTTGAGAATGTAGGAGTAGGTGAATGAGGTTATTCAACTTGACCACTAATCATAAGATTGTAAATGGTAGAAGGATCTTTTCCTCAATGTTGAGGAAATTTAGAGATAAAAAAGAGCATTTTAGGTGTATACTATTATTTGGATTGATCTTCTAATGAGAAGAGAGGATTAAATTGTGAATATATATTAGGAGGGGTCCCCTAGTTCATTGTGAGAGTGGCAATAAGAACATTAATAGCATCCAAAAGAGGAGCCCTACTCTATCTATGGGAGACCCTATGAGGGTTGGTAAAATTCATCATGTCTATTGATTACAAATTAGTATTGTCATCAAGAAAAAATTCCATGATGAAGGGTAGGAAAGATAGATGAGAAATCAAGGAAATAAGAAATGATATAAATAGTACATGGTCAATTAGGTTGACCTAGCACAAAAATAGGGTCTATAAACTATACATGGTTGACTAGGTCGATCCAGTACAGTGAACAGAGATTGGAAAAAGAGAAAATAGGGTTGGAAAACTATACAAGATTGATTGGGTTGATATAATATAGTGAATAGGGGCTAGAAAAAGGTACAAGATCAACTGGGTCAATCTTGTATAATAGAAAGGGAAATTAAGAAACTAATGATAGATTTGTGGACTGAAACAAGACAACTTTTGTAAGTAATTTGAAAAGAAATGGTTGAAAGGAAAAAAACAACCAATTGGATTAATGATAGAAAATCCAATTGAGGCACACAACACAAAACCTTGCACCAATTCTGGCTAATGCAAGTTTTTACAAT
This sequence comes from Torreya grandis, assembly GCA_037957365.1. NCBI lineage: Eukaryota > Viridiplantae > Streptophyta > Pinopsida > Cupressales > Taxaceae > Torreya > Torreya grandis. Next base: position 294,805 of record JARHVA010000185.1, read on the forward strand.
ACAAAATACAATTGAGCAAAGAGAAAGAAATCAACTTATAAATTAAAGAGCTAACTAATTGGTCAACCTAAATTTTTATAAGATTATTAGAATATGATTTTTAAATGTGATGGGGAAGTTGGCTATAAGTAAGGAACTAGAATGGAAATATAAGGATGGTTTTAGGTAGTTTGGGTAGAAATGGATTGTAATGGTAATGATACAGGCTTGATATTGGGGCCCACCCCCTCACTTCACATACTACAGCAATAAGGGTATTAGGTGTTTAGCCAAAATATACCATTAACCATGATTTATACTTAACCAGAGTATCAAGTTAGCTTCCCCCTTAGTGATGAAATCCAATTAGGTTGGCCTTGTGTAGACAAATGTTAAAATTCTTATTTAGATTATGTGATTTGGCCATGTGTGCATAAGATAGAAAATAGTGAAACTAAATGAGTAATTGAAAACCACCTAATTAAACTATGTGATCTATCCTAAGCATGCAAGTGATAAGAAAAGAAAGTGTGAACTAATTACTAGCATATAAGGTTAATTCTAAATTTGAAATAAGGTACAATGTTGATATAGTCAGTAGTGTATGCAAAAAATATAGAATAAGTTCAATAGGTTTGAACCTGTGCTACAGAAGCAAAGTCTAAAATTGAATAGGGTTAGTAGAGTCGACCTAATTATCTAAACAACACACAGAACTAGGTCAACAAGGTTGATCCACTTGATTACGTAAGGGCAATTTTGAAGACTATAAACTGTAAAAGGAAAGACTATAAAGAAAGAGATAGAAAGATAGAAAAGAACCTTGGTGTATTATAGATGTAGAGAATGAACATTGTTGTTCAATAACCTTGGTATATGCTTGCAAATTTTGCTAGCTAGGTTGACTAGGTCAATCAAGCTTTCCAAAAACTTGCTATTAAGTGACTAAAATGTACAAGGTTAACTGGATCGACCTAGTATGATGAACTTGATGTCTAAAAAATTATAGGTTTTATTAGGTTAACCTAATAATCTAGATTAGATGTCTAGAAATCTAAAAAATTGTACTAGGTTGATAAGATCAATCTAGTAGCTTGTTCTTGAAAACTTGTGCACAAAAGTTAGATACTCGGTCAATAAAGTCAATTTAGTATAGTAAATATATGATAAAAATAATGATGAAATAATGAAAGAAATGAAATAAGATTAAAAAATCCTTTAAGGGTTAATTCACATCGGGTTCACTAGAATGTATGCAATCAAAAATGCATCATATCTATAAATCAATCATGGCTCAGAGAAGATAGAGCATACCTACACTTCTAATTGGGGATACATTCTAGTGAACCCAATGTGAATTGTGGGTCCATGACCAATATGGGTATCTGCTAGACCCAATTCAAGGATCACTTGTCATAATACACCATGTTAGTAAGGGTTCCAAAGCCTACAATGTAACACAATCATTCAAAAACCCTAAAAGAGTCCTAGGTTTAATGTTCACTCTATTCTAATAATCAAGAAATTAAATCTAATCTAGTGCACACCAAATCTTGTGGCATAAAATGGGGGTTAGAAATAGAATAAACTAAACTAAATATGCATATAAGATATATACTCATGTCAATTTATACAAAATCCTAATAAATGGAAGAAAGAAGCATAACTACATTATCTATTTACTCTTACAAAGGAGAAATAAAGTTAGGAATACTTATCTTGAAGATGAACCTGTCGAGCCTCAATCTCTCCCTTGGCCAAGGTGCTTCAAAAGAGATTGTTTTGGTATGTAAGGATAACAAAGACAAATCAGCTCTAGGTTACACAACCTATCTATGCATCCAAAAGACTTAACTATAAGATAAGATCCATATCTCCAAAGAAATTATGAAGCCTTAATATTTATTTGTCAAGTAGAATGGTCAATAGGTAGATATTTGTTCACACTTGTTCTTATTCACTTATCTTTTTACAAATGGTTGTAAATTAACTTGTATATACAGTCAGATCTTTCCCTAAATCCTTTCAAATACGTTGGTTAGATAGGGTCAACCCAGTCAACCCTATATGTTTTTGAGAGGTAATTCAGAAGGTCTTGAGCTAGGTCAATTAAAGGGATAAAAATTATCAAAATTAAAAATACCTCAAATAGTATAGGGTTGACCCAGTGAACCCTATATAGTAATCAAAGACTAAAAATTATATAGGGTTGACCTAGTACAGTCAATTAGTTAAAAGGGGGTCAAGGAAAGAACAAGGATGATAAAGCATGACAAATGACTGGAATGGATAAGGCTAAAAATAATAAGCTTAGGGTAAATGGTTTTAGGAGATGGGGGTGTAGATGGCAAGTAGTAAAAGGGACAACAATATTATGAAGCACCAATGGTCTACCCACCCCTTTCTCGATGTACCCATTAAGGTATGCACTTACAGAGATTGAGACTTGACAGGGTCTTGTGAGATATAAAGTGTTAGTTTTCAATAAAATCTTTAAAATATTATGTGTATACACCCACAATGTATTCTCCACTCTTTAAGACCCCTTGTAGAGCCATTTATCTACTATGAAGATTGGATATTTGTATGAGAAAGTAGGAGCACTAAAATATTTTTCATTCTCCTTTTCTAATCTACTGGCCTACTACACCCCAATAGACCTCAGCTCTATTGTGAGGCCAATTGTGGATTTTTAGCTTCAATTAGAGAAAGGAGATATTATTAGAATCATGTCTTTTAGTTTGATTTAACTTTTGATAATTTTGAATGTTACCTTTTAGATCATTGCCTTTTGTTAAATGATTTGGCTTTTAAATATTTTATGGATTTTAAGATTCCTCCTCCATATGGACTTGGAATGATCAATCATGAGATTTAAAGTAATAAAAAAAAAAAAAAAAATTAGGATTTGGCTAAAGTAAGTTAAGTATCCATAAACAAGATAGACTAGAACACTTAGGCTTAACTATGAACCAACATGTTATCTCAAGTCTCAACTATGTGTGTGTTTAGTTTGTGAAATGGAATAAATGAAAATAAGATGAGATCCAAAGTGGACCTATAAAATGAGATTATAGTTAGATGAATTATTTTCTAACTGATCACATGGTAAATAAGGAATTACTAAAAGGAGCAAGGTTTGTAGAACCAAGTCACAATAACAATTATCCGTGTTTATAAAGATAAGATAGCAAACAATCATGAAAAAGAAAAAAGGAGTCATAAGAAAATGAAAGTGATAATAAAAATAATGTAATTATGAAAAATAATCCATAAGAGAACATATTGACATCATAAGCAATATAAAGTGTGAAACCAAAGTCACCATGTAAGATAGATAAGAATTTGACACAATGTCAAATGATATAACAATAGATGAAAGTAAATTTGGATCACACATCTAATCCAAATGAAAATGTAATAACACTATTCATGTGTTCATAGGAAATGATATGATTGTTCACACACATTCTCCATAGCATCTAATAAGTCTCTATGAAGTTTAATGTGTATTGCAGATAATGTCTCATTGATCTTCAGTAAAAGTTGAGAAAATACTTCATGTCAAATCTCATAGACATAAAATGTAGGAATGATTGAAGGATCATGTTGATGAGGGATATCATGTAAGGGATGCTCAATATAATGTATGGGAGTGGTTTCTATAGAAGATTAAGTGTTCACCAATGGGGAAGGTGCCACTGGTGAAGGAGGATCTATTGGTGAGAGAATCACGATAAGATAAATAGTAGGTGGAGAAGGGACCACATGAGTTGGAACCACTAGGCAAGAAGGGTGAGCCTTATTTCAAAAGTGACATATGGGAGGAAGTTTATAAGGTACATGAATATTTAGTAGTTGATCCTTAAGATGTTGTTGAAGGATATGGTAATGATCAGTGTGATGTGTGCCACATTGGTGCTAGAGACAAGATACCTCTCCATACTTAGGAATATACTCAAGTAGTACTTTCAAGGGAGGTATATCCTTGTCTGAGGTTTGAGGAGTGGTGGGATAAAATGTTTTGATATATATCTACAACTTAAAATAATGTATGGATGAATTATTATAGTTTCATAAAAGTAACATACATGTTTGTGAGTAGTCTTGGTAGGTGTACTCACATGAGGAGTGGAAATAGAAGCCAAATAAGATTGGTATAGTGAACAGTCTCTAATCTAGTGATTGGAAAATTTATTAAGGTCAAAATAAGGTTGATCATCCCATTTTCTGGGTGAAGGAGTTGTAGACACCAAAATCTGGCCACCAATGACCTCCAACTAGGATTTTGACTAATTTCCACCTAAAGTGCATAATTTGGCCTAAAAACACTAAAATTCACTAAATGATGTAAATCTAACATATTCAAGTGCTAATTTTGGCTAGAGTATCATTAAATGGGGTAATGTAATTTATGGGCTAGCTAACTTTGATAAGATCATTTTCAGTCAAAATGCCAATTTTGCACCTAGGTGCTCTAGATTGCTCTTTTCTATCAAATCTCTTACATGAGACATGTGCCTTTGTTATTTTATGTTGGTAACATCCTAAATGGGATAAAAATTCCAACACATCTAACATCAAATCTTAAATCTAATCCAGTCAAATTTCAAACCATTAACAAGGCATTATGATCAATTTGAGTAATTTGTGCATAACGTGCTTAGTCATGCTTAAGATATAATTAAACCATATTAGAGACTAATTAATAATTCCATGGAAACTTGTTGAATACTTATTTTTAGAAATTAATATTGAATATTTTCATCATTTGGTGACCTCATTTCTTGGGAAAGACATTCCTAGGCCATAAATGCCACAAATATCAGGATTCATGCCTCCCATGCCTCATCAAAGCCCTCCATGCCTCTTAATTTCTCCTCTATCCCAAATATTAATGAGCCTATTTATCAATTTTAATTTCAAAATTAGATTAATCCTTAGCCACACATCTCAATCTTGAGATGGATGGTTCAGGTTGATTCTACCCATTTGCAAAAATCTATAAATAGGAGGTCTTGCCACATGAATTTTAAGTCTTGATAATACAAAGTTATATTGCACAAAAGATTCCAAAAGTTATTGCAATTAGTGTTACCATGAAAAATTGATTCCAATCCAAGCCAATCTAAAGCCAAAGGTGCCAATGAGAGATGGAGGTAGCCAAGCTTCCATTGATGTAGACTTTATGAGCACAAGTTGAGCAAGCCACTATAAAAGAATTTGGAGCATCCAAGGAAGGTGAAGGATTCTTATTTTTCCTTACTTTTTAGTTTTATTTGTCTTTTTTTTTTTAATTAAACTCACCTTATTAACTAGGCATTAAGGTGTTAGTTTAGTGTTTTGTTTTTCAATTTGTTTTGTTCATTTTGTCACTAACATAATACTAATCTCCTCTTCTTAGTCAAATTCCTAGTTCACATAATGACACACCCAATGGGATTGAATAGCTTCACAAAATTGATCAAAATTCTCCCTAAAACAACTCAATAACTTTTCTTATGCATAATCTTGGAGTGGGAGACTCAAAAGAGTGAAAAAATCAAGAAAAACATGTTTTTCTATAAGTGGTAGGTTTAACTAGACACAGTCATGAGATTGTCCTACAACTTGTGGTATTGTTATTTAGACTCATGGTATTGTGCTTAGCCATTTTTATTTTTAGACTAACTTTATGTTTTTGTGTAGGGTTGACAATACCACTACTTTATAAGTCATGATATTTCTTTGTAACTCATGGGGTTGCTTAACTGATTCATGGTATTATCTAACTATTAGTAGTTAAATGATAATACCATAACTCATGAAGTGTTGAGATTGTCCTACTATTAGCGGGATCATCAAACCAACTCAGGGAATTGTGACCAAACCACTTATGGTTTACAATACCACAAATTTTAAAGTTACAATATTATCCTATAAGTATCAAGATTGTCATTCAGAGTCATGGTATTGTGACTATAAGGTTAGCGGTTAGTTACAATACCACAACTTTTAAAGTTGTGAGATTATCCTGCAAGTAGTGGGATTGCTCTATCAAGTAGCAGTATTACACCATTGTGTCAACCTGAGAGCTCATTTTTCAAAGTTAATTGTTTCATCTTTAAAAATGTGTCAAAGCTAAACCACATGCTAATATTTTTCTTATAGGACCAGCTTAGAAAATTGCTAAAACATGTTTAAAACATTTTTTTCATGCTCTAAAATGAACTAGGAACATTATTTTGGTTCTTAATATAACATTTAGGTGCTTAAGTAAGTTTTTTTAGCATTAGTTTTCAAATTTTACAATTTTAATACCAAGGGGTCAAATGAACACCACCAAATCTTTCATTTGGGCTTAAAATTGAATAAAGTTAAATTTTTTTTCATTGCTTCACTTAGCATTTTTTTTATAAAAAATATAAGGATGTTGTGTGTATGCCCTTCCATTTTTCCCCTTTAGGGAACCCTTGGAATCAAAATTTCTTTCCTTATTTACAAATTTCCTAGTCCAAGGCATAGAAATAAAATCATCTAAAGCACTCCCTAAAAACTCACAAAAGTATTGGGTGATCTTGACAATGTCCCTAAACTCTTTCTATTTTATAATTTCTTTATTTCATGTAAACTTGGCTTGTGAGGGGGACATCATTACCTCCTATGAGTTTTTTAAGGAAGCTCTGACCTAGGGTTTCACCTCCTGGCACTAAATTCATTTGGCTCCATATTGGAGTTGTACACAGGATGTAGTGGCACTTTAGACATCACACTATACTGAGAAAACAACAGGATATAGTGGTTACAAAAAGGACTAGACATTTTTGCAACAAGCCAAGTGATACAGACCCAAAATCCATGCTTTTATTTTGCATTTTTTGATGTGAAAGTCATTGTATAATTAATTCCCCTAGAACATTTAAAAACTTGTAGATCTTAGACAAATCCCCACTTGCCACAAAAGTATTGTTGGTCCAAGATGCACCTCAAGGTCCATGTCACAATACTATCATTTGAGAGAAGGGGGTGTAAAAACCCTACTATATAATGCACATTTACTTTGGATGAACACTTAAAATCCTCTCAAATGATGTATATTGATGGATTCTAACAATACTAAGCAATCTTATCAGTTTAGGATCTAAGAGTGATTAATTAGTTAGTTTTGTCCTAGGTTAAAGTCTTATTTGGAGTCAAAACTTTGTGTAAACAAATGATGCAATCCAAACACATGGTCCCCAATTTTTTTTGAACAATGAGGTGTTATGTTGCCCACATGAAATCGTTAATTTTCCTTGTTCAAAGCTCATCAAAATTTGGAGTCATATCATCCACTTTAGTGTAGTTATGCTACCCAATTGAGTCTAGACCTTTGCCAAAGTTGTTTAAGTCCTTCATTTATAATCTAAATTTGAAATTGCACCTTTATAAGTTCATATATTTGATGTGTTAAGTGGGTTCACCATTTGCACTAAACTTGAGGGATTTTAGGTTCAATTTTCAATTTGGGTTGAAGGTCGCTTAAGACTTATGATTATTATCACCACTTGATAGACTTAAGTCATTTTATGCTAAACACTTGCACTTTTATTCTATGCACCATAAAATTTTGAGTCAAGAAATGTAGTGTTATGCTATCAATTTTGTGAGAAATTATCTTTGCCTTAGAGAGTTATTGAAATAACCATTTTATCACATCTTTTGGGTAGTCTATCATTGTTACACTGCCCAAAACATTTTAGATATTGTTTCATATTCCCTCTTGCATAGAGTTTAAATTTGTTCCTACATTTTCAAACCAATCTAAGTATACTTTTGTGAACCTTTGTCTAGCATAGGTACAATGTTCACCTTTTGTCTAGCCTATTTGTTATAAAGAGCCTAGTTTTATGCCATCATTTGTGAGAAAACAAACTATTTCAAAGTGCCTCTTTGTTTCATACTTCATACATAGTGGTCAATTTTATATCCAAAACTCAAATGCCTAGAGTTTTTTTATAAGTGTTTCAAATCTGTTAGATTAAAAATCATCTTTATTTCAAAGTCTAGCTACAACTGACGAACTAGTTCTACAATAGTCATGCTCTACTAATACACCTTCCACATATGATCCATTTTTATTTGAAAAATTTTTATTGGAGAACCAAGATGATATTTTTGTTAGAGCCATAGAGGTAGGTTCCAAGTTTTTAGTAAACTTCCCCCATGAGAATTTACCAAGCCTAATAAGAATACCCCACAACATAATTTATGATCAATAAGTTTCTTCTAGAAATACTTTGGATCTAGTCCAAACAACATATTAGGACCCTAATATGCCTAACAGAGGAAAAAACCTCATGGAAGACCACTTTAACCAAATGTAGATGGCATATCAAACCTACTTGAATCTATCACATAATTTTAATCAAATGACCATGATGAGTAAACCTCTTATTCACTTAGTTCCTTCAACAAGAGTTTTGATAGAGTTAACTGATCGAGATAATCATAGTTCAAACCCATTCATGTAAAACACTTTAGTAGAAAACTTGTTACATATGCCCATTATTGAATAAGAGTCTTCTACTTTTACATGGAATAATGAGCAAAATATAGTGGGCAATGTGCAAGCAATGTCTAATCTAAATAAAAGTGGTACTCATGCACAAATAACTAGTCAAAAAAATGTGCCTTTAGTTAACACTGCAAGTGGTTCTCCAAATCATGGAGTAGGAGTTTCTACATCTCAACCTCAACCAGTTGCCTCATCAAGTGTACAACCAATAGGAATAGGTAATCAACTAGTAACTAGTGCAAAGCCTCAACAATAAAATGTGATAAATCCTACTCCCCCTCAACAAGTGATGAGTAGTATTCCACAACAGTAGGCATAATATAGTGAACCAATGAAATAGAGGTTGAATGTATTACCACCTCAATAAGGGTCAGCTAATGTTCCACCTCATCAAGTAGTGACAAACATACATCTTCAATTGCAGACTAGTATACCAATCTAAAACCAAATGATGACTAGCCACAAACATGTAAATATTGGCCAATGATAGATACTAAATCTTCAACATTAAGTCACATCCCAATAAGGATTCATGAAACAAGGAGGCTCTCATGTTTCTCAAGTGCCTACTAGATGACAATTGGTTCAAAATATGCCATAAGTTCAGAGGTAGGGTCTTGGTTCAAAAGTTCCCACTCAATAGTAAGGTTTGATTAGTCAGTAGCATGTCCCTTTTCAACTATGAAAAGCACATTATAGTTATATCCCTCCATCCAAACCAAAAAATCCTCCAATTCAAACCTTTATATCCAACCTAAACTAGAATATCACACGACTAAATGTATAATTTCAAGTACATCCTAATCCATGTATGCATATTCTTGGTCCATTTCCAAACTAAACCAATGTACCCCAATAGATATCTCCATCATAACCTGGTTAAAGTGTCCCACTTATGACCTCCCAACCATCTACCCAAACCAATGTTCTCCCTCAAACCAATGTTCTTTCCAATTTCCTATCCCAAGAATTCTAACAGATGAAGGATGTAATTGTTACCATTCAAGCTGGGAAACAGACTAAAAAGTTTAAGTTAGATGATGTGTGTTCTTATCCATTCAACATGGAGTACTTATAGATACCATTTCCTCCTAGATATGAACCACTAAAGTTTGATAAATACAAAGGGAAAATTGACCCTAAGGCCCATTTAACCAAGTTCTTTGTCCCATGTCAACTAGTGGCATATAGCAATATATACCTTTTGTTGTTGTTTCCAAGGAACTTGGTTGGACAAGCCTTGGATTAGTTTTTAAAGTTTCCCAAGAATTTAGTAACAGATTTTGATGATCTTTTTAATAATTTTGTGTATCACTTTTCCTATAATCTCTAACATGAGATTTCATTTGTTGACTTAACACAAGCAAACCAAAAGGCTAGTGAGAGTTTTGCAAGTTATCTACAACAATGGAGAGCCCTTGCAAGTTGATTCATGCATAATTTACCAGATAAAAAATTAGTCATTATGGTTAATAAAAATTTTCATAGTGAGATAACTTATCATCCAAAACTACAATGTGCACATACTTTTAAGGAGATCATCGACAAAGGCTTGTTGATTGAGTGAGCTCTTATTAATAAAGGGATCATCAAGCTTACTTCAACTAATCAAAATAAAGGTACCAATTAGGGAAGTGGCCAAAACTAACATCAAATATAAGTGTAAGCATCACAACAAGTATAAGCTAATAACCAAGATAGACCAAAGCAATTCAACCATAATAGGAATGTTGTAGGTAATGGAGCAATCAAGTCATGTCATGTCCAAATAGTGTAAATATCATTTGCACCACCTTTTTATCTTACTCTTACCCAATAACCTCTCCCACCAATGCCAAAATCATAATAACCAAGACCTACACAACAAATGCAACAACCTTTACCATTACAAACCCCTCCTCTAAGGAGAAGTGTGCCTACGCGTCATGTCTTTAGTGACCTAGGAGATCTTATTGAGTTTGTATTTCATAAACTTGTCATGGATAATCTGATTAGTTAGCCCATACCAAAGCATTATCCACATGGCATTCCTTATCCTAATTGGTACCATGAAAATGAATTCTATGAATATCATTGGGCTAATGGGCATAATCTATAAAGATGTGTGTAAGTCAAACATTTGTTTGAGAATATGTTGGAGAATGGGGAGATAACATTAGATAATGGTGATTCTACCTCTAATCAAAATCTTGGGATTTATCAAAACCCCTTTCCCCAACATAATACATAGTAGTAGTATAAAAATCAATAACAACAACAACATCGGCTGGTGCAACAATAAAATCAATAGTATCAAAATCAAAGGCCAAACTAGCAAAATCAATAGCAAAACCCACAACATCAAAATAATGGATAAAACCAAGTTTAGAATGGTAATAACCAACAAACCTACCATTTAGTTAGACATGACTACACTAGGGTTGTATGTCATATTATAGGGGGTAGCATTAATACCATCTCCATTAATCTTAGACTGAGCACTAATTAATATAGACCATTGCTAAACAATACCACTCAACCAAATTACATAGATAATCCTTCTTTGACCTAGGACCACACATAGGTGAATGAGAAAATCAAGACTTACACTTTTGGACCTTATATCGATAACTCACCCTTGTCACGTGACTACATATAAGTGCACTAGCAACTGAGACTTATCCTATTTGGTCCCACACCATTCCCAACATTTGTTAGCAATTATGGTCCAGCATATAATCTTGATTATGCAATCACAACTCAGAGGTCAAATATTACTATCCTAGGCCCATAACCATTTTCCATTTTTTATGCTATCTAACCAACCATTCAACCTCAAAATGAACCATACACCATTGACCAAGACAAGAAATTTGATATTATGGAATAATTATAGAATACACCAGCACAAATTTTTATTTTAGATTTGTTGTGAATGTTAATAATCCACAAGAACATTTTTAATGAGATTTTAACCCAATCCACTATTTCCAGTGACATATCCCTTGATAAATTTCAAGCTTTGGTTGGACATCTATCTCCAACCCAACAAGTCACGTTCAACCAAAGTGATATGTCTTCCCTTGGCCCACTCCATAATAATCCATTGTATATATAAGTTTATATAAAGTGACATAAAATGGAATGTGTCCTTATAGATAATGGATCAAGCCTTAACATAGTGTCTCTAAAGCTCATCAAGATTATTGGGTATGCAATGGCATATCTCTAGCAAGAAATAATAACTATCAAAGCCTATGATAATCAAGAGAGAGAATTGCAAGGCACCATTAGCTTACCAAATATCATTGGGCCTTTGACCCATGATACACTTTGCCATGTGATTGATCTTGAGTTATCATATAATATGCTTCTAGGTAGGCCTTGGTTACATTATATTCATGCCATCCTATCAACAATACATCAATGAATCAAGTTCTCCCACTCAGGGATGGAAGTAAATATTCAAGGATATTTGCACTATGAGCATTGCAAACATCTTGAGGCTCAGTTTCAAAGCTATAATTACCATTATGGCATGAATCCAAGTTCCAAGTAGGATAAAGGAAAGGCCATACTTATTGATTATCTAGAGGATAATTGAATAGATCCTAATACCTTAGATTCCCTTTCCCACATGCTGCCTCCTAAAGTTTCCAACCATTTTACCATTTCAGCTAATGGCCCAAGGGAGTATGTGACTCATGATACCTTTCATATTGCTAATCTTCCTAAGGATCCCAAGACCTTTAGAATACCTAAAGTCACCCCACACATGAATTGGCAACAAAAGAACAAAGATAAGGTACTTATCATGTTTATACTAGCATCTGGCCTAGAACCAAACCCTCTTGAAGGGGATGAATCATGGTTGTACAATGACAACCAAGCTGATTGTTATAAAATTTCAAAATATCCTATTCCTAATAGGATCATAGAGCATCAATATTATGAAGTAAGAGGCCTCTAACTAAATCAACAAAGAACCATAGAACCAATGTCATGACTAAGTACAAAAGACCCTATGGACTGGGATTTAAACTACCCACGGGTGACCCCACATATCTTATTCGAGTTCCATAATTGATGGCTAGTGATGATGATGCTAACAGTGAAGTAGAGTCCAATCATAGCCTCACCTTTGATGACCTAGATGAGACTAAACTATGTGATAACAATGCCATATTTACTCTTACCCCAATCATTTGTCATAACTCATTACCATTATACTATCCCCAACTGATAGATTGGGACCAACAAAAATCCAATTTGTCGATTGACGAGTTTCAGAATGATGAGGCATTATGTGACTTTTTAGGCCTTAGAGATAATGTTTCATTAGGAGATCATAAATCAAGATTATTAATTACATTGGATCCTAAAGCCTATTTTGGAGAGTGGGTGAACACCCTTAGCCAAAAAAAAGTAAATAAAATATTGAGGTCCCAAAGTGAAAACCTCTTTGAGGCACTTTTTGACCAAGGAAAAAGTAAAGATAAAGGCTAGTCTAGTGGTGAAAACTTATTTCAAGCACCATTAGATGGGGGTATTCATTCTTCTTTGAATTTAGACCAGGAGACCACCAATGATGATCTTGCCTATGGATCTGAGTTTATTTTTTTATAACAATAATTATTTGATCAAATTCTTCAATAATTTTTGACTATTTTTGTCACATGGCTAGATCTCCCATTAGGGGACTTAGATTCATCATGCCTAGGAGACATTGAAGAGCAAGTCCTAATAGAGGACCCTGATATAGTCTAATAGTTCAAGTCTTTTCCTACTATCCTAGAAGATGGTTTGACCCTTCTATTTAAAGATACAATAAAGGTAAATATTTGAACTTCATCAGACCTAAAGTGTATAAAATTAGGCATGTCCCTCACTGAGGAGGAACATGAAGTCTTTACAGCTCTGTTGAGAGAATTTATAGATATCTTTGCATGAGCTTATTCTAACATGCTAGGTTTAGACCCCACCTTGGTTTTGCACCACCTTGTGGTCAATCTTGATGCCAAACCAATGAAACAAAAGCTACGTAAGATGCATCCTTGCATTGTTATCTTAGTAAAGAAAGAGTTGTAAAAACTTTTAGAAGTAGGATGTATCCAATCCATTGACTTCTCAAAATCTGTACTAATTTTTGAGACATAAACAAAGCTTATCCTAAGGATGACTTTTCATTGCCTAATATTGACATGATAGTCAACTCCATAATGGGTTATGAAATGCTTTCACTCATGGATGGCTTTTTAGGATACAACTAGATCAGAATAACTCTAAGAGACCAACACAAAACAACATTCACCACTCCATGGGGAACATTTTGTTATTAGGTAATGAATTTTGGTCTTAATAATGCTATAGCTACATATCAAAGGGAAATGACTATCATATTGCATGATATGATGCATGATATTTTTGAAGACTATGTTAATGACATATTAGAAAAATATAAAACTAGGGTCGACCATCCAATAGTATTACATAGGATATTTAAAAGATTGTAAGAGTAAAAAGTTAGACTCAATCCAAAAAAATGTGTGTTTAGTGTAACCTCAAGCAAATTACTTGCCTTCATCATGTCTCATAGAGGCATTTAAGTTGATCTGGTTAAAGTCCATGCTATAATCGAGATATCACCACCAACCAATTTGAAGCAACTTTATAATTTATAGGGTAAGATCCAGTCAATACCTTACTTCATCTCTCAATTAGAAAACAATTTTCATCCATTTACACATATTATAAATAAGGGATTTGTATTTCACTAGGATGATCACTGCCAAATAGCTTTTCAACAACTCAAAGACTATCTAGTTAATCCACCTATTGTGTTACCTCTTATGCCAGGAAGGTTATTCTTGTTGTATCTCTCAACTACCAAAAATGCCTTGGGGGAACTTTGGCTCAACATGATAACAATGGAAAAGAGCATGCAGCATACTACTTAAGCCATACCTTGGTCACATATGAACACAACTATGCACCCATTGAAAAATCTTGTCTAGCCATAGTCTTTTTAGCTCAAAAACTATGCCATTACATGTTGAATAATAAGACCATGTTCATTTAAAAAATAGATCCACTCAAGTATCTACTATCTAAAATAATTTTACAAGGTAGAATGGCCAAATGGATCATGATTCTTAGCGAGTTTGACATAGAGTATGTCAATTATAAGGCAATCAAGGGATAGGTTCTTATAGATCAACTTGTTAAAGCACCCCTTGTAGACATAAAGCCACTCATATTCAATTTTTTTTATGAATCCATAATGACCATCATTGACACACCTCTTCAGTAGTAGCACTAGAAGCTATATTTTGATGGTTCATTTACTAAAAATGGATCGAGGGCATGCCTCTTATTTATTACACCACAGGGGGATCTAATCCCTAAATCATTCAGAATCAATTTTCCTTGTACAAATATCATGGCTGAGTATGAATCACTTATCATAGGACTTTGATAGGTAGTACACTAGAACATATCTCATCTCCAAGTTTATGGTGATTCTCAGTTAATCATAAATTAGGTCACAGACCATTTCCAAATCAAAGATGACAAGTTGGTTCCATATAAAGCTATGGTCAACACTCTTAAGCAAAAAAATACCAACATTCAGTTTGAGCATATACCAAGGGCTATTAATATAACTTTAGATGCCATGGCTATTATTGTCTCTCTAATTTGATAAATAAATAAAGCTAGAGAGTATTAGTTCCTCGTCAAGAATTTGTTCACACTAGCTCATGAACCTTCAACCGTTGCAATGATTTGTGATATTGTTTGTCCTAATTCTATTTGGTACTCAAACCATTACAAATACCTTCATGACCAATTTATACCACCTAACCTATCTTAAAAACAAACCAAATCCTTTATCCATCACTCCACGCATTATACTCTACTTGGATCCACCCTTTACCACCATGGTTTTGATGGAACTTTGTTTCATTATTTAACTTTAGTAGAGTCTATGCTAGGATTAAGAGAAGTTCATGAAGGGGTATGTAGAGATCATTCTAGTTGGGTAGTAATATCCAAAAAAATATTATATACTGGTTATTATTAGCCCATGATGGATGTAGATGTAGCTACATATGTAAAAAAGTGTGATAAATGTCAATAGCATGCTAATCTGATCCATGCCCCAGCCCAAAATTTGAAACCAATGTTTACACCATGGCCATTTTCTACATGGGGACTTGACCACATTAAGAAAATCAACCCTACTTCATCTAATGGCCATAAACATATCCTTACCACCACTGAATATTTCACTAAGTGGGTTGAAGCTATACCCCTCACTTACATGACTAGAAAGCAAACTTTTAAGTTCATCTTCAACCATCTCATTTACCACTATGGTATCCCCTCTAACATTATATTTGATAATGGAGGATCATTCAAGAATAAGGATGTTGATAAGCTATGTACCAAATATAACATCACACAACATTTTTTTACAACATATTACCCTCAATGTAATGGCCAGGCTGAAGCATCAAATAAAATTATTGTCAATATTCTCAAAAATATTTTCAATGATGTCAATCATGATTGGCACCTTCAAATATTCCCTACCCTTTGGGCATATCATACCCATCACCATACCTCCACAAGAGCTACTCCATATTCACTTGTTTATGGTACAAAAGCCATCCTTCCCATTGAGGTCGCGTTGCCTTCACTATGCATATCTTTCAAGCATGTCTTAGGTGATCATGACTATCAAGTAGCTCACCTAAAATAAGTATACCTACTTGTTAAAAAATGCATAGATGCACTAAAATATCTTTAGGCATATCAAAACCGACTCAAATACCACTACAATCAACATGTCAAGTATAGAACATTTAAACTTGGTGATATTGATCTTAAATAAAACCAAAAGAATACCATGCTTGAGAAGACGTATAAAGGTAAATTCAAACCAAACTAGAAAGGACCTTTCATCATTACTAAAATTATGGATCAAGAGCATACAAGCTTCCACACTAGATGGAGATGAAATTCTTGAGATAATGAATAATGTTCACCTCAAGTGGTACTATGCTTGAGCAATAAGGTGTATTATTTGTAAGGATCATTTTAGTGGTGCCATTTTATCACTATTATTCTTTGTATGAATATCATGCTTATCATTCTTTCTATCCCATTCCATCTAATTTACCATCTCATTCTATCGACCAAACATGTTCTAAATCCTATCTACCTAGCTCATTTGACCTTTGTTTTTTTCCACTCATTATGGCATTGAGGAATCTAATCAATTTTTAGTTGTTTCAATTACTTTAGACAGAGATCATATTTTGGAGTAGTATGATAGAAGTTTTAGCAATTGCATCCTTCATTTTTTATTCTTTTCTTATCATTAGTCTTGCTACTAATTATAATCACCTTTGGTACCATTGATCCATACCATTATGTCCTAGTTATAACTGCCTATGGGAAAACTAGGGGAAACATTTATTTATTAAGCCTTGACATAAAAACTTGCCACTTCCTATGCCATACTATGCCTTTTTACCAACTGTGCCTATTTTGTTCAAATTGACTACTACACTAGTCAAATTCCTCCACTATAAGGGTGGAACTACAGTGACTTGAGGTCCTACTTTAGGACTATGTAGGCAATGCCTGATACTTGTTGAGGTCAGCTCAGTCACCCTTTCCACCATTCTCTCACTATTTTTTAAGCAACCTAAGTTTTGTGAGCAACCTAATTTTGAATGCTCTCCACATTTTGTGAGCACCCTAAATTTTCACGCTCTCACCATTTTATGAGCAACCTATGGTTGAACACTCTCACCATTTTGTGAGAAACCTAAGTTTGAACGCTCTCACCATTTTTTGATCTTTAACCATTTAGTGTCCCATCATTCTTGATCAAGTTGAGTTACTTCAAAAAATTCTAAACACATTTGTAAAATTATTAGGAAAAACCAAAAAAACACTGACCACTTTTTTGCCTTAAAAATTCTAGGAACCCTTACTAAGTTGCAAGAAAACCACTTATCACTTAGTTTTCCCATCATTTTTGGCCTTTTCTCTCATGCACTTGCCATTTTTCAAGACCAATCCTATTCTTCTATCACATCCATTATGTTTGTTTTCATTTGTTATCACATTCTTCCCATTCCTTGGGAGAACTACATTTGGCTTGAAGTTTTTTATTGGATATTACATCCATGGAACTATGTAGGCAGTGTCCACTTGCCTAGTGAATATGGAGACAACTCAGCCACCCCTTATTTTTTCTTCTAATCCCCTATTTTGTTCATTTGTTAAATTGTCTCCTATTTTCTAAGGGAAATGTTTGTATGGTTTTTATTATGTTATTTGCATTATTTGTTTGTCTGCTTATTTATTTACTTTTTACATTATTGCCTTGATTTGGTTTATGTGTGTTCATTAGGTGATTACTTTCCCACACTTATACTTGAATCCATCCATATTCATATGTTTACATTGTCATCATGGTTTATATCATTGGTGCATTATTTTCTATTGAGTATCAGATTGTGGGAGTCAGTCCTTATGCATATTTTGGCCAAGTCCTCATGATCTTATACCATGATACCTATCGACACATGCTATAATAAACCTTAGCTTCAAGAAGTCTATTCAACAATGGCATCATCAACATCTCTTCAGCATCGACATCTTGATTCAATCCCAGTCATATCCTAAATAGAGTAATTAACCATGAAAGAATTTCAACCTTTATTAGTTTGAACAAGCATCTCCCTACTAGTAGGTTATTCTAATTCATCATTACCCTATGTATTAAGTTATCATCATCCTCAATCAATTTTGTCATAATTTCCATAATCAAGTTCCAATGATTATAACCACCTATGGGCAAATCATTACACACTGTCCCACGTGCATTTCTCAATGATTATAACCACCTTTGGGAAAATCATTATATTATCACCACTTTACAAATTTTGCCCATATTGTTGAGACATGGACCAGCTAGGACTCGAACCTAGAACCTTTCATACGCTACTAGAGTGCTCTACCACTAAGCTACTAGTCCCTCTTGGACTAGTCCATCTTCAGTCTGAGTGTGGCTTAACACCAACACCCCCGCCTTAAGACACACCTCTCATGTGCTTAGGGCTCCTAGCCTAGACCTGGCTCTGATACCATGTTGAGACATGGACCAGCTAGGACTAGAACTTAGGACCTTCCATACGCTACTAGAGTGCTCTACCACTGAGCTACTGGTCCCTTTTGGACTAGTCCATCTTTGGTCTGAGTGTGGCTTAACACCAACACATATAGGGGCACATTTTTATCTTGTTTATCTATCCTAGTTGGGGTATCTCCATCTTCTCAATGATTATAACCACCTTTGGGAAAATTATTGTGGTATCATACCACGTTTCCACTATCATGGTACAGTGCTTATAACTGCTTTTAGGCAAACGATTATACACCATCCCACATGCATTCTCAGTGACTTTGACTACTTTTTCAAAATCATTGTGTTTCCACCCCATCATCTTTCCTTTCTTTGGTCCCCTCATTTTGTTTCTTATCGAGAGATTATTTGTTGACCTACTTGTGCCAACCATTCCCTTAATGGGGCATCATATAGTTAGTTTATCATCATTGTAGTTGTAGGCATATAGGACCTTTTCATTCTTTGAGAAGATGTTATTATGCTTATAGCTTGTAATGCCTTCCCAAATAAGGGTAAATTATAGACACCTAAATTTGGCCACCAATGACCTCCAACTAGGGTTTTGACCAATTTCCACCTAAAGTGTACAATTTGGCCTAAAAACACTAAAATATTCTAAATGATGTGAAATTGACATATTCAAATGCAAATTTTGGCTAGAGTATCATTAAATGGGGTAATGTAATTTATTGGCCAGCTAACTTTGATTAGATTATTTCAAGTCAAAATGCCAATTTTGCACCTAAGTTCTCTAGATTGCTCTTTTTTGTCAAATCTCTTGTATGAGATACATGCCTTTGCTATTTTATGTTGTAATGTTGACCCAATTTTGCCCCTCAGGAAAAATCTCAGTCACCTTCTACACTTGCTATGAAAGGCCAGTCATTTCAGGTTGCAAGGTCCATCTTCTGTTAGGTATGTGGAGCTAAAAGCTTCACCATGGAGCATAGACAAACAGGTTCGGGTCTACACAGACGCCGGCGTCGGTCAGGAGCGACCGACGTCGGTCAGTTGCAGTTCAGAGGCGTCGACGTCGGCAGCAGGGTCGGCCGGTGACGGTCACAGGCGAACAGACAGGAACCGACGTCGGTTACCTGCGTGTCCATAAAGCTATTTCCGAGGACAGAAGCGAGTGTTTGCATGATGAGTTTGAGTTGTAGACTCAAGCTCGCATCTCTATTGTTAGCAATATTATTTTTAGAGCCCTTGTTGAAGAGGCTTAACTGTTTGTTGTAAGAGCATGCTCAAGTTTCCTATTTCTATATGTAGGAGAGATCTTCTAAGCTATTGTATGATGAATGATGAGAGAGTGTAATAGAGTATGAGTAGAACATTGTGAATGTTTGAAGGACTGTACTTTAGAGAGAGCTCTTAAGGAATAGAGATCTAGTGAGAGATCTTGTGTGCATCTGAGAGAGGTGTGGAAGAACGAAGTTCTTCATTTGTATTCCTATTGTAAAGAGCTTTTAATACAAGTTTTCAGGGTGTTTTCTTGTATATCTTATTCTGTGCTATTTATCATTTCAGTTACTTATCTATCTGATTTATTTCCGCATTATTTGCTTTCATAAGTGTAATCCATTGTTGGTTGATCCCCAACAAGTGGTATCAGAGCTCAGGTTCACTAACAGGTGGTTCAGATCTGTGTAGTGTGTTCGGATTACAGGTTGCTCACAGGGATTTCTGTTTGAGTGGGAGAAGCAATGGCAGAGGAAAGTAAGTTGAGAATGGAAAAGTTTAATGGCAAGAACTATCAGCACTGGAGAATGCAGATAGAGGACTATTTGTATCAGAAGGATCTTTACTTACCGTTAGGTGGGATAGCAAAGAAGCCCAAGGACATGGAGGATGAAGAATGGGAAGTTCTTGACAGAAAGGCTCTTGGGTCTATAAGACTGAGTCTGGCCTCCACTGTGATATCTAATTTGTCACAGGCAAAAACTACGGTAGAGTTAATGACCACGTTAGCAAATTTATATGAAAAACCCTCTGCTTCAAACAAGGTATATTTGATGAAGCAGTTATTTAATTTGCATATGCAAGAAGGTGGATCTGTTTCTAATCACCTGAATGATTTCCATGGTATTGTTAATCAGTTAAGTTCTGTTAATATTGTATTTGAAGATGAAATAAAGGCTCTTTTAATTTTATGTTCTTTGCCTGAAAGCTGGCATGGCTTGGTAATGGCAGTTTCTAATACTGCTTCTGTTTCGAATATTTTAAAAGTAGAGGATGTGGTTAGTGTTATTTTGAATGAGGAAATTCACAGGAAAAGCACAGAAGAGACTTCTGGGACATCTGGGAACGCTTTAAATTTCGAGAGCAGAGGAAGGCAAAAAGAAAGGAGCAAGAGGAGATCAAGATCTAAGTCTAAGGGAAGAGGCAGATCCAAATCCAGGAATGGCAGAAGGCCACAATGCTGGAACTGTGGAAAGTTGGGGCACATAAGCAGAGATTGCTGGTCAAAGCCTAAGGAGGATAATCAGCACGAAGGAAAGGAAGAGACAAAGGTTGCAGGTATTGCACAGGATGCTCTTATTTTCTCTTTGCATAATAACATAGAATCTTGGGTATTAGATTCTGGTGCATCTTTCCATGCTACCCCTAACAGAGAATATTTCAGTGACTATGTCCATGGAGATTTTGGAATAGTGTACTTAGGGGATGATGAGCCTTGTAAGATTATTGGCAAAGGTAAAGTGCAGCTAAAGATGCAGAATGACAACACATGGGTGTTGAGGGATGTGATGCATGTTCCTAGTTTGAAGAGAAATCTGATTTCTGCAGGTAAGCTAGGTGATGAGGGTTGTACAGTAACTCTCACAGCAGATTCTTGGAAAGTGACCAAGGGTGCACTTGTTATGGCCAGAGGTAAGAGAGAAGGTACTCTCTATTTGTGTAATTGTATTACTAACAAATCTCCTTCAGTTTTATCTACTTCAGATGTGGATGCTAAATTGTGGCACTCAAGGCTTGGCCACATGAGTGAGAAGGGGATGTCTATCCTTAAGTCTAAAGGTATGCTTTCAGATTTGAAAAGTATGGATCTAGAATTTTGTGAGCATTGTGTGTTTGGAAAATAGAAAAGGGTTAGTTTTCTAAAGACTGGGTCTACTAAGAAAAGGCAGAAGTTGCAGCTTGTTCACACAGACGTGTGGGGACCGGCTCATGTAGCCTCTATTGGCGGATCACAGTACTATGTTACATTCATAGATGACGCCACAAGAAAGGTATGGATCTACTGTATTAAAAAGAAATCTGATGTTTTTGAGACTTTTAAGATATGGAAAGCCATGGTTGAGAATGAAACAGGCAAAAGATTAAAGTGCTTGAGATCTGATAATGGTGGTGAGTTCTGCAGTCTTAAGTTCAAATTGTATTGTTACATAAATGGGATCCGTAGGCAAAGGACGGTTCCAAGGACACCTCAGCAGAATGGTATTGCTGAAAGGATGAACAGGACTATTATGGAGCGTGCAAGATGTATGAGATTGCATGCAGGGTTGCCCTTAGAGTTTTGGGCAGAAGCAGTTGACACCGCAGTGTACCTCATCAACAGAGGACCCTCTACAGCTCTAGATGGTGGAATTCCAGAAGAGGCATGGACAGGTAAAAAGATTGATCTCTCATATCTCAGAGTTTTTGGTTGTGAAGCCTTTGTACACATAGATAAGGAAAATAGAAAGAAGCTTGATGCTAAGTCTATGAGGTGCACGTTTATAGGCTATGGCTCAGATGATTTTGGTTTCAGATTTTGGAATCTAGGAACTAACAAAGTAATTAGGAGCCGTGATGTTGTTTTTAATGAAAGAGTGATGTACAGTGATCAGACAAGGAAGCTAGATCAAGCTGGGCAGAGCAATAATGAGTTGGACGAAGTTATGGTCCAAAATGAGCTCGCGGGAAAAAGAAATAATCACTTACAGGAAAACACAGAGACCGACGTCGGCAGGTTTGGAACCGGCGTCGGCAGTACAGAAACCGATGTCGGTCATACAGAGACCGACGTCGGCAGACCAGGCACCGGCGTCGGCCAGGAAGAACCGGCGTCGGCCAGTAACAGGTCTACAGGTGGCCGAGGTCGGTCACTGTCAAAAAATTTGGGTGGACAGATTGTGGAAAACGAGTCCAAGACACCAATCAGGAGGTCTGAAAGGGTAAGTAAGCCTCCAATTAGATATTCTCCTTCTTTATATTATTTATTGCTAACCAATGGTGGAGAACCAGAAAGTTTTGAAGAAGCTTTACAGGTGGAGTCCAGAAGTAAGTGGGAGCATGGCATGGTTGAGGAGATGGAGTCCTTAAGAGAGAACCAAACATGGGATTTGGTTGAATTGCCAGCTGGTAAGAGAACACTGAAGAATAGGTGGACTTACAGGTTGAAGGAAGGTGAGGATGGTCAGATGAGATACAAGGCCAGATTGGTTGTAAAAGGATTTGCACAAAAGCCAGGTATTGACTTTGGCGAGATTTTTTCTCCGGTTGTTAAGATGACTTCTATAAGGGTTGTATTGTCTTTGGTTGCTTTCGAGGATTTGCATCTTGAGTAGCTAGATGTTAAAACAGCATTTCTTCATGGAGATTTAGATGAGGAAATTTACATGGAACAGCCAGAAGGTTTCGAAGTCAAGGGTAAGGAGAAACTAGTGTGCAGGTTAAAGAAAAGCTTGTATGGCCTCAAGCAAGCTCCAAGGCAATGGTACTTGAAATTTGACAGGTTTATGACTGAGCATGGTTTCAGTAGATGTCAATCAGACCATTGCGTATATTTTAAGAGATTTGATAACGGTAGATACATTATTCTATTGTTGTATGTAGATGACATGTTGGTTGCAGGGTCTCACATGCAGGATATCTCAGAGCTTAAAGTAAAGTTAGCTCAAACGTTTGCCATGAAGGATTTGGGAGCAGCTAAGAAAATCCTTGGCATGAGCATCAGGAGAGACAGAGAAAATCACAGGTTGATATTGTCTCAAGAAGACTATGTGGACAGGGTGTTGAAACGGTTCAACATGCAGGATGCGAAACCGGTAAGCACACCCTTGGCAGGACATTTTAAGTTAAGTAAAGAACAATGTCCCAATTCACATGATGAGGTAGAGTACATGAACAAGGTTCCATATTCTTCCGCGGTAGGAAGTTTGATGTATGCAATGGTGTGTACTAGACCAGATATTGCCCAAGCAGTGGGAGTAGTAAGCAGGTATATGGCCAATCCAGGAAAGGAACATTGGAAAGCAGTACAATGGATCCTTAGATATCTGAGAGGAACCAGTAGTAGACACTTATGCTATGGAGGTTCAGATACATCTCTACATGGCTATGTAGATTCAGATATGGCAGGGGATTTGGATGGCAGGAGGAGCACCACAGGTTATGTTTTTACTGTAGGTGGAACGGCAGTTAGTTGGATTTCTAAGTTGCAGAAGGTTGTAGCCTTGTCAACTACAGAAGCAGAATATATTGCAGCTACAGAAGCTAGCAAGGAGATGATATGGATGACACGGTTCATGGAAGAGCTTGGAAGGGAGCATGGGAGTTGCAGATTGCATAGTGACAGTCAAAGCGCAATCCATTTGGCTAAGAACTCAGCTTTTCATTCTAGAACCAAGCACATACAGCTAAGGTACCACTTCATACGGCAGGTATTGGAAGATGGTGAGTTGAAGCTGGAGAAGATCCATACAGACATGAATCCTGCTGATATGCTAACAAAGCCGGTTACTAAGGAGAAGTTGAATCTTCATTCAACTTCTGTTGGTCTTCATAATTGAGTTGAAGATGGAGGAGCTAGAAGATCTTGCTGTACAGGTATTGGTGCAGCTGGTTTATCTCCAAGTGGGAGATTGTTAGGTATGTGGAGCTAAAAGCTTCACCATGGAGCATAGACAAATAGTACACAGACGCCGGCGTCGGTCAGGAGCGATCGACGTCGGTCAGTTGCAGTTCAGAGGTGCCGACGTCGGCAGCAGGGTCGACCGGCGATGGTCACAGGCGAACAGACAGGAACCGACGTCGGTTACCTGCGTGTCTAGAAAGCTATTTCCGAGGACAGAAGCGAGTGTTTGCATGATGAGTTTGAGTTGTAGACTCAAGCTCGCGTCTCTATTGTTAGCAATATTATTTTTAGAGCCCTTGTTAAAGAGGCTTAACTGTTTGTTGTAAGAGCATGCTCAAGTTTCCTATTTCTATATGTAGGAGAGATCTTCTAAGTTATTGTATGATGAATGATGAGAGAGTGTAATAGAGTATGAGTAGAACATTGTGAATGTTTGAAGGACTGTACTTTAGAGAGAGCTCTTAAGGAATAGAGATCTAGTGAGAGATCTTGTGTGCATCTGAGAGAGGTGTGGAAGAACGAAGTTCTTCATTTGTATTCCTATTGTAAAGAGTTTTTAATACAAGTTTTCAGGGTGTTTTCTTGTATATCTTGTTCTGTGCTATTTATCATTTCAGTTAATTATCTATCTGATTTATTTCCACATTCTTTGCTTTCATAAGTGTAATCCATTGTTGGTTGATCCCCAACATCTTCAGGGTCCAACAGCTTCGTTTCAAAGCATTGGCTCATCGGCCTCATTCGTTGGTATTCACGATAGTAAGAGACAAAGTCTTCAAACGTTCACAAGAGAAGAAGGGAAAAAACTAGGGTGTTTAACACCAAGGCAAAAAAGAAGGGCAGACAAAATGCAGAGGGCGACAAAATCGCCGCCCAAAACACGGGCGGGTAAAAAGAGACTGCCTACACATATGCAGAGGGTGGAAAAATTGCTGCGTGAAGCAGCCATCAGAGAAAACATGGCCATTAACCTCGGCTGACATCGGCAAAACTGCCACGGTTGGTAGCTTACATCGGCCGACATCGGCAAAACTACTGCAGTCGACAGCTTATCGGCCGACGTCGGTAGAAGTCCTACATACAGTCCACAGCAGCGGGCGGTAAATTTGCCACCCACAATAGTAGGCAGCAAAAAACACCTACAAAGCATAGGGAAAAGCCCACCTAGCTGTCGGAGGAGAAGATGAGCACGCAAAATGAGGCAACAAGCATGGTCTTGGCAGACTTGTGATGTCATCTACAGTGTTTTCTCTCTTCCCAATGGAGACTCAAGCTGCCACTTGACTCCTCTTGACTCTTTCCCTATAAATGGGCAGACTTGTTCATTTATTAGGATCTTCCAATTTTGTAAAGGGCACAGCTCTGCAAATTCTCCACCCGAATCAATAAAATATAGTCTTTTGCCTCCATCTTGGATTGATTTGCTGTGTATGTCATGAGTATTATTTGTGTTTAGTCATTATCTTCCATGCTTTCATAGGTAATGCCAACAAACCAGCTATCTACAAGGTGCCGGTTCTGCAGCTGAAAGGAGAAGAGCAATACTTGAGAAGGATAGAACAGAGTAAGTTGCTTGTAAGTGTGCATTCCACAACACCTCGGTAAACCTCTGTTATGTATTTTCCACTATAGCCTCCCTATTAGTCTTAGCAGCCTGGTTCTTCTGCCAGATGTGTAGAGTATACTTGCATTTTCCTTGATTCTGAGAGTGGATCTAGAAGGTCAACCCTTTATTTTGGTGTATCACCTCTTTTAGAGTAGGCTGTTTGTTTTCATGCATTTTTTTCTCCCTTTTCACCCCCCAGTATATCTATATCTATATTTTTTGCACTACCTGAAACAAACAAGATACATCAGAGGGAACTAGCCCATATCTAGAGACTCTCCTCTCTTGCTTCGCCATCCCACAGGCGAGAGAGGGGTTTCCACGTTGCAGGGAGAGGGCAGGAATCTATTTTCCTGCCGCAGGGTGCACTTTCCAGCGTCAACAGTTTTGGCACACCTAGTGGGACCGTAATTTTATCAGTTTCCAACACAGTAGTATTTCAAGATTGATGTTGGTCCTGCTACAGTGATTTTCAAAGATTTTCAGCATCTAGCGACTCCACTGGTAAAAGCTCAGTTCTTTATTTTAAATACCAGTCACTTAAAATTCTATGCCAAAGGTTACCACAAGGTCAGTTTTAAGAGGGGTCCCTTTTGTTTTCATTGAGCTGCCTTTAAACTCTGCTAAAAGGCTCAGGTTTGGAAGAACTTGCCCTTTTCCACTAGTAAATTCTCCTAGACTTGTTGCTAGGAACGCCAACCCAGCTCAGCCATGAATACAACTTGTTCTAGCCATGGCATTGCCTTTTGCAGCTTTTCATGGTGAGAGCCCTTTAAACCTCCCACGCTATGATTCGATTCCCAGAACGGCTCTAAAAAATGTACCCTCTTTTGATGGAGTGGGACCTATTACAGTTGTTGAACATATTAAGAATATTGCCAACCTTTGAAATATTCATAATATAACAGAAGAAAATATTGCCATCAAACTGCTAGCTTTGTCTCTAAAAGGGAAGGCCCTTGATTGGTACAGCACCTTGCCTGTGAATTCCATACATTCCTAGAATGAATTGGGCACTCATTTAACTAGTCATTTTGGGTAGAAAAGTGACAGCCTCTCTCTTGCTGAGCAGCTGACAACTATAAAAAGAGCTCCACACGAGTACATGCAAGACTTCAATACGCAGTTTCAAAATACTTGGGATAGAATTCCCATCCTGGTAAGGCCGACCCCCAGCTATGCTTTCTTTTACTATTTAAAAGCATTAAATAGTGACATTGCTATGATGATCCAATCTATGGGAGGACATATACTGCCGATTGCATATGACATTGCCATTGCGGCCGAAAATTGCTTGATTCAAGCTGGGAAAATTGCCCCTAGGCCTCACATGCCACTTTTCCCAGAACCGCTGCCCCCAATTCAGGCTATCGCTCCCACAATTGCTCCCATACCTGTCATTGAGAAGCCAGCTGCAGTTCCATCCAATGAACTAAATTAAGTTAAGAGCCTATTGCATAGCATGTCAAATGAACTTATTGCCCTTAAAAGATAGCAAGCTCAAAGCAACAAGCCAAACCAGGGTTATCAGAATTACGGCCATGCCCCTAAGCCCCCCTTTCAAAATTATAACCAAGGTCAGGGGCAGCTCAGTACAACCAGGCCTTATCAAAATTATAACTCAGGTCCCTCTTCGTCATCTAAAGCCATGGTGCCTACTCAGAACAATCTAGTACAGGAGCAGCCTAGCTGTTCGACCATGGGTCATGGTCAAGAGCAAGCTATCCATACGAATGACATGATGAATTTATTTCAGAATTTAGAAAATCAGGCTGCTAATTTTTCTTAGTTTTTTGAGTTTCCAGCCCAACCCAACACAAGTAACAATCAAACTCAGTCATATTTTACCCTGATAAATCACGAAGAAGGTGAACTCTGTGCAATTAATCATGGGGGCACTGCAGACAATCAGGTTGATTGCATTGCAGCCAACACGAGATTTAAAAGAAGAGCAATTGGATAAGCGCAGGCTTCCCCTCAGGCAACAACGAATCCTCCACCACACCCATTTCAAAGGGCCCCAATTTCTAGACAATCATTTGCACCTCTAGCTCCCCAGTCTACAGCACCAGTCGGGATCAGCCCAAAGGAAAGTACAAAGGGAATCAGCCCCCAAGTTAATATAGTTGATCAAATGAAGAAATTACATATGAGAATTTCTCTATGGGATTCATTGTCTCTTCCAAGACAAAAGGAGGTATTGAAGAAAGAATTGCTTGAGCTAGATCGACAGGGCATCCCAATAGACACTAATAACGTCTTAATGATGAATGCGCAGCCTTCTGCTTCAAGTCAGGTAAAAAAAGAAGAAAATACTCCCCCCTTTTATGTATCTTTGATCATAGGGGATTTCTTAGTACATAATTACATAATTGATAGCGGGGCCAGCACTTCAGTAATGCCGAAGCATTGCTGATAAGATGGGATTAAAATACAAAGCAATGAACAAAGGAGTCTTGCAACTAGATGGGACGCCTGCAAAGATAGTCAGAGTCCTAAAAGGATTGAGTTTAACATTGCATGCCTGCCTGACATTCTCAATCCCCCAAGATATAGTGGTAGCAGACGTTCCTCCATATTTTGCAATCTGTTTGTCTAGGGACTTTACGTCCAAGATAGGTGGCTAT
The DNA here is from genome assembly GCA_037957365.1 of Torreya grandis. Lineage (NCBI taxonomy): Eukaryota > Viridiplantae > Streptophyta > Pinopsida > Cupressales > Taxaceae > Torreya > Torreya grandis. The sequence continues at coordinate 323,575 of JARHVA010000185.1, forward strand.
CTAGCAGCAAATTGGTCATACCTGGTTTTCAGAACCAAGTATGGGACCAAAGTGAAAATTGAATATGAGCCACTCTACAAGGACCACCTAGAGCCCTATTCACCCAAGGCAGTGAATGTCAGTTACACTATCATTGATCCAGAAGACTCTCAGATGAACAAATCTTCCTCTTCTACTCTTGAAGGAGTTGCTGATCTACTCTTGGATGAGTGGGGAAGCGATAACTTTGAGCACGATCCTTATAAGTTTATTGAGGAGGTAGACCTTGGCATCTATTGCTTGCATGAAGAAAGCATCGTCATGCCTAATATAATGAAGGAGAACAAAGAAGACCTTGGCCTGTGGCAGTTGTACTTTGATGGTTCCAGAAGCAAACTGGGCGCTGGTGGTGGGGCAATGTTAGTCTCTCCTTCTAAAGAAAGGTACTTTTTAGCTTTCCATTTCCAGTTCTCTTGCACATGTAATGTTGCAGAATATGAGTCTTTGATTCATGGACTTGAGTGGGCAAGAAAGAGAGGGATCAGGAAGTTGCAAATCCTTGGGGACAGTGAATTAATTGTGAACCAAATAAGAGGCCTAAACCTGACCAAGAACTCCTTGCTGAAGTCTTACAAGCATAGAGTATGGGACTTGATGGAGGATTTCCTTGCTTTTAGCATTACCTCGATCCCCAGAGAATAGAATAAGCAAGCTGATAGGTTGGCCACTGTTGGCACCCAATTTGATGTTTCAAAAGAGATAATCAGGAATTGTGGTTCACACCATTTAAAAGTGGTGGTTCGGCCTTCAATTCCAGACAATGTTACAAATTGGCAGGTCTTCGAAAGCAACCAGCAGATAGCTCTTTTCCTATAGGAAGAAGCTGAGTTTTTGGTCCACAATCAAGCGAAATTGCAGCAGCAATATGGAAATCAGATTGTTCAATTGAGGAACAATAAACTCCCTAAGGGTTTGGTCACACTTGAAAGTATTTTCAATGGAGAGGACCAACTAAGAGATGACAAAGCATGCATCATTACCAAAGATGAGAATTATGAAAAATTTGAAATCTTCAAGGACAAGTTGCTAGTGCTTGGTAAGGTCTGCACGTTTCAAGAAAGGCAAGCTTTCATTCTACTGTGTCAGGAGTTCACTGACGTCTTCACCTGGAACTATAGCGACTTGAAAGGCTTCGATCCAAGACTCGCCCAGCACACCATTGAATTAGATGAAGGCGCAAAACTAGTCACACAAAAATAGAGGCCTGTTAATCCGATGATTGAACGCCTTATGCAGAAAGAATTGGTCAAGTTGATTGAGTCCAGCATTATATTTCTAATCAAAAATTCCTCTTGGTTGGCCAATTTGGTTCTAGTTAGAAAGAAAAATGGGGAGATCAGGTTGTGCGTCGACTTCAGAGATCTTAATAAAGTCTCTTTAAAAGATCATTATCCCCTCCCAAACATGGAGTAGATTCTCCAAAAGGTAACTGGTTTCGAACATTTCTCCCTCCTGGATGGTTATTCTGGATATAATCAGATTCTGGTGCGGAGCTGCGACTAATATAAAATAGCCTTCACCACTAAATGGGGAATGTTCGCCTACCAAAAGATGCCTTTCAAGCTATCCAACGCTGGTGCTACCTTCCAGCGAGCCATGGACATGGCTTTTAGTGGTTTGATAAATAAGAACGCGCTAGTGTACCTTGATGATATAACGGTTTTCTCCAAGGAGGCGGGATAGCATATGAAGCACCTCAAGTAGATTTTTGAGAGGTGCAGGGAATTTGGCATCTCCCTAAATCCAAAGAAATGTGTATTTGTGATTCATGAGGGGAAACTTCTTGGCCACATTATGTCCAAGGAAGGTTTATCTATTGACCCAGAGAGAGTTCACTCTATCCTGGAGATGTCCCTGCCAAAACACAAGAAAGGCCTTCAGAGTTTCTTCGGCTGGATAAATTTCATTCGGAGGTTCATTCCAAACTTTACCAAAATAGTTAAACCCCTAACCTCTATGCTGAGGAAAGGTGAAGAATTCAAGTGGACAATGCCAAAAAAGGACAGCTTTGAAGCTATCAAAAAGGCTTTGACCCAGGCTCCCACTCTAATCAGCCCTGACTTCAACAAAGACCTCAATCTCTATACCTTTAGCAATGGAGAAGTAATATCTGTTATGCTTACCCAAGCAAATAGTGATGACCTCGAGCAACCACTCACCTTCTTTAGCCAAGGGTTAGAGGACTTCGAAATCAGGTACACCTACATAGAGAAGCAAGTCCTAGCAGTGGTGCACAGCTTGAAGAAATTTAGATATATGTTATCAAACAGCAGGATCCATCTAATGGTTCCACATCCTGGCGTCAAGGATTTCTTGACCAATCGAGACTTAAACGAGAAAAGAGCAAGATGGATCACCAAGGTAATGGAGTATGACATAGACATTAAAATTGCCAAGTTGGTGAGAGGAAGGGGCCTGTGTGAACAGCTAGCCACAGATTTGAGACAAAAGGATGAAGGCAGCTTGATGATCCATGACACAGCCACTACAGAAGAACTAGCAGTCATAAGAGATTGGATGCTGGACATGAGGCATTTTTTTCTTATGGGCGAATGTCCACAAGGTCTCAATAGGGCCAAAAGAAGGTATTTTAAACTTCAATCCCTTCCTTATGTTTTGATTGATGGAGTATTATTCAGGAAGGATCTCTTTGGGGTTCTCTTAAGATGCATTGACCCCAATCAGGCTGACAAGGTATTGGCTGAGTTTCACGATGGGCCAGCAAGCGGCCATTTCACCCCTAAGACCATAGCAGCAAAAATAATGAGAGCTGGCTATTTCTGGCCCACTCGTTTCAAGGATACTTATGCCTAGGTAAGGAAGTGCCAAAAGTGTGCACTTTTTGATGAAAAGTAGCGATTGGCTGCCATGCCCCTACAGCCCATTCAAGTTGAACAACCATTCATGCAGTGGGGCCTAGATTTCATAGGGATGATCAATCCTCCCTCCAATGACAGACACAAGTGGGTCATGACTGCTACGGATTATTTCACCAGGTGGGTGGAAGCCATTTCTTTGAAGGAAGCGAATGAAAGTGCAGTCCCGGATTTCTATGAGGACTTAGTGACACATTTTGGGGTCCTAGCCACTATAATTTCAGACAATGCCTTGGCTTTTCTGGGAACCAAAACTAGTGAATGGGTGCTAAGGTATGGTATATACCTCAGCACTTCATCAAATTACTATCTGCAGGGAAATGGGCTGGCTGAGTCCACTAACAAAAATTTGCTCAGGATTATAAAGAGGACCATGGAAGAAAATCAAAAAACTTGGCATGCTAAGCTGAAGACAGCTCTATGGGCCGACCGAATCACTCCGAAGAGATCAATCAAAAATTCTCCATATACGCTTGTGTATGGAAGGGAAGTAAGGCTTCCTATCTCACTCGAATTGCCAGCACTGGACCTCATTCATCAGCTACAGCTAGAAGAAGGAAGCAGCATGGAGGTTAGATTGTGTAAACTAATGGAGCTCCAGGAGGTAAGGAATCAGGCCATGGTCTCTATGATCAGTCACCAACAGCAGGTGAAAAGACATTTTGACAAGAGATCTTCATCAAAAAGTTTCATCGAAGGAGACATTGTCCTAAAATGGGACGAAGATAGAGCTAAGCCCGAAAAACATGCAAAATTTGATGCCCTCTAGAGCGGTCCTTACATGATTACTCAGTGCAAGCAGCATAACACATTCCAGCTCTCTAGGTTGGATGGTGAAGAATTGCATATCCCAGTCAACGGGATACATCTGAAGAATTGTCACTAAATTTTGGTTCAGCTATACATAGTTTCCCTTGTTTTCTTTTCTATTTTCCCTAAGTGCAGTTGCACAGGTAGTTGTTTTTAGCCTTGTATGTTTCCCTTCATTTGGAGGTAAATTCTGTGTATTTGATTTTGGGATTATCAAAGCTGTTGTGAACTCTCTTCAAAGTCACCATCTAACTCTACACCCAATGGATATGTAAGGAAACTAGGTTCTAAGCATAGCAGGCACGCTTACCCTGTGAGTCACTAATTTGTTGACCCAATTTTGCCCCTCAGGCAAAATCTCGGTCACCTTCTGCACTTGCTATGAAAGGCCAGTCATTTCAGGTTGCAAGGTCCATCTTTAGGGTCCAAAAGCTTCGTTTCAAAGCATTGGCTCATCGGCCTCGTTCGTTGGCATTCACGATAGCAAGAGACAGAGTATTCAAACATTCACAAGAGAAGAAGGGAAAAAACTGGGGCGTTTAACACTAAGGCAAAAAAGAAGGGCAGACAAAATGTAGAGGGTAGAAAAATTGCCGCCCACAACACGGGTGGGTAAAAAGAGACTACCTACACACATGCAGAGGGCGGCAAAATTGCCGCATGAAGCAGCCGACAGAGAAAACTTGGCCATTAACCTCGGCCAACATCGACAAAACTGCCACGATCAGTAGCTTACATTGGCCGACATCGGCAAAACTACCGCGGTCGACAGCTTATCGGCCGACGTCGATAGAAGTCCTACATACAGTCCACAGCAGCGGGTGGCAAATTCACCACCCACAATAGTAGGCGGCAAAAAACACCTTCAGAGCATAGGAAAAAGCCCACCCAGCCGCCGGAGGAGAAGACCAGCATGCAAAATGAGGCAACAAGCATGGTCTTGGTAGACTTGTGATGTCATCTATAGTGTTTTCTCTCTTCCCAATAGAGACTCAAGCTGCCACTTGACTCCTCTTGACTCTTTCCCTATAAATGGGCAGACTTGTTCATTTATCAGGATCTTCCAATTTTGTAAAGAGCACAGCTCTGCAAATTCTCCACCTGAATCAATAAAATATAGTCTTTTGCCTCCATCTTGGATTGATTTGCTGTGTATGTCATGAGTATTATTTATGTTTAGTCATTATCTTCCATGCTTTCACAGGTAATGCCAACAAACTAGCTATCTACAAGGTGCCAGTTCTGCAGCTGAAAGAAAAAGAGCAATACTTGAGAAGGACAGAACAGAGTAAGTTGCTTGTAAGTGTGCATTCCATAACACCTCAGTAAACCTCTATTATGTATTTTTCACTATAGCCTCCCTATTAGTCTTAGCAACCTAGTTCTTCTGCCAGATGTGTAGAGTATACTTGCATTTTCCTTGATTCTGAGAGTGGATCTAGAAGGTCAACCCTTTATTTTGGTGTATCACCTCTTTTAGAGTAGGCTGTTTGTTTTCATGCATTTTCTTCTCCCTTTTCACCCCCCAGTATATCTATATCTATATTTTTTGCACTGCCTGAAACAAACAAGATACATCAGAGGGAACTAGCCCATATTTAGAGACTCTCCTCTCCTGCTTCGCCGTCCCACAAGCGAGAGAGGGGTTTCCATGTTGCAGGGAGAGGGCAGGAATCTATTTTCCTACTACAGGGTGCACTTTCCAGCGTCAATAGGTAACATCCTAAATGGGATAGTGGTTCTAATTCATTTGACATCACATCTTGATTCTAATTCAGTCAAATTTTAGACAAATAACAAGGCATTCTGATCAATTTGAGTAATTTGTGTACAAAGTGTTTAATCATGCTTAAGAGCTAATTAAACCAAATTAGAGACTAATTAATAATTCTATAGAAACTTGTTGAAAACTTATTTTTATAAATGAATATTGAATATCTACATCATCAAGTGACCCCATTTCTTGGGAAAGACATCCCTAGGCCATAAATGCCACAAATATCAGGATTCATGCCTCCCATGCCTCATCAAAGCCCTCCATGTCTCTTGATTTCTCCTCTATCCCAAATATTGATGAGCCTATTTATCAATTTTAATTTCAAAATTGGATTAATCCTTAGCCACACATCTCAATCTTGATATGGATGGTTCAAGTTGATTCTACTCATTTGCAAAAATTTATAAATAAGAGGCCTTACCACATAAATTTTAAGTCTTGATAATGCAAATTTATAATGCACAAATGACTCTAAAAGATATTACAATGAGTTTTACCATGATAAATTGATTGTAAGCCAAGCCAAGATAAAGCCAAAGGTGCCAAGGAGAAATGGAGGTAGCCAAGTTTCCATTGATACAAACTTCATGAGCACAAGTTGAGTAAGCCATTACAAAAGCATTTGGAGCATCCAAGGAAGGTGAATAACTAATATTTTTCCTTAATTTTTAGTTGTGTTTGTCATTTTTTTTTGTTATTAAAATTTCCCTAGTAACTAGGCATGAAAGTGTTAGTTTAGTGTGTTATTTATCAATTTTCTTTGTTCATTTGGTCACTAACACAATTCTAATCTCCTCTTCTTAGTCAAATTCCTAGTTCACAAGAGCCAGTTGTAGTAAAGGGAGCAAAACATTACCAAGAGAGGTGGGGTTGGTGGGGAGACTACTCAAAGCTCAATTGAAGGAAAAATAGAATTAGAAATAGGAAGAGACTCAGCTAAAGTAGGAATAGAAATGGGATCTGAATTATGCTCTACTAAGGGAAGGGTGGGGTCTATCAAAGGCTGAAGGATAGTCATAAGCATCTCATGGATAAGTCAGCTATAGGGGTCATGGTATCTATTAAAGTGATAGGGACCAATCATAAGATGATCTATAATCATATTCCTATGAGATTATTTAAAAATTGGATGTGCACACCATCTCTACCCTGTAATCAAGAGAAAAATACTAAAATTAAGAATGATATAGGATGAAATACTAGAAGATATATTGAAAGACTAAAGCAAAGAGGAATGATAATGAATAAATTTAGCATCTCAGGCCTAAATAAGACCTCTTAAAAATAGATCATCTAAGGTATATCGATCATCATAATTAGGTGTATGAAGATCTATGGTGGAGGTAGGGATGACCTTGTCATATGATGTGGTGTGATGAATGGAATGTTGAGTCTTAATTAAGACAATGGGGATGTCATCACAAGGTGGTTAACAGGAATGAGGTTGTACAGAAGCATGAAGCTAAGAGATGAGATGAGGTGAGAGATCTAAAGTTTTACTTTTAAGATTTATCTCATCAAGATCATCATAATTAGAATCTAGGAGGTTATGGGCTATATTCTCGATGAGTTTAGGGTGACCATTGTAACCTTGGGTGGAATTAATAGGAAAGTTAAACTGTTGAGCTTCATAAAAAGGAATACTTGGAAAAAATTCAAGGGTAGTAATCTTTAATACACCATGATCTTGGAATTGTTCAAAATTATAAGGATTGGTGTCACATTTAATTCTATATATGGCTCCATTGTGAGGAACACATTGGTAAGCAAAAGAGGTGACTGCTCTTATGCAATGAGTCCATGGCCTACCAAGAAAAATGTTATAAGAGAGAGGAAACTTGAAGATCATAAAATTCACATGAAAAATGATAGGTGAGATGCTAATGGGGAGCCACACATAACCTAAAGGAGGCATTTTAATTTGTTCAAAGCCTTGACATGTGTTGGGTGTGGACTTAATATTGCACTAAAAATATCTAAGGGTTTTGATAAAATTGAGAGAGGTAACATAAGTGCCAGAACTTTCATCAATTAAATCATGATTGATTTGTATATCATAGATTTAGACACTAATAAAAAAAGGATGATCATATGCATGAATAAAAATCTCATCAGGGATCAGAGAAGCAATGGGAAATTTGAGGGAAAGATAAGTTTCCATTATCTCATCAACATATATGGACATCTCTTCGTACTATTATAATATGGTATCTTCTAATCCAGATAAGGTGGCTTCATGTCCTATTAGTTGATGATGAGGGATGTTTAATTAGAATAAAATTTGCATGAGATGATTACAATGATGTGGAGAGGTTCACATAAGTTTGAGAAATTGGATTTGAGATGGGAGATTAGTAAGTTATGTGATAGGATCCCACTCATCATAGCCCATAAGAAGACTATTAGAAAGAGGTGAATAGTGTTGAATGAGGTCCTTAGAAGGAAGATCCAAAGTACATGTGAACTTATGATGATAAGATGTGAAATATTTAATTTTAGGATAATTTTGTTGATTGTCTTAAAAAGATGGCATAGTTGATGCAGGTATGTTTTGAGAAGAAGTGTTGATAGAAGTTTGAGTATCATTAAAGATAAGTAAAGAGGTTGTAGGGATGCTATAAATGGTATGGGAAGTGTTATCCAAGTGAGGTTTTGGTATTGGTTTATCAAAATATATGAGGTCTTCTTTCCCTAACTCGGTTAAGTGAGTTGAAAATTAATATTGGATAAAATGAAATGTGTGAGACAATTGAGGTGTGTAAATAGGTTGAGGATCAATGAAAGCAACCACCCTTCACATATTAGTCATATTGACCACATTCTCTTTAGGATCTGGGTCAAGAAGATTGTCAACATTATTGGTAGAAGGGTTAGGCTTGTTTTAGTTATCTTGGTGATTTGGAAGAGGATCTTTATAGATGGCCAACCTAGTTTAAATATTGATATTTACTTTGTGGTTTATGGGATTTGAAAGTAATGTCATAGGATTGTTGGAATTTACAGATGATAAAATCATGGTTAAATTTTGGACCAAGAAGGAAATCCATATCCAAATTATGAATCTTCCTATAGGTCTTATGAGAATGACCCCAACTAGCGTGAAACCAAAAAAAATTATTAGAATCATACCAAGATTTCATGGGTCAAGTGGAATCAAGTTCTCATGGTAGAGGCTTTGGTAAAAAAAATTGTAAATCTACTAAGGATAAGTGTTTATGAACAATGATGTTATTATTTGAAGATAAATGAGGGTTGGTGATGTGGTTAGGAGGGGAAGCTTGTTTAAGAGTTTGGTTAGGAACAACAACTTGAATAGTATGAATGGCATTATAAGAGCTAGTGTCACCATCATTGGTAGCATGATGATTCTTATTTTTAATTAAAATGTGAGTACTCATATAAGGTTGGGATGGCTTGAATTGATGCATAATTAAATCTTGATGCTTGGTTTGGTCAATGGCCTCTTCCAAAGTACATGGAGAGAGAGTCCAGACCTGATATTGCAACTTGGGAGAAAGAACATTGGTAAATAGATGAAATAAGTTGTCATATACCATATTATGTTCACATTTTTTAGACAAGGTCTTCTATTTTTTAATGAAATTTTGTGTGGTTTCTATTTCAAGTTTCTTGTAATAGATGAAATGGGCCAAGGTATTCTCAAGGAGATCACTAGTTTCAAACTCTTAGACTAGAGCATTTACTAAATCTTCCAAACTAGTAATGGAATGAGATTTGAGTTGGTTGTACCAATCTAAATCATCACCTATTAGATTTTTGGCTAATATCTTAGTAATGTCAAAGGTATTTAACTTGACTTAGTCTTTGTATAGATTTCCAAATGTTTTTAAATGAAGAGTAGGATCAGTTGACCCATTATAAGAGATGGTAGGGGTGATACCTCCTATATTGATATTATCAATTTGAGATGTAAGAGGCTCATTTTTAAGGTGATTGATTTTTTTATTAACAAGAGGAAGTTTAGGGATAAGATTACCATGGGAATCTTGAAGAGGAGGTGGGTGAACATTTTGATTATGTGTGCCCCATGACATCTATTGATGGTGGGTTTGAAGATGGATAAGGTGATTTTATATTTGCATCATTTTATTTACATTTTTAACTTGGAAATAATTCATTTGATTAAGATTGTTTAATAGGAGTTGATGGGTTTGAGTTGAATTATTGTCATTATGTGAAGTATTAGAATTGGTAGGAGTGACTTGGGTACCACTATGGGTGTTAGTATGAGATTGAGAATTGTTATTAAGTGAAGCAATAGTGGAATAATTTGCTTGTGTGGCAAAATATGGACTAGTAGAGGGATGCGAATAATTAGTACAAGAGGCATGATTACCGTGTATCAAACAATGCATTAGTGGAAGAATTGATAAGAGTAGGTCTTGGAAGAGGCCCACTCTATATGGAACCTACCATGTTAGTAGAGATACTAGGCATGGAGGTAGAGGAAATAAAAGATGAAGAATTCATGGTATTATAAGGGGTCAAAATAGGAGGAGGATAAGAAGAAAAGAAGTTATTATGCCTAGATTTATGTGATAATGTGGGAGAAGGTGAATGGGGCTCCTCGACTTGATCACTTATCATGAGATGGTAAATAATAGAAGGATCCTTTCCTTGATTTTGAGGAAACTCATTGATGAAGAAGATCATTTCTGGTGTATACTCTAATTCAGGTTGATCTTCAAGTGAGAAGAGAGGATTATAAAGTAAAAAATAATGAGGGTCCCATATTTTGTAGTGCGAGTGGATATATGCACATTAATTTCATCTAGGATAGGATCTACAAGATGCTTATATGAGAACCTATTAGGTTTGGTAAGACTCATCATATCTATTGAATTCAACTCAGTGTTGTCTTCAAATAATAAGTTCATGATCAAGGAGAGAGATAAGGGAAGACAAATTTGATGCAAAATAAAGAGATACAAGATGCAGATAAGAGTATAGAGTTGATCAGGTTGACCTATTACTAAAAATAGGGTATGAAAACTAAGACAACAAGGATACAAAGTCAACTAGGTCAACTTAGTACTATAACCTGAGACAAAGGGTAGTCTAGTAAGGACACAGAGTCGACCAGGTTGATTTAGTACTATTACCTAATAGGCAAAAATGAGTATTGTATTGATAAGGTTGACTTAGTTTTATAGTTAAGAAAAAAGACAATATGTAAGAGAATGTGTTAAACATAATGATAATATATTTAAATTAGGAAAACAAATTCAATTTACTTGAAAAAAGAAGTGAAAGTAAGCACAAAAACAATAGGGTTAATGAGAATGATCAAATTGAGGCACACAACGCAAAACCTTACACCAACACTGGCCAATGCAAGTTTTTGGAATATAACATATAATCAGCAAAAACTAAGCAGTCAACTAAAAAGTAAACACTAAATAAATGGTCATCATGAGTGTTATTAGATTATTATAAAGTGTTATTATAAGTGTGATAGGGAAGTTTGCTAAATATAGGGAACTAGAAAGTAATGTATGGATGGTTTTAGGATATTTAGGCTAAAAGGGATCTATTTTGGAAATGGTGTTGGCTTGATATTGGGGCCTACCCCCTCACTTCACAATCTTGTAGTGATAAGGGTGTCAGGTGTTTTGCCAATAAATACCATTAATCACATGTTTAAACTTGGCCAAAAAACCAAGTCAGCTTCCTCTTTGGTGATGAAATCCAAGTAGGTAGGCTTTGGGTAGACAAATGTTTAAATTCATTTTTTTTAAATGTGATTTGGTAGTGTGTACAAGAAAGAGAAAAATATTTCAACTAAACATTATATTGAAAACCCACCTAATTAGACTATGTGAACTATTCTAAGCATGCTAATAACTAAAATTGAAAGTGTGAATTAATTACAGTATATAGTAGTTAATTTCTAATTTAAGCATGGTATAGAGTCAGTTCAGATGATACTGTATGCAAACATTACAAAATAGATTCGATGAGGTCACTACTATATTGTAGAAGTAGGAGTCCTTAATAACTAAATTGACTAGATCAACCTAGTCTTTTAGATAGAAGATAGACTATAAAACTAGGTTGACCAAGTTGATCTAGTTTGCTATAGGATTATAGTTTTGAAGACTATAAAATTTACAAAATGAAATTGTAAGGAAGAATTGAATTGAAAGAGAGAGAAATAAAGGAACCTTGGTGGGTTAGAAGATCCTAAAGATTTTGAAATTTATATTGAAGTGCCTTGAATGTTGATTTCAAATTCCACCAATTATATTGGCTAGGTCAACCTAGTTTTGTAATTCCTAATTTGTTGAACCCTATTAAGATGATTGAGTCAACCTAGTCGACCTGGTTTGTTATCTGGAAGCTGATTATGATACTAAGTCAACCTACATGACTTATTTTATTGTTATGGAAATGAATAAGAGGCTAAGTTGACCTATTTGACATAGTTTATTGTTTGGAAGTGAATAAGATTATTGTGTTGACATGTTTGATCTAGTAACCTATATCTGATAAACACCTGCACAGAAAGAACATAGTCATTTTGATGTGATTGTGTGTTAAACCTATGCATAGAATTTAGAGACTATACAAGCTTGATCAACCTAGTATCATAAATATATAAAAATAATAAAATGACAAAAATAAAAAGAGTGATATAAAAATTTTAAGGGTTAGAATTCATGTTGGGTTCACTAGAATGTATGCAATGAGAAATGCATCAGATCTAAAAATCAATCCTAGATCAAAGAAGATAGATCCTACTTATACTTCCAATTGTGGATACATTATATAATTAGGAACATAATTGATATGGATATACTAGACCTAATTAGGGGATCTCTTATCAAAATAATATCACTAGGGAGGGTTCTAAATCCTCTAGTCAAGCAAAACTATGCAATAACCCTAACTAAGTCTTATGTTTTCATATTCACTAAACTAATAACAATTAAATTAAAAGTATAATCTAGTGTTCACCAAATCTTGTGGCATAAAGTGGGGGTAATAAACACTAAAAGTAAACATTCATAGGAGACATATACACATGTCAATGTATACAAAATATTAATGCATGGAATATAAGTGCAATTTCATATCTATCTACTCTTACAAAGGAGGAACAAAGTTAGGAATACTTACTTTTAAAGATGAACCTGTCGAGCCTCAATCTTTCCCTTGGCCAAGGTAATTTGAAAGAGGTTTTTTTAGTATGTAAGTATGACAAAGATAAATTATCTCTAAACTACACAACCTATCAATGCATCCAAAAGACTTCTCTACAAGACAAGATCTATATCTCCAAAGAAAGTATGAAACCCTAAGCTTTATCTTCAATTAGAATGGTGTATAAATAGATGTGCAATATCTCTTACTTCTTCTCTTTTCTAAATAATGATGAAATGATTTTTTATAGGTAGATAAATTAAGTTCACTAGAATGTATGCAATCAGAAATGCAGCAGGTATACAAATCAATCCTAGTTCAGAGAAGATAGATCCTACTTACACTTTTGATTGGGGATACATTAGATAATTGGGAACATGACCAATATGGATCTTCTAGACCTAATCAAGGGATCTCTTATCACAATAATATCACTAGGGAGGATTCCAAAGCCTCTAGTCAAGAAAAACTATGCAATAACCCTAGCTAAGTCTTATGTTTTCATATTTGCTATAACAATAAGTAAAGTAAAAGTCTAATCTAGTACTCACCTGTGGCACAAAGTAGGGGTAATAAACACTAAAATTAAACATGCAAAGGAGAAATATACTCACATTAATGTATACAAAATCCTAATACATGGAAGAAAAGTGTAAATGCATAATATATATACTCTTATAAAGGAGGAACAAACTTAGGAATAATTAACTTTAAAGATGAACCCATAGAGCCTCAATATCTCCCTTGGCCAAGGTGCTTTGTAAGAGGTTTTTGTGGTATGTGTAGACACTCAAAAACATCCCCTTGACCATTTTTTGATGTTACATCATCTTGGACCTATCCTCAACCTTATTTATATATTCACCTAGTTAACTCACCTATAAAATAACTTAATGCACCTAGGCATCCTTTTCTAAACATTTTAAAACATAAATTTTGACCCATTTTAAAGCTTTTTATACTTAGGGGTTGCCCGTCGATGGTTAGCCTAACCATCGATGGTTAGCCTGACTGTTGACAGTTAGGTGCTCAAACTTGCAACATAAAAACACCAAGTTAGTTGCAAGCTAGGTATACATAGGCAAAATAGAAACTTTCCCATACACACCTTATAACTTTCCTTCCCTTCAAATTGGCATCTCTATCCTGACTCAACTTAGCAACTTTCCCTCTCCTTAATAGTTTTGTTATATAAATGCAAGGTTATTTTAAGAGTGGTGGATCCAAAAAAATTGCATCTAGGTTCTCTTGTTTTCTTTTTGCAGGCATCCAAGACCCAAAACACTATCTACATGAATTTTGAAGACTAGAGTAATTTTATGCTACCCAATTTCTTTCAGCTTTCAACTATTACCTACTTGGCATCACACACATACCCTTCTTTTGTTTTTAGTGTTTTATTTCTTCATCAAGTTTTTCTATTTTGATAAATTCACCTGCACATAATTCCTTACCTTTAAAAACCATATTTCACCCTCTACACATTAGCCGCATTCCCTCAACTCCATTTTAACATCTTACCTAATTCCCATAGGTAACTATAGCTAGTTACCATAACCGTTGATAGTTATAGCAACTATCACTGGTTACATAACCATCGATGGTCAGGCTAACCATCATCAGTCACCCTAACCACCAATGGTCACCTATTAGGTAAAATAATAGTTTATTATTTTACACCTCCTCACACCCTACCAGGCCTTCGTTTGGATTTTAAACTTTCCACAGACCCTATTTCGATCCTCTACACTTGACCTTGATCTACTTATGCATGGTATTGACCCACTGTGCTATATTTTTATTAAATAAGTATGATGTTTATTTTCTTGCATAAGCATTTATGTTCTTATCGGTTTATCATCTTTCATTTCTATTATCAGAACCTTTTTATCATTAGGGAAGTGGATTGATAGCCACCCAAGGGAGCTTTAGCTTCTTGGATCTAGCATGTTTCTAGATAGTCCACCCTTCATACTCATCTAAAAAATAAGTTTTTTTAGTGTGGTCTTATTACAGGTAGTCCTTCCTTACCAAAAAATAGCTCTCACTTCATCTAGTCATCAATGAGTGAAAAATTTACCAAGTACACACCCCTCATCTATTATTTCTCCTCTCTTTCCTAAAAGTTAGAAATAATAAGAAACATTCTGGCATGCCTGATGGGACCCATTTTGGATTCATAGTTCTTTTTAGGCATATAAATGTATTAGTGAAAATTCATGTTCTTGCATTTTTGTTATTTCTAAATTCTAAAAGATAAAAAAAATCTTTTATCTTCTTTTCTAAAAATCAAGAAAAGAAAAAAAAGTTTTCATCTTAGGGATAGGTTATATTTTCATCTTACATTAAGTTGCATTGTAGTTGTTCCTTGTTTACATGCAAAGACATCAAAAAATTCTTTTGGTTTAAAATTAAGTGCATTCATTATTTTTCTTGATTAATGATTAGGTCACCTAGATTAACTAATAGCATTTTGAATTAAGCGTAGCACACTTATGTTACACTACCAAACCACTTGCACAAAATAAACAGCAAAACTTACTAGAGATAAGGCCCATTGGAATTTCATCACCCTTTGGATCACCTTACCTTACCTATCAATCCCACTTGGATTTCATCAACAAGGGGAAGACCTGCTTCATTCTCTGGTAGAGTATAACTCTAGACAAATGGTATCTATTGGCTAAGTGGCTCAACTTAGCTTTGGGTTTGTGAAGTGCAAGGAGCAAGATCCTAGTATTAGGCCACATAATCGATCTAGTGTAGATTATTTGAGCACCAAAATTTAACATGAAACCATCCTTAAATGACTTTTCTAGTACTTAATTTGCAAGCCAATTTCCCCTTTCACACTCTTTAAGGCATAAACCAAAAATGATTTAAAATAAATCCTAAGATTACTTATGATTTTAGTGTGTGCTTTGTTTGCTTTGGGTTTTTCTTTATTTACTCATTATTTAAGGTGAGAGGTTTGTTATCCATTTCTAATCTCTCATATGGTCTTAACTAGAAAACAAGTGAGAAACCAAAATAACCAACCACCATCTTCCTCTTCATCCTCATCCATGGATTACACATTGGATGTTGATAAATCACCCCATTATTTATCATACCATTCTCCCCCACCTACCATACCTCCAATGATTTTTTAGGAAAATCCAAATTTTTCCACCCTTTTGGATCCACCCTATGGTATGCCACACCACCTCATGGTTGGTGTTACATCAACCTAACCTTCCATTAGCCAAAATTATTCTTCTATCATTTGTTCATCTACTACCACCACTCAGATGCATGTTACCCCAACCAATACTTCTAACATTGGCTCAAATTTACCCCTTGTCACTTATACCCTTTCTGCCAGCATGGTGCCTTCCACACCCATGTCTACCATTCCTTCCAGCTTAACCAAATACCAACCTCAACCACATTTTAGATCTTGGTATTATCTATACCAAAAACACTCCCTCCCATTAATACTAGGGTGACTACCCATCAACAACTCATAGGTACTTTATCATTACCAACCTAAACCTTTCCCCCATTAACCAATCCAAATGTACCCCTAAACCAACTATTATTAGTTCCCCTATAAGTCCTTGTAGTACCCTATTGATATATTCCCCTAGGGATATATTGTACCTTCCACTTAATCCTTAATGCCTATCAGTCTTGTTGGGTCACTATCGCAACCTCAAGTCACCACATACCAATATGTCCCCACCTCCATACCTCTTGTTGCATTCCAATTCATAGCTATAACCCAACATCAACAAAACTTATCACCAAATTATGTAGCTACCCAACCCCAACCTGACTTGATCGAGATGCTTGTAGATAAGCTGACCCAGCTCAAGTAATCTATCTCTAGGTCCCATAACCTTTTATCCTATGAAAAAATCTCTAATGAACCTATCAACCCATCTATCCCAATTCATGCTTATCCTCCTCAATGGGAGGTCACCAAATTCTCTAATTTTTAGGGTAAGGAGGATCTTCATCAACATTTGAGGGCGTTTCACCATTGTTTTTACTTGACCACATATGATGATGCCCTCCTCCTCTAAACTTTCCCTATGTCTCTATCAGGACCCACCTTAGATTGGTATAGTTCCCTTCTAAGGCACTCTATCTTTTTGTTCTCCCAACTCACCCAAATATTCTTAAAACATTTTTTGGTGAACATATCCAAGAAAGTATCCATAATGGGCCTTTATTCTATCAAGCAGTTTGATGATAAATCGATCGTTGACTTCGTTACATGATGATGAGGTCTCATTAATCAACTATCCTTTTCACTACCTGAAATGAAACTCATTGAAATTTTCTCTAGCGGTTTCATAAAAAAAAATTCTCCCACCCTTAAAGTACAAACATTTATAACCTTTTATGAAGCATTCACAATGGCATGGAAACTTGAAAACCATGCATTAGATGAGGGCAAACTAAAATTGTGAAATAAGAATTCCACTTTCAAACCTAATGATCCCTCTGCCACTAAGACAACAAACCAACCCAATCCTAAAGGTAAATCTTCTACAAACTTGGTTGTGTTTAAATCTACCCTGCCTTTGTCTGTTAACCAACCACATCAAAACATGCCTTCTAACCCTTCTTACCCACCAAACCAAACCAAAATCAGGTTCTGCCTAAACAATTCACACCTATAGGGGAATCTTATGCCTCTATGTTGGATAAATTTCTCAAATCTAATCTTATCCAACTTCCAACAATAAATCCACCTCAACAATTTGACCCTTCTTGCCCTATGCCTAGGTGGTACAATGAAAATGATCATTGTGCTTTCCATCAAGCCATTAGACATGACATAAATCATTGCAACACTTTTAAAAGCCTTGTCCAAAAATTTATTGATAATGGTGAATTGTCATTTGACAACCAAATGCACCTCCTAATCATTCCATTGATGTTTTCCACAAACCGTTTCCTAACCATGCTCCACCTACCCAACCCCATGATAACCAACTTGAACCATCATCATCCCATAAGGCATAGACAATCAATGTCATAAAAAATGAGCCCTTGGTGGATGAGCCCCACACTTCTGTCACCCCTTCACCAACCTCACCTATGGAAGGAACAAGTTTACCTTTTATCCCTTTGAAGACCCAAGTAGAAGAATCTATAGCCCCTATGTCTTCACTTGATCAAACCATACCCATGCCCACTTCTTCTTTCATGGAACCAGCCATTAATTTAACCACCTCTCTTTTTACCCCACCAAATGGAATGGTATAACCCTCCTCTTTTGCTTTGGATACCCTAGAAAAGGAGGAAACCAGGACCATACCTACACCCCTAATCAAAGAACCATATATTCCCCTAATCACTCCGTAGATGACCTTTACTTCATTTACCCAAATAGAGATTTTAGAAGCTTCTAGCTCAAGTAAAGGTGAGGGAACCCTACCTTCTTTCTCACCTGAGGGATTAACATTTGAAACGGCTGATAAAGGAACCAAACCCATTTACAAGCCCATTTCTTGGTTAGTGCAAAGTCTAGAATTTGCCTCACAACCTAACCTAAATAGAGCCACCATTTGGCACCATTTGGGGCTCCCATACTAAAATAGATCTGAACCCCTGACCTCATTGGAATCCACCCTTAAACCTATTATCACCCCATCATCAAACATTCCTTACTCCCAAGACATGAGAGAAATATATCACCTACCTCCACCCAGATCATCTCATAATTTTCTCACTAGACTAGCTAAGACTCTAGCTATCCTTCCCACACCTAGCATCACCCATCCACCCATCAAATTAGACATATCCCCCTCTAGTCCACCTAAAAAACCACTAACCAAGATGGATCTAAGGGTGCGGTTACCTAAACCTCATCTTTGATCTCAACCTATGTTGCCCCCTTCTCATTTACCATCTATTTTGGGACCCCACCCTTTTACCATCCCAATCACCTATTCCACTTCAATTAAACCAATGCCTTTTTCTATGCCTACCCCTCCATCACCTAGGCCATTGACTTCTTCATCATTCTTAGCTAGCTTATCCCCTTCCACTTTCCCACCTATTATCAACCCCTCATCCTCTACTTTAAAACCATTCATTGGTAACCCAATCTGAAACCATATAACAAAATTGTCTAACTACCTACCAATTCTAAGGTAAAATCCATGCCTAAGAAGGTTTTTGTTTCCTCAATGAGAATTTCAACACCCTCAACACCTCTGAATGAATCTTACTTAATTATTTTATAGAGGTTGTTGCAAACATCCTCCATTAAACTTCCACCTATTAAGCCAATTACTCCTTCTAATACCAAACCCTCCTAGTTTGATGATACTCAAATATATGCATACCATAGGATACCAGAACATAATATATACAACTATAAATCTCTCCAATCCCTAGTCTATAGCATATATGATGAAGATGATCTATTATTAGATGAACCATCTTCACTAGCCCAATCAATTCAACTAGCAGCCCAACCAACCCAACCTTTAGCGTAATTAGTCCTATCAATCCCACCTATACTTACTCTCCAACTCTCATCTCAAAATGAGGGGGAGGAACCAAATTAATCACCTAGTGTGACCAATCCTATTATCCATACCATTCATATGATTACCTAATTTTAGGTGCATTAATGAGGTAAGGGAAGAGCCCATGCATCCATTCCATGGACATATCCTTCAAACTCTCAGCCTTCCAACCAAGCTCAAGTACCAACACTACCATCTATTCCCTTAATAAACCCAAAGTGTCTATCTTGGGTGTACCCCCCACCAATTCTTCTACATCCATTCTACAAACTTGTTGAAACAACTTCACCAAGCTCTGATAAAGATGAGCCTTCATGACTTGATCAACACCTCACCCCATCATTGTTAGGCATTAATAGATGCTCTAAAATACATAGAGGTTTAACTAGATGACCCTCAACCTTTGGTGTCCTTCATTAGGTCCCTTTAACATTCTATCATTGTTACCTTCTAAGATTTTGAGATACCTCTACCCTATTCCAAGGAGTTTGAACCACCTTTCTTTTTCACTGCGTACATTAATCCATCCACATCAAAAGGGTGATGATTGATGGAGGAGCTAGCACCAACATTATCTCCTCCCATGATTTTGATCATTTACATTTACCAAAGAACATCATGGCTAAAAGCATAGTGGTTCTTCACTCTTTTAATGACATAATGGCCACTACCTTAGAGACTATTGTCCTTCAAATATGCTTAGGGATTAACACCATCCTTGAGTTATTTTATGTTGTAGAGGGTGAGTTCTAATATAACATTCTACTTGGACACCCTTATATCTAGGTTATGATTTGTATCCCCTCTAATTTTCATTATTGTGTCAAATTTAAACATGAAGGATAGGTTATAAACATCAAGGTCGATTATAGTCCTTTTACATCTTAAAACATCAACTATAGGCCAAATGATGTCCTTCTTTCATATTTATCTCTCATACAGTCAACAAACCCCTTTAACACAACTACACCACCAACTATGACCCATAGTGCTTCTACCATCAACAATGATGAAGCCTCAACCAATGCATTTATCCCTTCTTCCTATATTCCCATTGAGGGTTCCTTGGCATAAATTTTCCAATGTCTCTCCCTTGGGGAATATAGACTTTTAGCCTTAGATGCCTTTCCCACTCTGGAAGAATATAGGAACCTTTAAAATGACCCTTCTTATAACCCCAACATAGGAATTATCATCCCCTTTGGAATCCCCACCAATAGAACATATTTTGTCTATGGGGGACTTGATCGACCACTCCTCACTCCTATCACTACTCCATATATTCAACCTTTCACTTTTGATTTCTCCTATCTAAGTAATATATCAATTGCCAAAACCTATCTTCATCATTATGCTAGGAAAGGATTTGGTATGGGATTTTACAAATAAGGACCTCATGAATTACCATTATCAAAAAACAAAAACTTCATGACTTCTTTGGGCTCAAGTTTGAACTACTAGAAGAGCCCACCTCACCAAAACCTATTGCTACCCCTGTGAAATAAATACCATCTTCACCTAGTTTATTTTCCCAATCCAAAGACTCTAACATCATCCCATCTAACTCTTTTTTATCAATACCATTAGTTTAGGCCAACTAACATATCAACAAGGTGGCCAAGCCAAAACATTTCCCCTCATCCATCCCAAAATGATTGACCATGATTTACCCACCATTCATACCACTCACCATTAAGACAATGATTCCATCCTCACCTATCTTAGTGCAAGAGATTCTTCTATCCATAAATCTCTCCCTCTTAAAAACTAAACCATGTTCAATGAATCAACCATCAATGTTAAGTTGGGGATATGAGGATCCTCATATCATTAGACTTAGCCAATCCTTAAACTCAAATGAGCAATAGGATTATCTTACCTTTCTTTAACATCGTAGCATCGCATTTACATGGTCTTATTAGGATATGTCTGAGATTGACCCATCCATCACTCTCCATAACATCGTTACCCATCTTAAGGCTAAACTGGTATGGCAAAAGCTTCTCAAAATTTACCCTCATGTAGTTCTTATCATCAAAGAATAACTTCAACATCTTCTATCTATCAACTTCATTCAACCCATTAACTACCCAAAATGGGTCTCTAATATTGTTTCCATTACCAAACACACTGAGGGACTCCATCTTTGTGTGGATTTTCATGACCTTAACCTTGCATGCCCTAAAGATGACTTTCCTTTACCCAACATCGACCAACTAGTTAATCTTATCATGGGCCATGAGATGTTATCCCTCATGGATATCTTTTCAAAATATAATCAGATCCTTATCACCCCCTTAGATCAACATAAAACCACCTTCATTACTCCTTGGGGAACCTTCTGCTATCACGTCATGCCTTTCAGTTTAAAAAATGTAAGAGTAACTTATCAATGAGTCATGACCTATATCTTCCATGATCTTATCCATAAGATTGTATAATATTGTGTAGATTCTTTCCTCAAGAAATCCAAACACCACAAGGATCATTTATCTATTCTTTCTATCATTTTAGATTGACTAATCCAATTCCATGTTTGGCTCAATCCCAAGAAATGTATTTTTTGGGTCCTCTCTAGGAAGCTCCTTGGCTTTTTTCATTTCCATCCATGGAATTAAAATTGATCCTGCTAAGGTCAAGGATATTATATAAATGCCTCCCCTAATAAACCTTAAACAACTTCATAGTCTATAGGGAAAACTCTAATATATCCATCGCTTCATCTCCTTACTATCAGATAGGTGCCAACCCTTTCGTCATCTCCTAAAAAAAGACATCTCCTTTAGATTGACCAAATATTATCAAAAATTCTTTGATTCACTCAAAGAGTACCTTCTTTCTTTGTCGGTTCTTATCCCACCTAGGGATGACCAACCTTTCTACCTTTACATATCCACCACTAATCACTCTTTAAGAGCAATGTTGGCTCATCAAAATGAACAAAATATAGATCAAGTCATATATTATATTATCCACATGCTTCTAGAGTATGAGACATGATATACCCATCCTTAAAATATTTGTCTCTCTCTCATTTTTGTCACCTCTAAACTCTATCATTACCTTCTCAATCACAAAACATACATTATTACCAACACTGACTCACTCAAGTATATGCACTCCAAGCCTTACTAAAATTAGCATATGGATAAGTGGTTTATGCTTCTAGATAAGTTTGATCTTGAGTTTCTTCAACAAAAATCCAATAAAGGTAAGGTCATCAGTAACCAATTGGCCAAAGCTCCCCTCCCAGATAACCAACCTGTTCCATTGACCTTTCTATATGAGTACAGTGTGACTCTTTCTCAAGAAAATGCCCTTACCAAATGACCATATTCTTTGATGGATATAAATTCCAACATGGTGGGGTGTGTGTGTAATTCTCATTCCCCTTCATGGAGAACCTCTTCCACTTTTTTTTAAACTTGACTTTGAATGTACTAACAACATGGTAGACTATGAAGCTTTAGTCATCGGTCTCCAAAATGATCTTGCCTTGGGAATCAAAACCATTTCTATATTTGGTGATTCCAAACTCATGATCAACCAAGTCACTAGGTATTATCAATGTAAAAATGATATTTTACAAAAATATAAGCTTCTCATTGACAAACTCTTAACATATTTTTAAGTTATTATATCTAGTTAGTACCCTAATCTACTAACAAATTTACAGATACAATGGTCTCCCTTGCCTCTCAAATTCCCTCTCAACCTACTGAATCTAAACTATTTATCACCATCCATCACTTCATCAAACCTTCATACATCAATTTAGACCTTCCTACCATTTGTAGTGTGGAGGCATCTCCTTTAGACAACTGGTATGACCAAACTTTTAACTACCTTAACCTTGGTGTCATTCCACTTGACCTCTCAAAAAATGCCTAGAAATCCTTCATTCAAGGTACCTCTCATTAGACCATACTGAGGGCAATCCTTTACAAATTTAGCTTTGATGGCCTTCTTCTCTATTGTTTGCAAAGTCATGAGATTCCCCACGCTATCAAGGAAACTCATGATGGAGTCTATGGGGGACACTTTAGTGGCCTCACTATCACTAAAAGAATCCTATGCCTAGGCTACTATTAACCTACCCTTAATCAAGACTGTTGGACTATGTAAATAAGTGTGTCAAATGTCAAAAACATGTTAACTTACATCATGCACCCACTCATAGACTTTAGGTATCTAAGGATTATTGTCCCTTCTCATAGTGGGGGCTTGATCTCATTAGAGAAATCAATCCTCACTCATCTCAATGACACTAATATATCATCAATGCTACCAAATACATCACTAAATGGGTGGAAGCCATTCCCCTTATCTCAATCAAAGACAAAAAAATTATCGATTTCATCAATCACCACATCATCTCTCATTTTGATGTCCCTCACAAAATCATCACTGATAACAATAAAGCCTTCAAAAATAAGAAAGTTCAAGCCTTTTATGATGCTTTTGGCATCAAACTCAGCCATTCCTCACCTTATCATCCATAGGCAAATGGACAGGTGAAAGCCTCTAACAAAACCCTCATTAAAATGCTAACCAAAGTTTTAAGTGCTCCAGGCTGAGATTGACACCTGCACATCCCATTTGCTTTATGGACCTATTGCACTAGCATTTGAACCTCTATGGGTGATACACCTTTTCCCTAGTCTTTGGCATAGAGGCCATCTTACCTCTCTAAGTCCAGATCCCCTCTCTTTTCATATCCTTACAAAACATCATTCTGATGATGATTATCATCAAGAATGCCTCACATGCCTTGATTTTCTTGATGACCATCACCTTGATTCCCTTAACCATCTTCATGTCTACCAAGAGCACATCACTGATGCTTATAAAAAACATTTGAAAGAATGGGAGTTCAATATTAGAGACCTCATCCTTAAAGAAAACCAACATGTAATGAATATGGAGAAAATAAAAAAGGGTAAGTTTGATTTCAATTGGCTTGGACCCTATATCATCACCCATAAGTATGGATTATGAGCTTATCATTTTTCCTCTCTTGAAGGTAAACTAAAACCTAAGCCTCTCAATGCTTTTCATCTATACCCTTTCAACTATTAAGGAAAGATCTAATAAACCTTGTTGTCTAACTTAAGCTCATCCCTTAGTTTATGAGATTATCACCTCCCTTACCCTATTACCCTATTCCTCTTAGGGGCATTTGATTAAAATAGACCCATGTGATTATCCATCATAAATTTTTAGCCCAATCTTGAACATGGATACCATGGCTCTACCCATGGCATGGTTCTCATGGATACTTTTCATCTGTAACTAGATGGAATCCCATGGTCACTAATTTCTCCAAAACCACTTACCATTCCCTCACAACCAACTTTTGTGGTAAAAATATTACCCATATAAGGTCAACCTCTAAGCTTGGATAGATGTTTCATGTCTAAAAAAACATTCAAATATTCTACATGGGATATAAACTATTATTTGGGGTTCATTTTCTTAAAGGTAGATCAATCCCTCAAAGGATGGCTACCAAATACAGTCAAAATAGATAGACTGATCCCTTGAAGGATAGCTATCAAACACTTATTCATACTTATACTACTCCATCGAAGGATGGCTAAGCTAAAATTTCAAAAATAATATGTTCAATAAGATACAATCACCTCAATCAAAGCACTCAAAGCTTCCCACATTGGTCAACTTCACTCTTTTCATAAAAGCAAGAAATAAATGACCCCCATTGAAATAAATTTATCTCATAAAAGGTCCACAATTGAGTCTCTCATAAAAAATTATATTTGTAGGCTTCTCGCATCGATCAGTCTACACCTTATAAAGATATGGACTTATCTATTTTGATTCTTAGGTCGCCTATCAAAAGGGTAAGTAAATCCACATTAGGTTCCTACATCATCCCTTTTCCCTCCATTTACCTATCATCCCCTTTTCCTATATACCCTCTATAAATCAAAATATTATGAGCTTACTTGGCACCCTATGTTTATGATGACATCTTTTCACTAAAATCACGCTACTGTGAAGCATATGAAAGTTTTATTTTCATAAATATAAATACACCCTGGGTTTAACAGGGTCCAAGCCAATAAACCCCACATTCCTTTTTCTTATTTTATATTATATTAGTTTATGAGGACATTATTTCTCATCATTCCTTTTCTCACATTTAGTTCATTACCTACACTTGATTTATGTGTTTTTATTAAAATGTTAAATCCTACCTATACTTACCACAACAATATTAAAGTAGAACATAATCCATAATGCACAATATCTCATGAACCATGGATTCAAAATAAACATATTATACCAAATATTTTCTTTCACAAGTTACATCACATTCGCACATTATTTACATATCAAAGCATGTACATTTTAATAATTAACCACAAATTATTATCTATCTGTATAATCCAAATCACATCATCATCAAACCATATATCATCACATGCCTATACTAAGAAAATCAATCTAAATAATTATCATGATCATGATCTTATAAACAATCATTAGTATCTAAATCACACATCAACATTAATCATAAATCATCACATCATAAACATGTATGCATACATCTCATAAAACATGAAAACATAATCATTCATAAACATATGAATCATATATACATATATATACATACATACATATATATACATACATACATATGTACATATATATATATATATATATATATATATATATGTCAATAAATATTTCTCTCTCATAAAGATCTCACATCTTCAGCACACAAGCCGATATCAAAATACATATATACATATCAAGAATATATAAACAAACTACCACTAGCCCCATTTGTACCTATACCTAGTGGTGGTCCCCTTGGGACCCCTATCTGACCCACTAACTTGGGGTACCAAGCATGACCCCACCACCCATGCTAGCTTTGTACTTAGTAAATATCATAGCATGGGGCAAATGATCAAATACCATCACCTCATAATAATGAATCTCCTATACAGTGGCTAAATAACATGCCCATGGCACTAAATCTATTAGCCCTCCCATTGCTACTACTACCACACCCACACCAATTTACCCTTGTAATGTGCCTATCTAGCCTTGTAAACTATCTACATGTCCCTATAAAGCAATGACCTAGGTCCATGCTTAGTCCCTCTCCACTATCACAACCCCCATCTTTCCTTGTAATGCCATAATATGGCCTTACAACATGGCCACCTACCCCTATAATGCTATAATCTAGGCCTGAGCTACAGCCAATGATGTAGCTACCTATGGATCACCCCATGTAGGCCCTTATGTAGGATCAATATCTATGGGTCTCTAACCCCCATCACCCCATCCAAAATTAGTTGTTGCATATCTACCCTAGAACCATGTAAGATAATCAATTGTGATACCCATGTCATCTCTCACTTTGTCAGGAAGCTCCTCATAAACTAAATCCTCTTCTTATCATTATGACTCTGATAGTAAAAACTTCACATCTTCCCTCTTGTACTATAGAAAATTAGGAGGAATACCTTGTATGAATCCAAACTATCTTTGCACTCTCTCAAATAAGATGCACTCCTCACCATCACATCTACCATATACCCATCTCTAGCTCTACAATGAATATGTATGGTACCTATATCCAACCCACATAGGCCAAGTCATGTATGGCCTCCTAACTATATCCCCAAGTTCCAAGTCCTCCAAAACATCTCAAAACCAATCGATACTCCTCACACCACCACTAGCCCCTGTCATCACCCCATCCCTTCTCCATCAATAAAATCTGACTCTATAGTCCATCGAAAAGTAACCCTCTATAGGCAAGCCTAATGGTCTCAACACCTATATGTGTTCATATGCCTAGCAATGAAGTACAAACTCCACATTAATACCATAAAACTTATGTGTTCTAAATCCCCATAGCTCTCTATATATCTATACTAATAGAACCTAGTCCCATCTGAAGATCATCCTCCCATGTACCAACTCCACAAGTACCCCTAGTAGAACATAAGGGAACCTCCCTCAAACTAAATATAGAAAATCATAGCAAGTCATTACTAATTGCATCATCATCAATAGGTGCCTCTCTCATATGACCCACTAGTATAATGTCTTAATGCTAAATCTACCTACATGAAACTATGCATCTGCTATGTCATCCCTATATAAGTACTACATGCACTCATCGATCTCCTCCTCTCTATGTGTTAGATAGGGTCTCCATGGATAGGTAAGCATTTGATCCGATGCACATCCTCTAATAAATTTCTCATCTCCCTCATTGATAGCTAGATTGTGTTAGTTATCGAGTCCCATCTCTTGATGAGGGTGACTATTATTGTAGCATCTCTAGGAAGGCACTGGTAGTGGTGCATCACTCTAAAACCAACTACCTCCATGTGTCCCCAATCCTCTACTAATATAGCATCTCATACCTCTGTAAATATCTCATGAACTCAATCTTGTAGCTGGATCTACTCTCATGCGTGCTACACAATCATACCACAAATTATATGACAACCTCTCCCTATTCATATGATGACTATTAAACACTAGTATACTTACTCACAATATCCCATCTTTCCTAAGATATAAATAATAATTTCAATCCTTCATAATTTTCACACACCTCACCTATTCGATCATAATCACTCATCATCTCTTCCTAAATGGTTATTTACATACCCACCTACCTCTCATTTATATCCAAGTGCCAACTATCTATACAAAGATTCACACTCCTAAACAAACCTTATTATTTTATCCCATCTGTATACCCCACAAATATTTCATTCCTTAATCACTTATTACCTTTGTAATCATCCTATACTCCCTTTGTCTCTAAAATAAATATCTATCTTATCCATCCTATTACCCTATGAAACATCAACCCTTCCTCAAAATTTTCTTTCACATATTATTCACAACTTAACCTATCATCAAAAAAAAAATTAATAAACATTGCTAAGCATTACTATTTAAAAACATTAGAATAAAAACTATAGAATCAACTACTATGAAACCAACATTCAACAGCCATTTTCAAATCCAACACAATTATATTTTTATAGCAATCACTTAATCAACAACAACCACCCCCAACCCTCCTTCCCATTCTCACCCAAAAAATCCTTCTTCCTCAACCATCAACGGATTTCCAAACCATTGATGATCTCCTTGGGGTATTTTTTACCCCTAGGGTCTACCATCATCGGTCGAGTCAACCAATGATGGTCACTATCATCAGTGGCAAGCCTCAAGCCCCCAACCTCCCCAATAACACCCTAAACTACCCTATATCACCCTTCCCACCATTTTTGAATTCCCTCTACACCCCTACATACCCCTTACCACTCTCAAATTATCCCACATTCCCCTACACTATCACACACCCTCAAAACCCTAGCAAAAATAAACCTTAGGGCATCTTCTACTAGCACAATCTACCATTAACATGCAATCTCTATCTTATTTTCACAATTTATCATTCATATCAATTTAAAAATAAAACCTAACTCATTTTGTGACCGATGATGATGTCTCAATTTATGTCTAGCCACTTGATTGTGAGCATCTCTAGTGTCCATCTTTACCCCACTTGATCACTCACAAGCATAAATCTCATTTTCACACCTCAATGCACTTTTCAGCACTCACACACTTTTTACACAATTCTTAAATAAGACAAAACCATAAGTCACCAAATTTTCAAATGAGTACAAATGTTTAACCATTTACCTTTTCATCATTATTTTATGGTTTTTTACCCAATCATCATCGATTACCTAAACTGTTGATGGTTGACCCTAATCATTAATGGTTACATACACCTCAATAGTTAACCCTAACCATCGACAGTTACATAACCATCATTGGTTAGCCTTAACTATCAATGGTTAGGGTTCTCCTTTATTTACTCCACCTTTCTCATCCTTTTCTACCTAAACTAAACCTTTTAGCACATCCAAATGCGGCAACCCATTTCTTGCCACACCTTGACTTATTCAAGAGTCACCCTCTCCCTCCACCCAACCAAGAACTACATTAGGCTTAAGGTCCATGTTGGATCCACTATCTATGGGACTATGTAGGTAGCATCCTCTTGACTAGCACATTAGAAGTCATCTCAACCACTCCCAACCACCCACCCATTCACCCCTATCCATTTTGATGATGGCACTTTTTTAAAACCCACATATTCACATACCTTATGATGACCTTGCTTTGTTCATTATTGATGGCCTTGACCAAATTTTTCCATGTTGAACTTTTTCCTTATGCACCACCTTGTGTGTGACCCAACTATTTGTGTTTTTATCAAGAGCACTTCCTACCCTAGATACCTGAGTAAACACCGACCTTTCTTGAGAGATTTTATATGAGTAACCCGATTAGCTATGACTAACATTGGGGATAAGTTACCTTATCACTTATCCTCACTTATTATTATCAATATTGGAAACTTTAGTCTTTTCATGATTTTGACTCTTATATTTAGTCACATTTTATGTACATATTGGCATTTTAAATGCCATAACCTTTTTAGTAACCCACCTCATGATCTCCATTTTACCTTTTATCAAACCATGACCTAATTTCGGTCTTACTTCATCAACTCCTAATTTGAGGGGGAATACCCTCCTCCTATACTTGAGGCAACCAAACCTAAGCCAATTAGCACTTCATTTTTTTTAGGGCTTAATTTACCTAAAACTGCACAACAAAAAGGGGGAAAATGTCGACACTCAAAAACATCCCCTTGACCAATTTTTGATGTCAAATCACCTTAGACCTATCTTTGACCTTAGTTAGTTATTCACCTAGTTAACTCACCTCTAGAATAACTTAATGCACCTAGGCATCCTTTGCTAAACATTTTAAAACATCAATTTAGACCCATTTTAAACCTTTTTATGCTTAGGGGTCAACTATCAATGGTTAGCCTGACTGTCAATGTTTAGCCTGATCATTGATAGTTAGGTGCTCAAACCTACAACACAAAAACATACAACTATAAGCCAGGGACGCACAAGCAAAATGAAAACTTTACTATGCACACCTTATAGCTTTCCTTCCCTTCAAATTAGCATCTCTATCCTAACCTAACTTATCAACTTTCCCTCTCCTTAGTAGTTTTGTGCTATAGTGGTGGATCCAGAAAATTTGCATCCAATCTCTCTTATTTTCTTTGTGTAGGCATCCAAGACCTTGAAACTCTATCCACATGACTTTTGAAGAGTAATTTACTAATATGTTACCCAATTTCTTTCAGGTTTCAACTATCACCTACATGGCATCACATAGGTACCCTTCTTTTATTTTTAGTGTTTTCTTTCTTCATCATTTTTTTCTATTTTGATCAATTCACCTACATATCATTCCTTACCTTCAAAACCCATATTTCACCCTTTGCCCATTAGCCACATTCCCTTAATTCCATTTTAACATCTTACCTAATTCCCATAGGTAATCATATCTGGTTACCATAATTGTTGATAGTTATAGCAACCATCGATGGTCACATAACCATCCATGGTCAGGCCAACCATTGTCAGTCACCTTAACTACCAATGGCCACCTATCAGGTAAAATAATATTTTATTATTTTAGACTTCCTCACACCCCACCAAGGCTTATTTTCCCTTATAAACTATCCATAAACCCTGCTTAGATCATCTATACCTAACCCTGATCTACTTGTGAATGGTATTGAATTGTTGTGATATATTTTTATTGAATAGGTACACTGTTTATTTTTTTGCATAAGCATTTATGTTCTTATCAGTTTATCATCTTTCATTTCTATTATCAGAACATTTTTATCAGTAGGGAAGTGGATTGATAATCACCCAAGGGAGCTTTAGGCTCTTGGATCTAGTGTGTTTCTAGGCAATCCACCTTTCATACTCATTTAAAAAACAAGTTGTTTTAGTGTGGTCTTATTGTAAGTAGTCCTTCCTCATCAAAAAAGAGCTCTCACTTCATTTGGTCATCAATGAGCGTAATGTTTACCAGGTACACACCCCTCATCTATTATTTTTTTTTCTTTCCCAAAAGTCAAAATAAGAGTTAGAAATAGTAGGAAATGGTATGTAAGGATGACAAGGATAAATTAGATCTAGGCTACACAACCTATCAATGCATCCAAAAGACTTCTCCACAAGACAAGATCCATATCTCTAAAGAAAGTATGAAACCCTAAGTTTGATCTTCAAGTAGAATGGTGGATAAGTAGATGCATAACATATTTTACTTCTTCTTCTCTTTTAGAAAAAATGGAAAAAATATTGTGTTTATATAGTCATATTTAACCCTAAACCCTTCTAAAATTTTCAGGTGATAAAGTTGACCCAGTCAACCTAGTATCATTTTTGACAAAAACTCACTAGGTCATGGACTAGGTCAGCCAAGAGTTGGCCTAGACCCTAAATAAGTTTTTCCAATAATAGTATAAGGTTTAAAAAACTTACATAGTCATGTAAAGTAGTAAAAGAGGTTTTAGGTTAGGAAAATGTGTATTGAAGGTGGTAAAAGACTAGAGGAGTGTGTAAAAGATAAGGATGAGCTTAGGGGAATGGTTTTTAGGAGACAAGTGTGTAGATAGTAGGTGTAAAAAGAGATGACAATCTTATGATGGACCAATGGTCTACCCACCCCTTTTTTGGTGCACTATTTAAGGCATGCACTTAGAGAGATTGAGACTTGATGGGTTTCTACAAGATAGAGAGCATTAGTAATTGATAAAAGTTTGAAAATATTATGTGTATATAGATAGTTAGTATATTTTAAACTCAATATCATTCATGTCAAGAACAAGTAGATGAAGATGATCATGGTGATAGTGGAGCCTATATATGATGCTTTAGGTTTGTGTGGGCATGGTTTTTTAAGATTAGGTTCAAGGATTAAATGGTAGCTTATGGAAAACCCTTTGTCATTAATGTCAAAGGGGGAGAAAGATCAGAATGAAGGAGGATTTTAGATTAGTAAGAAGATATTATGAGAGTGATTTTACCATTAATGACAAAGGGGGATATTTTTGAGTATGTTCATTAATGTTAAATTTTTCATTAATGTCCAATGTGTATGATGTCATGATGAATTAATGACAAAGAGGTTAATTTTATGGATTGGAGGATGTATGGTATGAGTGTAGAGCATTAGAGACCAAGAGGATGTTGTGTGGGGTATGAGCTTGTATGCCTAATATGAAAAGGAAGCCATGAAACCTAATGTATCTCTACTAAGAGAGAATTTCAAGGCATGATAAGTCATCAATAGTTTTGGAAATATTTTTGAAGACTTGGCATAAAACATAGTGAGCTATGAAGATCTTTGGTTGAGCTCTGAATATCTACATAAGTAGCTTCAAAGATACTATGTTAAGCTATAAAGATGTTTTATTGAAGCTCCAAATAAGAGTTTATATGAATTTATTCAAGAATTATTATAAGGCTTTGGATCACTCAAGTGATTCTTAGGATAATCATACATTGGTAAGTCCTATAGACCTAGTATGCAACTAGACCATCTCTAGAACCTGTTCGGCCTAATGAAGTGATATGAGATGTTGATCAAACATATGAAGAATACTTGAAAGTGTTTGAACATGAGAGAAGTTGTTTGATTTTTTACATGAATTTTTGAGATCTTTGATAGTGGTTAGAGAGTTAGCTTCAAGACCTAATGTGAATTACAGGTCAAAGGTCTAATAGAGCAAAGAGAGAGATGGTGGTCAAATGCAGTATCAAGATCAGTTTCTAAGGTAAGTGTGATTATGTGTGCATTTATATAGGTATATCATGTTTTTTCAAAAATGTTGACCAAATTTCAAGTCAAAATATGAAGGTTAAGGTAAGAAAAAGTGTTTTGAGGTCTCTCATATGCGTAGAATGAAGGGTTCTCAACCCGAGAAGAATGTTTAAGTGTTCATTCTCCCATGTAACCTCTACATGAGAACCTAATATATTCATGGTATATAGGGAAGGGTCCTAGATAAAATTTTCAAGCATTGGTTATTAGGTTAAATATAAAAAGTTTCAAGATTTTGTTACATATAATATTACTCAATTGCCCAGATTAGAATAATTGAGTTTACAAATCTATATCAAAATCTACTTTGTAACCCACATATTAAAAATAATATAAACATGTACTTTAAATTTAAATAAATAAATGTGGAATAATAAATATATGCATAAAATAAAGAAATAAGAGATGCTAAAAAATAATATACAAAAATATTGACATAGTATTTAACATGGTTCACCCAAATGTTGGACTACATCCACCAAGAAACTCAATTTTTCTATTCAAACTTCCAAAGGAATTTATACAAGTGCCTAGCACTTCTTTCCCCTTAGTCTATGAATTAGAGCACTCTGGAAACACCTTTGTCTGAACATAATTTTCTCTTTCTGTCAAAATACTAT
This sequence comes from Torreya grandis, assembly GCA_037957365.1. NCBI lineage: Eukaryota > Viridiplantae > Streptophyta > Pinopsida > Cupressales > Taxaceae > Torreya > Torreya grandis. The sequence goes on from JARHVA010000185.1 coordinate 357,182, forward strand.
GCAGCTGCATTCTCACCTTTTTTTGTTTTATCTACATAATTGTTATACCTCTTTTCCCACTTTTAAATGGATGATCACTAAAAATAAGGAAGTAAAAAATATGTTCTAACTTTTTTTAGTTACAATATATTACAACTTATAAAATAAGGAAGTACAAATCTATTCTAACTTCTTGTAGTTATAATCTGTTACAACTTCCTTACAGAATAAGGAAGTATAAATCTATTCTAAGTTCTTATAGTTATAATATTTTATAGATATTAAAAAAACTACTTAAAATAATCATACGTCTATGATAGTGATACATGGGTTGTTGATAAATCATCATCTAACTATGCTCAGGTTTCTCCTACATTCAATCAATGCCTATAAGAGCATCATTAACAGAAGACCTTCATGACCCTACCAACACAAATCTATGACCAATGTAACCATGACCACATAGTTTTTATATCAATCCACAACATTAGGACTGCAATTTGACATTAAAATATTCTTGTAAATTTATAACATCACTTATATATAAAATCTTGTAGCATCAATTAAGTTGCAGACTTTCTATTTATAGGTTGTTCATAACAACTGCAGTCTTCACCTACAGGTTTCCCATAGTAACTACAAGTTTCATCTATAGGATACCCATAGCAACTAAAATCTTCACCTACAAGTTGCCCATAGAAATTGTAGGTTTTCACCTATAGGTTTCTCATAGCCACTACAAGATTCACCTATAAGTTTCATGTAGTAACTGCAAGTTTCTTCTATAGGCTGCCCATAGCCACTATAGGCTACCCATAGAAACTATAGGTTTCTTCTACAAGATACCTATAGAAACTAAACATTTATTTTATAGGTTTCCCATAGCAACTATAGGTTTTAGGCTTTTCCAATAAAATGAGGCATTATGTTTCCACATCTCCAACAATCTCCCACTTGGAGACATAAGGCCACAACACCAATTACTGCAACCTCCCACTTAAACTTAAAACTATTGATTTATTTTTCTTCAAGCTCATGCTTGAAGTCCCATGAAATTGAGTGTTCCTTCAACTTCACTATTGAAATTAACTTAGTAATCATATCTACAAGATTCTCTTTTGAGTGAATCTTCTCAAGCTTGAATTGCCCACTTTTCAAAACTATACATATGAAGTGGTAACGAAGCTCTATATGCTTTGTCCTGCTATGAAAAGTGGAGTTTTTAGCTAGGTGAATAGCAATTTGGCTATCAAAATACACAGTGTACCCAACTTGATTCACTCCTAATTCCTCCAAAAATCTACTTAACCATAACAACTCTTTACTTGCTTCAGTGTAAGCAATGTATTCAACCACAATGGTAGAAAGTGCAATAACTTTATGTAGCTTAAAAACCCACGAGACTACAGTTCCTCCAACTATGAAAATATAGCCAATGTTAGACCTTCTACCATCCAAATCACTTTCAATTTCACTATCCATAAAACCTTGCAACCCACTATTAGAACCTTCAAAACATAAACACATACTAGATGTTCCATGTAAATATATTAAAATCCACTGAACTGCTAACTAGTGTTACTTACCAGGGTTACTCATGAACCTACTCACAACTCCCACTACTTGGGATATGTATAGATGAGTGAAAATAATATCATACATTAAAATACCCATAGCTAAATCACATGGCACCTTTACCATATAATCTTTCTCCTCTTGTGACTTAGGAGACTATGTCTTACTCAACTTGAAGTGGCCAGCTAAAGGTGTAGAAATAAATTTACAGTTCTGCATACCAAATCTTAACAACACCTTTTCAATATATTCAGATTGAGTTAATGTTATTTTCTTAACCAATCTATCTCTGTCAATTCTCATTCCCATAATTTTCTTGGTTGGTCCAAGATCCTTCATGGCAAACTCTGAAGAAAGCAATTTCTTCAATTCACTTATTTTTTGTGTGTTAGCTCCACACAAAAACATGTCATCAACATAAATTATAAGAATAATGAATTCACCATTTTCAAATTTCTTACTATAAACACAATGATCACTATGAGTATGAGCATATCCATGCTCCAACATGAAAGTATCAAACCTTAAGTACCATTGCCTAGGTGCATGTTTCAAACCATATAAACTTTTTAGCAATTTACAAACCTTTCTTTCTTTCCCCTTTACCTCAAAACCTTCTGGTTGCTTCATGTATATTTCATCTTCTAAATCTCCATGTAATAATGTTATCTTCACATCCATCTATTCTAAGTAAAGATCATTAGAATCAAAAATACTTAATATAGTTCTTATTGAGGTAATTTTGACAATAGGAGAAAATACCTCTGAGTAATCAATTTCAACCTTTTATACAAAGCCTTTAACAACAAGCCTTACTTTGTATGTTGTCTACCCACTCTCATCTTCTTTTAAATAGAAACCCCATTTATTTTGTAGTGATTTCTTATCAGGGGTAAATCCATCAATTCCCATGTTTTATTATGTTTCAAGGCATCCAATTCTACTTTCATGCCCTTTTCCCATTACACACAATCTTTGTTCTACTTAGCTTTTACAAATGATTCAGGTTCCCCATTGTCAGTAAGTAACAAATAAAATAAAGATGGAGAATATCTATCATGAGGTTTACTTACTCTTGTTGACCTCCTTACCATAGGTGTGACTGGTTCACTTTGAGCTTCTCTTAGCCCAATATTCTTATAAGACTCCATTGGGTCATTAATGACCCTATTCCCATTCTCTAATTTTGTAGAGGTAAATGGAGTATTCTATAAGTTATCTTTTCTTTCTTCAAATACACTTGGAGGTATGACAAAATTTTCTTTACCAAATGGACTTTCCACATTATTTTTTTCAAGTTGGTCCCTATACCTCACACTTTCATTAAAGATCACATCATGTGATCTCACAATATTTATATCATCTAAACACCAAAATTGATAACCAAATGATTTATCACCATATTCAATGAAAGTGCATCTCATCAATTTAGCATCCAACTTATTTCTATTTTATTTATCGATGTGCACAAATCCTTCATAGCCAAAAACTTTTAAATGAGAGTAGGAAACACTTTTACCTGTCCAAGCTTCCTTAGGAATCTCACCTTCTAAAGCACTAGACGGTCCTTTGTTAATCAAATAAATAGTAGTATGAACCAAATCTACCCAAAAAATAGGGGGAAAACTAGCATGGAGTCTCATGCTTCTAGCTCTCTCCATAATTGTTTGGTTCATTCTCTCACTTACCCCATTTTATTGAGGAGTCTGAGGTATTGTTACTTATTTTTAGATTCCTTCTTGTGCATAGTAGTTCCAAAATTCTTTTGAGGTGTATTCACCTCCATTATCAGATCTTAATCATTTTAGCTTCATGCTTGACTCATTTTTTCAAGGGCTATCCAAATTTTAAAGGTTACAAATACATCAGACTTATTTTAGATATAATAAACCCATAACTTATGAGTTTCATCATCCACAAACATAACATAATACTTTGAGCCTCGTAATGATTGTACAAGGGCTGGTCCCCAAACATCAAAATGTACTAATTCTACTTTTTTTCTTTCAGGCCCAACCTTCAAAAAAGAAAATTTATTTTGTTTACCAAAAAACATAATGTTCACATAAATCTAAATTAATAGACTTTAAGTTTGATAACTTCCCTTTCTTATGTGAAATGCTCATACCTTTCTAACTCATATGACCCAATCTTGAATGCCATAAATTAGTTTCTAGATCAAAAGTAGAAACTAATGCAGTATTAGAATCAATAATGCAATTACTCAATTATAGTGTGCCTTTCTTTTTTCCCTCTAGCTATAATAAGATCACCTTTTGTTACCTTCCAAGATTTTACATTGAAAGTAACAGTACATTCATCTTCTACCAATTAACCTACATAAACAAAAATTTGGGTAAGACTGGCACATGTCTTACTTCTTTGAGTATCCATTCATTTCCATTTTTTAGCTTGATTTTTATTGACCCTTTACCAACAATATCACAGGGTTTATTGTCTCCTAAGAAAACTTGGCCAAACTTTCCACTTACATAGGTTTCAAAATACTTGGGATTGAAAGTAGCATGAAAAGATGCCCCTGAGTCAATCACCCATGACTCAACCTTTGTATCATATGAAAAAACTAAAGCATCTTGATACACAATAGTAGTATCACTTGAGGCAATATTTTCCTCCTAGTTATTATCATTATTTTGTTGTTCCTTTCGATTCTTTTTAGGATCCCAACACTACTTTCTCATATGGCCAAAATTTTCATAGTTCTAACATAAAACACTTCTTCCTTTTGACTTGGATCTATGTTTGGAAGATAAATATCTTCCCTTTGATCCATGGCTCTTGCTCCTCTATCTATTCTTTTTTCTCCCTTTGGATACAATATTTAGTGCATTACTTGTTAAAGTCTCACTAGATGTCTTCTCATTTCTTCAGATATTATGACACTAACAACATCTTCCATTTTAAGAGTATTGCTCCCAGACACGTTGTTACTCACAACCATCACAAGATTATTCTAAGATTCAAGTAGGGAGCATAGTAACAACAAGATCTCGACTTCTTCATCTCGTTTCAATTTCAAAGAAATCAATTAATTTATAATAGGATTGTAATCATTCAGATGTTCAACTACACTTCAATTCTCATTCATTTCTAGGTTGAATAACCTCTTCATTATATACACCTTATGTATTGTTGAATTCATCTCATACAACTTGCATAAGGTGGTCATAAGTTCTTCTATAGTCTTTTCTTCAGATATATTGGAGGCAGCACTTCTTCCCAAGTAGAGCCTTATGGCTCCCAAAGATTTTCTATCCAAGACATTTCATTCCTCATCTATTCTCTTTCCCTATCCTTTTGCCTTTCCATCAAGTAATAGATAGAGGTCCTTTTGATATATATAGTCAATCATCTGCATCTTCCATAGAATAAAATTCTATCCATTAAACTTATCAGCCACTCTTCTTCCATCATCTACCATTGTTCAAGATCTCCCACTTGAGAAGATATTACTCTGATTTTGAGATCCTATAGAGATTTAAAACTTGAAAAATATTACACAAAACCACACAAAGATGGCTCTGATACCCCTTGTTGGGTTAAATACAAAAAAATTTAATATTTTGTTATATATAGTATTACTCAATTACCCAGATTAGAATAATTGAGTTTACAAATCTATATCAAAATCTACTTTTTAACCCATAGATTAAAAATAATCTAAACATGTAATTTCAAGTTAAATAAATAAATATGGAATAATAAATACATGTAGAAAATAGAGAAATAAGAGATGCTAAAAAACAACATACAAAAATACTGACATAGTATTTAATGTGGTTCACCCAAATGTTGGGCTACGTCCACCAAGAAAGTTAGAAATTCTTCTATTCAAACTTCCAAAGGAATTTATACAAGTGGCTAGCACTTCCTGCCCTTCAGTCTTTGAATCAGAGCACTCTAACAACACCTTTGTCTAAAGATAATTTTCTATTTCTATCAAAATACTACGTAGCTACATTCTTATCTTTTTTTTTGTTTTATCTACAAATCACATCTACATAATTGTTCTTCCTCTTTTCTCACTTTTAAAGGGATGATCATTAAAAATAAGTATAAAATCTTTTCTAACTTCCTACAGTTACAATCTATTGTAACTTCCTTGCAAAATAAGGAAGTACAAATCTATTCTAACTTCTTATAGTTATAATCTATTACAACTTCCTTATAGAATAAGGAAGTATAGATCTATTCTAACTTCTTGAAATTATAATATTTTATAGATATTTTAAAAAAACTACTTAAAATAGTCATACGGCTATGATAGTGATGCATGGGCTGTTAAAAAATCATCATTTGACCATCCTCAAGTTTCTCCTACATTCAATCAATGCCTACAAGAGCATCACTAATAGCAGACCTTCATGACCCTACCAACATAGATCCACAACCAATGTAACCATGACCAAAAAGTGCTTATATCAATCCATAACATTAGGACTTAAATTTGACATTAAGCTATTCTTGTCAATTTATAACAGCATCTATATATAGAAACCTATAGCACTGATCAAGTTGTAGCTTTTTATTTTTAGGTTGCCCATAGAAACTATATTATTCACCTACATGTTACCCATAGTAACTATATATTTCATTTATAGGCTTCCCATCATAATTGTAGTCTTCACCTATAGGTTACCTATAGCAACTATAGGTTTTCACCTGCAAGTTGCCCACAGTCACTACAGGATTCACCTATAGGTTACCCATAACAACTACAAGTTTCTTCTATAGGATGCTCATAGAAACTATAGGTTTCAATATTTTTCAATAAAATGAGGCATTATGTTTCCACATCTCCAACATTGGTTTCTAGAATAAGGGGCTAAGCTTTATGAATGATCATTAAGACTATAAGGTGGTTTAAACCCTTAAAGAACCCTAATAGTGACCCGATGTGAAAGAAATTATTATAAAGTGATTAAAATGAATTGGTTTGAATATTTTATCTATTTTATCATGAATTCAACTCTCTCAGGCACCTCTAGTTTTTTTTTTTGTTGGGAGAGTGAGTGGACCCTGTAAGAAGGGCCTTATTTCTCAGAGATTTAATGTAGTAGGTAGAGTTGATCGAGTCAAAGTTGTTAATTATATGAAGGTTAAATATTGATACTTGTATCTTATGTCCATTATGTTTTTTGATCATATTCTATCTCTTAGGGGTGTTAAACTAGTCATACAAGTTGACCAATCATTAACAAACCAAGTGGTAGATAGTGAAAAAACTAGGCAGAAGTAAGAAATTGATTAGGGATGTGCTAACATGGACTAGGTATAAATCCAAGTAAATGGAGATGTTTTTCAAGACATATAATACATGTTAATGTTTTATATTTTTTTTTTATGTCAATGGTAATGATGAAAATGTTTCTCATAAGTTGACATGTCTAATAAAGATGAGATAGTGAAGGTGCAAGGTTGTGAGATTAGTCTACAAGACCATTATTCCTATATGACCATGTTATATACCTATCTAATAATGATATAATGATAATATAGGATCATTCACATGAATTATTATATTTTTAATGTGTTTACATAGGTGTTGAAATTAAAAATCACCATGACTGGTCTTCAAGGTAAACTGACAGTTTTGGGTAAGCAGGTTGTAGCGATGTGATTGAGACTCTATGTCATGAGTTGATATATATAATTTACATAATAATGTTTTTTTTTTTTTTTTATAATTTAATTATATATACATGATTTTAATAAAATTTTAAGTTAATTTAAAAGGTTGTAAAATGAAACCCAAAATGGCTTGTCTGGCTGAGTGAAGTCTGTGAGAGAGAAAGTCAATAGATTGGTTTATAAGACCAATATTTTCCATTAAATATTTTGATATATTTATTGAATTTTGTTATAAGGATGTTATAATATAATTATAATTCATTTAAATCCATTTATTATTTTAAATAATGTGTCATAAGTTCATGCTTCCTTGATTGTGTTTTGAAGCCACTTGGCAGTTCAAAGTAAGCATTTTGCAGAGAAGAGTTTGAGCCTGTATGCATTGAGTTAAAGCATATAATGAATATTTTGATGAACCTTAGGTCATGAGTATTATTTATATTTTATTTTTTTTATTTTTTTTTATCAAAATTTATTTTATGCTTTAGTTATTTAAAATACATTTTCTATGTGTGTACAGGACTATTGTGAACATTATTTTGAGAAAAGGTTCAAGTGGTGGTTGAACCTAAAAGGTGGTTTGGACCTAAAATGAATTTGGATAAGGTATATTTGAGTGGAATATGAATTTTTATTTCTGTGTTTTAATTTTTAAATTTTTTTAAGAAGATAAAATGGTAATGTGTTGTTAGGAAGGCTTATTAGGTCTCCATAAGGCCTAAAAGAGGAGTAAGGGCTAATTGAGCTATGACCGATCAATGTGTGATTAAATTATGATTGAATAATGTTATTGTGGAATTATAAGACCTATTACATGGATTAAATAATAGGTTTTAAGTGTGTGTTTCTGACCAAGTGGTGTATTAACAAGAGACTAGTATATATGCAAGGCTTTTTAGGCTTATTTGAGAGAGAAAGAGAAATGAGAGTGAAAATGAATGGAATATCATATTGTTGAGAATAAGGAGTTCATTTGGACCATCAGATAGGTTTCATGAATATATAATAGGAGTTATAAATATTAATATTAGTTACTATGTGAACTAATTAAGGTGATAAAAGGCGTATTGAGCAATGACTGATTTGCTTGAGTGAGAGGTAGTTTTGAATGTGATCATGAGTGTTAAGGAGCAAAAATTGAGGGAAGATTATGATTAAGAGAACCTTCATGAGGAGATTATTAGATTATAATTCTATGAGGTTTTCATAGATGAGTATATGTGTATTATAGACTTAAATATGTTGATAAGGCCATGATGAGGTAGCTGATGTGTAGATAGAACATATAGAAGATTGATTATGGCATTGATGTCATAGAGAAAATAAGAAAGAGAGAGAGTAGAATAAGACCATCATTATGTGTTGATAAGCATAAAAAAAAATTTGGCTAAATCATTAGTGGTTGAATGGGTATTGAGTCATCATAGTGTTGATTGAGTGGGTGCTTGATCAACAAGGGGGTTGGTGCCTCCTAGCAAGTTGGTGTTTGCTAAATATAAGCGGATGCTTGGTAAATTAGGGTTTTTTGCTCCTTGATAGGTTTTTTCTCAGCTAAATATTGACTCATTTATTTATAGGATTATTTGTCTAAGCTTTTTTTAGTGGGTTTTATCCCCCATGAGGGTTTCCCACCTATATGATGTGTTATGGTTGTTTATGCATTGCTTTGGTTGATTAATGCTTTCTTTATGCTTATGTACATTGGATTGATATTTTTTGATGAATGGTAATGAATGAATGATGAATTTAAAGTAAAAGAGTGTTAAGGACACTAATTCACCCCTACCCCCCTCTCAATGATTGTGCTTCTAACAGTTACTATTGATAACTAAACAATATCATCCCAAGCATTGATGATAGTGTCCATTGATAATTCCAACACCCAAAAAAAGGGACCAAAAATAGAAAAAATAAAAATTTCAAAAACATGAAACTGAGTAAAAACTTTTACTTGTTATTTCCTCTAGATTCTATCCACCCAAAGCAACCCATATTACATAAAATCATATTGGATGAACAACTCTCCCTTGAGTCATTATAATAATAGATTTGTGAAATTTAACCTACAATATATGGAGCATATTTATCCAAATTATAAATCATGAGTTTTGTTTTGATCCATACAATGAGAACTTATGCTCTATACCAATTTCATGAGTACATTTAACAAATTTATAAATTCCTAATTCTTCTCTAGTTTGCACCAAGGTTCAAATTTTTTGTACACAATGTAATATTGCTTAAAAATATATATATAATTACTAATTAACAATTTACTAAGCCATCATATGGATAGACATTTGAATACTATATGCTTGATACATATACAATAGGGCCATCTTATCCTTTTGTGGTGATGTGACTACTAGATTCTATTCACCCAAATCTAAAAGGGGGCATGTCATAAAGGCATAACTCCATACATACATAGTTCATAAAACTCACATAATGTGATATAATTTACATGATGCAAATATATACTTGGGTTAGAATACTATATATTTAGCATCAATTTTCACAATTTTGTGACAAAAATTGTACATAATCATGGAGTAGAGGTTACATTTTGATCAATACTTCAACTTATAATATACTAGAGGTTCATATGCTATGCAAGTGTACCAAAATTTTCAAAACACATTCAAATTAATACATCATTCACAAATACATGATAGGGGGAATAAATGGATTTCATTCCTCCTCTCATTTACCAAGATGCATTGATTCTTCAAAATTACCAAATCGCCTACTCAAAGTATATACCAAGAAGCACAAATATTTTACCAAGAAGCACCAATATTTTACTAAAAAGCACCATTTTGATCCTTTAGTTGTTTGTAATAGCTAGTGTATACACATAATATTTTTAAACTCTATCATTTCATAATGTTTTATCTCTTACAACTTATCAAGTTATAAATCTCATTAAGTGAATACCTTAAAGGGTGAACTAAGAAATGGGTGGGCAGATCGTTGATGCTTTGTGAAAGACATTATTATTTATCTATCATACCTATATCTACTATACTTCCCCTAAACTTTATATTCTAAGTAATATTACTCTTTATAACCCATAACTATACCAAGTCCCATATTTTATGACAATATCAACCCAAATCAATGTAATTTTCTTGACTCACACCAAATGCCTAGGTCGATGTAGTCTAAAAGTTACAATAGATGTTTCACAACTAATTTGGCCCTGTTTCACCTAATTCAAGGTTAGATTATCATATTTTTAACTACATCAAGGCTAACTAATGGAATTAAAAATTTTAAGAAGGTTTAGGATCATACATCACTATAAATACAATTCCCCATTTCAATCCAATAGAAAGGAACATTCATTTTTTCATTATCATTATTTACAATTTTGATTAAGTCTAAATTTGGAGAAGCCATTACTAAGATATAGTCTTGGAGGGAAATAAATTATCTTATGGAATATTGGATGTAATAGGAGGACCCATTTTATCTTAGAGCTTGTTTCAACCTTTGTGATCCTTAAAACCATAACAATCTTGTGCAAAGCACCATTGACCAAGGGGGATATCGAGGCTCAACATGTTTTTTAAAGGTAAGTATATTCTAACCCTATCTCTTTCATTTGATAGATAGAAGTTGTATAATTACTATCTTAAATGACACTTATAATTAGGGTGGCTATAGGGTTTTTAAACTTATCATTTCTGACCTTAGGTGACCTAGGCCCTCATTTTTCTACCATGGTCTCTTAACATGTTTAGTTTGTTTTTAACCATCCCCCTTATTTATGTTTCTATCTTGAAAATACTAGATTAGATTAATTTTAATATTAAAAGACCTAGTTAAGGTTATATCATTATATTGATTGCTTATAAGCTTTGTAACCCTCTCCAGTAATGTTATGTGATATGTTCTTCTCTTGATAGGTTTATCATATCAATTTGGTCATATCCAAACACACTAAATATCAATGAGATTTATTTGATTCACCTTATTCGAGTTTAGATATCTTAGATAGGATAAGTTACAGGTCGACCTAGCTCATTATAAACATTCTAGTTAACTCAATGTGAAATAACTATTATTTTTTATCTTTCAAAAAACTATATAAGTACAAGTCGATGCAATTTTATTTATCTATTATTTTTAGGAGGCTATATTGGCATTGGCTGATACACTCTAATTTTAGTGTATTTTCATGAAAATTTTAATCGATGTAGGTTGATATAGTTTTATTTCTTGATATTTTCTATAATACTACATAGATGTAGGTCGATACAGTCTAATATCTATGTATTTTCAATAAAACTTAATCATTACAAGTCAATACAATGTTATTTCTATGTATCCTTACAATAGGCTACATCAATGTAGGTCAAATTAGTATTACACTCATATATATGTTTTTTTAGTATGCTAATTAAAACAACCAAGGTTGATCTAGCTTTATTTACTAGGCATTCTTGTGTCAACTATATTGACCTAGTTTGATATAGTTCTATTTATTTATTTTTGGCATCAAACTTGATTAAGTAACTAGATTTAGTTTTGTATTAATTTTTGTAATTATGTCAAATTTAATTTACTCATACAACTATAAACCCTTGTCTAATTTAGTTATAAATTTATTTTATCTTCTTGGCAAACTATATCACCCTAGTCAATATAGTTGTGTTTTCATCTTTTTTAAAAAACTACATCAACCTATCTAATCTAGTTTATTAATCTTATTTTAAATATAGTTACATATATTATATTAACTTACATAGATACAATTCTATACTATGTGAAAACTACATTAGTGTGTATAGTTCTATGTGTTTTCATTTTTCAGCATAAGCAAGCTAAATTAACCTTAATTTTAGTAAATAATAAAATATTTTATTTTAATTTGACTGCCTGGTTATTTTAATTCATTTAATATTATAAATTTATTTTCTAACTTTTATTTTCTCTTTGTTTGGATTTCCCTATAAACTATGTTCCATTAATTTACAAATTACTTAGCTATTGTCATGAAGGGTTATACAGTGTTTTATTTATAATCCTTGTATATTATTTATAAATATCATGGTATGAGTGACTTTCCCTAGTACTCATAGCCATATTATAGAGCTAAACACAAAATTTAGTTTCCATGTACCTCATTGTATTTAGGAAACACCTAGGATCCCATTTTTATTGAACCTCGGGAAGCTAGCCATCTGTGTTATTATGTAATGCACTAGTTAACGATTAACCATGGAAAGTTACTCTCATTTTACCCATGAAATTGGGTTTAGTACAATATGGAAACAATAGTTATTCCATAATCAGGCTATGAAATATTATGTTGACACTATTCAATAGTCAAGCAAACATATTTGAGATCCTAAAAATTAATCACATCCTTTTAGCACATCTACCTACTCTTCATTTTAGATAAATAGTTAGTAAAAATAATTACATTTCCAATTTACTATTTTTATTATATTCTATATTTCAGATAGTATTGGCCAACTTTGATACTATTCTATTTTATGTGTTCAAACTACATCAACCATCATTTATATAGTTATCTATGTTTGGACAAATTACATCGACTAGGCTCAACATAATATACTGAATTTACTTTCCTTCTGCCTCTATTTACTAGACTTTATTTTCTAGGACAGACACAATTTATTCATAATAACAATAATTTCTCCCCAGATCTGAATAAATTAACTAAGATAAATATAGTCTACCTTTCATAATTATATCTATGTAACTACATTGATCATGACTAATATAGTACAATTTTTTGATCATTATACCCTTTCCTAAATACATTAACCAAACTTGATATAATCTATCTTTCACATTTCTATTTGTGTAACTACATAGACCATTATCAATATAGTATAAGTTTTTATCACTGTATCCTTTACTGACTACATTGAATAGGCTTGATATAGTATATATTTCATATTTATATTCATGTGACTACTATAAACCATGATTATAAGAGGGGTTAGTTTTTTTGTTAAGTATTCAAAATCAAACAAATTCATGAAACATAACTTCTCAAGCATGATTCCTCAGAATGGGCAAGACTTGAATCAAAAAATTTAACAATAAAAATATAAAAATATATGTTTTTACCTTCTATTGTGATGTTATCTTTGAAGTTGACATACATACATGTTTATGCCTAGATGTAGTACTTGGAGTCTTTATAAACGTCTCAACATAATCACATAGGCAATACATCCCCTTAAACTTTAGAGAAATTGATTAAATAGAATAAAATGAAATAAATGATTAAAGGCTTGATGCTTAAAAGGCTACTAAAAATGACAACACTTCATTGTATGTTCAAGACTTGTGAATAATAGAAAATAGCCTTTGTATTTATAGATTACTTAAATTGTTCTTGATTGTTGGATGATAATCATGATGATTGGATGAGAATCGCTAAAGTTTGGTAGGAAAATGTAGTTAATATTTGGTACTAATTAGTCATGGCTTGCCAAATTTTGATATTTTCTAAAATTTATGGAAAAACTTGACAAATTTCATGATGATGTCATGATTATTGATATTTTCCTATGATATCATCAAATACCTAACCACTTGTCATGAAAATTGAGGCATAAATAAAATTGATGAATTTATAAAATAGGGAATTCCAAAAGCTATGAAATTACCCATTAAAAGAAGATTAGGTTAATTAAAAAATATTAATTAACTTAATTAAAAATGATGTGACTTTATAAAGTCAAACCATTCAACCTAATTAAGCACAATCAAAATTTTAAATATGATGAATTAAGTGAATCTAATGATTACATATGATGTATTTCCATAATCATGGATACCCCAATATGTTTTAAAAGATGCATGCTAAGTATAGGAATTAAGTTGGAAGTTTTAGTGACTTTGTAAATTATTGTTATAAATCAATCCTAATTATAATTTTGGCATGAAAGTGATGATAATTGAGTGTATACATATTTCCCCTATTTGAGAAGACGTTGTAAGACACAAAAGAAGTAATGACTTTTCAAAGAATGAAAAAGTAGTTAAAATGATTGAATAAAGATTAAAGAATTATGTGTTCACATTTAAAGAATTATGTGTTCACATTTTTATATCTTATTCAATTTAATAAAAATTAACTCACAATGATGCCCCAAATGATATTTGGGATACCCATGATTCCTCCTTGAGGTAGTATCCAAAAAATAATATTGATGGATGGGACCTCAAAAAGAATAAAATAGACAATAAGAAAAGTGAAATTAACCCATAGATGATATTAGTCTAGTCAATCTAGTGCTTGCATTCATTGATTTCCAATGTGGATAGATTAGAAAAATTATTTTCCATAAAGAGGGGGGAATTTGGAAGGGTGCATCATAAGATAATTAGCACAAATTAACATACCCTAAAAAAGGTGAAAGGTGCAGGCTTAGGGAATGATCTATCCTAAAACAAGTTACACACTTTGATTTTCCCAAAAAAGATAAAAGCTATAGATCTTGGAATTAGAAAAAATAATGAATGATTAACTTTCCTCAAAGAGGGGAGAGTGATTGTTGATTAAATTTATTTTCCCCAGTAGGATGGATTTGATCATTGATCAGAATAATTGGTTTTCCCTAGTAGGGCAGATTTTTGTTTTGAAAAATTAATTAAGTAATTAATTGATTGATTGGAAATTATGACTCAAGGATATAACCTATTAATAAATTAAAGATGAGCATATGAAAATGTAAGTGCATATAGTACAATTACTTTTAAAATAATTAAGAAACCAAAAAAAACTAGGCACAAAAGATGTATAAAGTGATGATAAAGATTATGGGAATAAGATAATAAAGGTTAAATAATAATGAGATAATAGTGACCAAGCTGACCTTAGAAACTAGATGCAATTGAATGCTTTTTACATATTCTAAATAGACCTCAGGCCAATATAGTTCTCCCATAAGTGGGAAAAAATATGAGTAAAATAAGTGAAATAGATGAATAATAATGAGAAGAATAGTGGATACATAGGAGAAGTATTTATTAGATATACAATCACTGAGAGGGGGTTGAATCAGTGAGCCCAAATATTTCAATTTCAATTCCAATCCTTTCAAACTATTAAATAGTTTGCATATATCAACTTGATCAAGAAACATTAACAAGAGAGCTCATGCATTTAATGCATATATAAGATTAAACACACAACACATAGTTCTTGTGAGAAACCTTCATGGGGAATAAAACCCACTCTCAAGCCTATAAAAAATGGACTACTTGTCCTATAAGATATTACAAACAAGAGACTAGTCAATTCCTTTAGACCAGAAACCTTTATCAATTCCTCCTGACCAAAGGCCTTTAGTGAAACACTTATTCCACAAGGAGCAACTACCCCTAAGGAAGATCAAGTCCTTTAGAACTTTCTTAGAATTGAACAACTCCACCTTAGAACTAATGTTTTCAACACTTGATGATGGATCTCTAACTTTATAACCCCTATATAAACTTCCTCTCTATCTCATATAGGCATGCCACAATATCTCTCCTTCACTTAAACTATCCTCATATGCACACTCAAACCTTTTTGCATATCCTCAAACTATAATATCACTAATTTCTCATCAAAAACATGACCTACAGGTCAAAAAAATAGTCAAAAAATTGTTTTTCTCATCAACTCATCTAATAGGAGCACTACCTGTCTTTTTCCTTTGCTTCAATGCTCACTACTCTCACACAAACCTTGCATAAGTCTCTCACTAGTCTTTTCCTAATCTCTCAAGTCTAGAAATCAATATTTTTAATTTCTATATTTATAGAGAATTCATGAATTATCAACATATTGGTTGGACATTAGGCATAACTTAATCCTTAAGGCATCTTACATGGGTCACACTTAAGCACAACACTCTTTCAAATAAGCCTAAGTCACCTTTTAGGTCATATGATGACCCATTCATCTCTTTGACACTTCTCCAAGAAAACTAGGAACATAAAAACAATTTCCAAGTCATGGAAACATTCCACATAATCTATATCTCCCTTTTAAGTTCCAACATCCATTAGAGCACTCTTTTGTTAACCCTTAAACCCCATATAGATCAAACACTTCTTTGTACACATAGTCATTATGAACAAAAATACAGTCGACTTTTAATCCTTTGTTTATACTACATATGATTGATCAAACCTTTATAATTCACACATATGGTCCTCATGGATTCAAAAACACTCACAAATAGCTAATTCATCATGAGACATTGAAACAACATTAACACAAACTCAAACACCCTTCTTGGGTTCTTAACAGATGAATGTCAAACACATAGTCAGCTTTGAACCTTCATAACTTTGACTGTACACACTTTCAAATTTGTAAATATATATTTATAGATGTGTATTAGATTCCTATAAACATTTTGTTTTTATACC
Source organism: Torreya grandis (assembly GCA_037957365.1). Taxonomy (NCBI): domain Eukaryota; kingdom Viridiplantae; phylum Streptophyta; class Pinopsida; order Cupressales; family Taxaceae; genus Torreya; species Torreya grandis. The sequence goes on from JARHVA010000185.1 coordinate 373,799, forward strand.
ATTAGAAAATTTGTCTTGGATCAAAAGTTATAGCCAAAATAAAAAGCACCATTTTTTTCTTTATTAAATTTAAATATTCAAATGCAAATAGTCACAATCAAACCTTGGTCACTTTGCTTGCATATTGTGTCCTCAATACTAAGATAAAGCATGCACTATCAATATAATTTTAAGGAACTCAAAGTTTACCTTTCATTTCTCATTATTGGATCTTCATCTTGACTATTTGACTTAATGCACTCTGTCAATCTCCTATACATAGCTCAGTCTTTAGTTGTGTAAAACATTGGACACCTTGAAAACATGTCACTCAATATGCACCATTGATATCTATTTATATGAAAACACACTCACCATTAGATATTTTAAGAATATTTATCTTTATCTCTACTTGATGTTAAACTCTGATAACTTGTCCTCATCTCACTGCTCCCTGACACCTTGGAATGGACATACTCTGTTGATCCTTTTGTAAAGAGCTCGATATTTACCTTAGTTAACCAAAAAACACTTTAATTAATTTGAATTGTTTCACACCATATATATTCAATATAAAATCACATATAAACCATTTTATATGAATCTATTCTTGATCTTTAACTTCATGCAAAAATGATTAAGTATGGAGACCATTGTTTATCTTCTTGGAAGGCCAACTATGGACCTCAATAACTTTTGCCTCGATCAACCTCACAACCTTAAAATTGAGCCATATGATCTCCATTCATATTATAATCCAAAAATATATCAAACTAATCTTTAAACCTTCATTCATGTGAGATATAAATCTATTAATCTGCTCACTTAGATTTTTTTCTACCACAGAGCTAACTATGTCAAGAACTCCCTGAAAGGCCAACTTTGCACATACATATCTTTTGATGTACTTCATTACATGATCTAAAATTTAGCATGAATCATCTAGGTATAAAAATTAACAAACCCATATGATCATTTTCTCCTCACACCTTCACATGTGTGAAATATAACATCAATAAAATTCCTACTTAGCTTTTCTTATCACATTGTAAATTTGGCTATGGGAAAACACTATCAAACTACATGGGAGCCCAACTTTTCACTTGCATATATTATGTTTTAATTATTTTCATGACCTCAAATTTATTTCATATTAACTAATCATAAATTTTATTACAAACATGTGACAAACTCCCCTTGACTCATCCACACATGGTAATGGTGATGTCAGCAAAATGCCTACTTAGATTTTCTACTACTAGACCCAAAATGTTTGGATGAAAACTATGGACTACCAGATGAATTCCACTTATACACATAATATCTTCAATCATATTTAACCACTGATATGACCCATTTCACATTATTAACACTTTAGACTCATTCCTAATCATCTCAAACCATGCCAAAATTGAAGATCAACTAAGCATACTAGGACAAGCACATTGTACACTTTATCATTGTCATTTAGAATTTAAAGGCATGCCATCCACTCACTTGGACACTTCCATGACATAACAATTAAATCATTGACAACTCTCCAACAATCTTACCCTTTTTTATTGATGTCAACACCCATCAATATATAGCTCACCTTTCTTCTCTCTCTTCAAGCACTCTCACAATAAGAACTTTCTCCCCCTTTGGCAAAATGAAAAAGTGGGAACCATCTGATCCTGAGGACCTTAAAATACTACCAATGGGATAGGAATATCTTATAAATATGATACAAACTCCCCCTTACCTTGAGCCTACCTCTTCTTGCCTTGACAAATTCTTCTTGCTCCATACCAACACTCACTTCAACCAAGCACTGCAACCAATAAATAAAGAACACACAAAAGTATTGAAATCTGATGGAACTTACCAAGAAACATCTGAGAGGGACTTACCTTAAGATTTTTGAGCAATTTCCTCCTAATCATCTTTAGATATCCACACACCATGAAGAAACATCATATAGGCTTACTATCCTTCTCTTTCAAACCACCTCAAGGATTACCAATATAACTTCATGCCACTCATCAAATAGGAAACATGCACTAAACCAACCTAAGAACTCACCTTGAAATACTCATACCTTTTTATTTTTTAGAAACTAAACAAAAACATCAAATCTTCATACTAGGCCTATCTAGACTCCTCGTAGCCCTACCTAGAACTCAAAAATCCCACAACTTTTATTAGATGCACCTTCAAGACCCAAACCATCATATCTATAGTATTCTCATATGCCCCTTCAATCACACCAATTTTCATCACCTATCTCATCCTCTACAACATAATTCCTTCATAAACCATCTTGCCAATTAGGCCTCCAACATGAATAATTTAAAAACCACAAACCTTCAAATCTCTATGAGACATGATTTGACAACCCATTTGTCCCATTCAACCTATTAATAATCCTTGAACCTAGACTCATAAGGCAAACCACTTTTATAGTAGATCCCAAAACCCTAGAATCTCAAAACAAAGAGTCAATAAACCTCCTTTAGTCAACATCCACCTCATAAACCTCTTGTATACCTGGAGACAACCATTACACACTTTTGGACCAATATTTGAGATTCCACATCTTTGGGAACCCATACATCCTATCCCATTTTAGGTATACTTTCCCTTAAGCCAAAACATAGAAAATTGAGAGTACTAAAAAATATCTAATTTGACTTCAACATATCTTTATACCACAAAAATATGTGGAGCACATCACAAAGAAGTGTACAGACTTTTTTGAGTACCAAACCCTTCTTGATATTTCATCAAACTCATTATGCCACCTAGAAACACCCATTTTAACCTTTTACTATAGCTACTTCACAAATCTCTAGAGAAAGCTCATGAATTTATTTTTCCCCCTTAACCAAAGACCTTATAATATCAACACAAGTCTATATACATATTGGCAATATGATAATGAGCACACAAACTTACTTCTCCATAAGAAATATGTCTCTTAAGAAGCATAAGCAGAGACACCCTACTTCATAATGTCCTAGAATAATGTGAGACTAGGAGTTTCCCACTACTCCTCATATTCCTTCTCCTCCTTAGTCATAAATGCTTATATTTCTTCTTCTTCTTGGGATTAAGGGAAGCAACATGTTCATCCATTAAAACATTCTCCTTCTCTTCTAAGATTGGATTTACAATACATGGAGACAAGATAGATTCATGACATATCTTTTCATCTATATAATCTTCCTTGTAATTAGGAACCTCATCACTAAGCATAGACAATTGAGGTTATTTGCATGATACATGATTAGCAATAGTAGGATGTTTACTTAGATCCATACACATCTCAGAAATAGCCTCAACCAGTACCTTGGTATTCTTCTTCAACTTGGTCTTTTCATTCACAATATGAGTAGAAAATGAGATCCCTTTGCACTCTTAAATTTTTTTAGTATTCTCCACCATAGAAAATAAATTACTTAGACATATAGTCTCATCATGACTCACACTACCACCTTTGGCTTCCATGAGTTGACTTGCATTCTTCTTTTCACTCTAGAGCCTGATTAAATCTATTCTCATTTATATACCTTTACCTATAGAATCTAGCAATGTGACCTCTCTATTCACATTTGTAGTAAACCATACTCCTTGATGAAAACTCAGCTTATCTTACCTTGTTTGTACAGAAATTATCAATGTGTCTAATTTCATGACAACTAAAACAAAGTGCTCTTTTTGATGAAGACTTACCTTGCCTTGCCTTATTTAGACAATGCTTAGCAAAGTATCACTTATCAAGATAGTTGAAACACTCAACCTTGCTCACACCTTTTGAATGATGACCTCTATCATAGTTCCATGCAAACTCATTTATAATAGGTCTCTTGCATTCTCTAGATCTAAGCCCAAACTAATTGTAAATATAGAAGTAACCATTAAAATTTACATACCTCATGGCATTTGGTTGTCTAATCTAATTTGTCTTCAAAGTATGATTATCCTTTTTCACGTTAGTCTTCATCTTGTCTTGAGTTGCATTCCCTGGTTCTTATTTGTATCCAAGACCATTTCTATCACTTGCATACTTTTGATCATCTAGAATATTATCTAGATCACTTGAGCTCTTTTCAAATCTCACAAATGACTTCACCTTACTAGATGTCTTCTCTAACTTAGATTTTAATGACTTATTTTCAATTACATACCTTGAACATTCATCTTCTTTAGTTTTCAGGCTTGTAGATAGGATTTCCAATTGACAACTGAGATGCTTGACTATGTATTCATGTTCCTTGGCATCTTCATTCATTCTTGCCTCAAATACGCTAAATTTTTCCTCATAGTTTTTGAGTATAGATTTCATCTTCTTATTAATTTTCTTCTTAATCTTAAATTCTTCAATAGCATTTGTCAATGCAGTCTCATAGTCCAACTCATCTTCATCATCATTTGAATCACTCCAATTAGACTCCTTTTGATGTGAGAAACTACCTTCCTCATCCATAAACATATCTTCATCTTCAAAAGGACCATCATCTTATGATTATACTCTGAGTCACTGACTTCACTCTCATTTGATGAGCTCCAATCTTCTTTAGTGTAGAGACTCTTTTTGTCCTTGAATTACTCCTTATTGTCAAACCTTTTAAATCTCTTATTATTTTTATCAACCTTGAATGATCTCTTTCCATCATTATGACCTTGATCATGCTCTTCATTATAATCTTCTTATACTTATGAGGGCACTTACTATCAAAATATCCTACCTCTCCACAATTGAAGCATTTGATGGGTATTTTACCCTTATACTTGTCTAAACCTATTTTCAATTTACTAGAAATCAAAGCAATTAGATCATCTTCATAAATATCAGATGTGTCATCCTCTTTGGTTTCTTACATTGGAATTTCTTCTTTGGATTCATTTCTATCTTGAATTTTACTTCCTTCTTTGGTGGTATATCATCATTCTTCCTCATCTCATAGGAAGTAAGGGTGACATGTAATTGATCCATCTTCAACTAAGTAACATCATGACTTTCTTCTATAGCAGATACTTTTGGATCAAACTTGAGGGATAGAAACCCTAATACCATTTGAACTATAGTAGCCTCTTCAATTTTCTCTCCAAGACCTCAGATGATGTTCATAATCTCATCAACTCTCTACAAAAAAGATGCCACATAATCTTTTTCATTCATCTTGAGACTTTCAAATTGCCTACTATTAGTATGCAACTTAGCAAGCTTGACCTTTGAATCTCTTTCATAAATGATCTACATTTTTTCCCATATCTCCTTAGTATATTTAAATAGATTATCTTGGTGAACTAAGTCTCTATAAGACCACAATTGATGGCATTCATTGCCTTAGAATTATTCTCAAATAGCTTCTTGTCTGTAGCACTAGATGGAGGAGTAGTAGGAGTAACATAACCATCCAAAATAAATTATCATACATCAAACCCTAGGGACATGATGTAGGTCCTCATCCTTTCACTCCAAAAAGAATAATTAGATCCATTGAAAATCAGTGCTTACTTAGTAGATAAACCTCCTTGATGACTACCCATATTGTACCTTGGATCACCTTTGATCTATCAAGCCTTTACCAAAGGACCCACTTTGATATCAATTATTAGAGGTACAATCACTAAGGGGGGTGAATTAGTGAGCCTAGATATTTTAATTTCAATTATAATCCTGTAAAACTATTAAATAGTCAACATATATCAACTTGATTAGTCAACATTAACAAGAGAGCTCATTCATTTAATGCATACACAAGATCAAACACACAACACATAGTTCCTATGAGAAACCCTCATAGGGAATAAAACCCACTCTTAAGCCTATATTACATGGATTAATTTTCATATAAGATATTATACATAAGATATTTGTTAGGTCCTTTACACCATAAAATTTAATCAAGTCCTCCTGACCAAAGGCCTTCAGTGAAACACTTGTTTCACAAGGAGCAATTGTCCTTAAGGAAGATCAAGTCCTTTAGACCCTCCTTTGAATTGAACACCTCCACCTTAGAACTAATGTATTCAAGACCTAATAATATATCTCTAACTTTATAACCCCTACACAAACTTCCTCTCTATCTCATACAAACCTCTCATATAGGCATGTCACAATCTCTCTCCTTCACTCAAACTATCCTCATATGTACACTCAGACCTCTTCGCATATCCTCAAATTATAAGAATACCAATATATCATTAGAAACATGACCTATAGGTCATACAAATATTCAATAAATTATTATACTCATCAATTCATCCAACAGGCACACTACCTATCCTTTTCCTTTGCTTCAACACTCACTGTTGTCACATAAGCCTTGCATAAGTCTCTCGCTAGTCTTTTCGCAATATATCAAGTCTAGAAATCATTATCTTTGATTTAAATATTTATAGATAATTCATGAATTATCAACATCTTGTTTTTACATTAGGCATTATTTAACCCTTAATGCATCTTACATGGGTCACACTTAAGCACAACACTCTTTCAAATAAGCCTAAGTCACCTATTAGGTCCTATAATGACCCATTCATCTATTTGGCACTTATCTAAGAAAAATAGGAACACAATAACACTTTTAAACTCATATAACCATGACACATGATATATATGTCCCCTTTAACTAACAACATCCATCATATCACTCTTTTGATAACCCCTAAATAGCTCAAACACTTCTCTGTACACACAGTCATTATGAATAAAACATAGTCAACTTATAATCCTTTGTTCATACTATATATGATTTATAAAACCTTAATAGTGAACATATATGGTTCTAATGGATTATAAAACACTCCAAAATATCTAATTCATCATGAGAGATCAAAACAACATTAACACAATCTCAAACACCCTTCCCAGGTTCTTAACAGATGAATGTCAAACACATAGTCAACTCTAAAAATTCATAAATTTTATTGTACACACTTTCATATATTTAAATAAATATTTATATTTGTTTCTTGGAATTATATACACATTCTATTTTCACATTATGAAAAAATTTGTCTTAGATCAAAATTTATAGCCAAAATACAAACCATTGGTTTTTCCTTTATTAAATTCAAATATTCAAATGCATACGGTCAAAGTTAAACCTCAATCACTTTGATTGAATATCATGTCCTTGATGCTTATATCAATAACACACTTTAAATATAATTTTAATTAAATCTACCTTTACCACTCATCACTCATCTTTGGATCTTAATCTTGACTATTTGACTTAATGTGTTCCATCAATCTCCTATACGTAACTCAATCTTTAGCAGTGTTAAACATTGGACACCTTGAAAACATCTCACTCAATACGCACCATTTATCTCTATATATAAAAACACATTATCACCATTATATCTTGAATAATCTTGATCTTTATCTTTGCTTTATGTTAAACTCTGAACACTTGTCCTCATCTCGCTGCTTCTTGACACCTTGGAATGGACATGCTCTATTGATCCTTTTGTAAGGAGCTTGATCTTTACCTTTGTTAAAAAATAATAATTTTGAATCATTTTACTTGTTTTGAATCATATATATTCAATTTATGATCACCATAAACCATTATATATACATCTGGTCTTGATATTTAACTTCATGCAAAAATGATTATGTGGACCATTGCTTATCTACTTAGAAGGCCAACTATGGACCTTAATAGCTTTTGCCTCGATCAACCTCATGACTTGAAACTTGAGTCATGTGATCTCATTACATAGGATAATATAACCATATATCAAACTAATCTTGACATCTTTGCACATGTAATATATAACTCCATTAATTTGCTCACTCAAATTTCTTTCTACCACAGAGACAACTATGTCAAAAATTGCCTGGAAGGCCAACTTTGCACATTCATATATTTTCATGTGCTTCATCACATGATCTAAAATTTAGTGAAAATAATTTAGGCACAAAAATTAACAAACCCATATTATTATTTTCTCCTTACACCTTCACACATGTGAAATATAATACCAACAAAATGCCTACTCAGCTTCTCTTGTCACATTGCAAATTTGGCAAAGTATGGGAAAACACTGTCAAATTGCTTGGGATCCCAACTTTGTACTTTCATATCTTATGTTTAACTCCATCACATGACCTAAAATTTATAAAATATTAACTAGGCACAAATTTGATCTCAACCATATGACCAAATACCCTTAACTCATCCATATGTAGCAATGGTGATGTTAACAAAATGCTTACTCAAATTTTTTGCTACTAGACCCAAAATGTCTAGATGAAAGCTATGGACTATCAGATGAATTAAAATTCTATACATAATATCTCCAACCATCCTTAACCACTGATATGACCCCTTTTACATGATCAACACTTTAGACTCATCCCTAATCATCTAAAACTATGCCAAAATTAAAGATCAACCAAGTATACTTCAAGCATACTAGGACAAGCACATTACACACTTTGTCATTGTCACTTAGACTATCAAGGCACTTCATCCACTCACTTGGAAACTTTTATGACATTACCATTACATCATTTAAAACTCTCCAATAGTCTTGTATGTTAGAAATGATCTATCCTTGTGATCCTTACAAACCATAAAAACTTATTTCAAAGCACCATTTGCCAAGGGAGAGATTGAGGCACAATGGATTCACTTCAATAAGGTAATTATACTCCTAACCATTCATATTTTTATAAGTATATTTTTTATAATTAATGGATTGAATTATATCTTTCCTTGCTTAGATTACTTCTATGTTATAGAATTATCTTTGCTTGTTTATTATCTTCTCCATTTGTGTCACAAGCTTTGGTGAACACTATATTATCTTGCATATTAATTTAATATATTATCTTGCATGTTGATTTAGTATATTATCTTGATTTAATCTTATTAAAATCATAATACCTAGTTAGGATTATCACATCATGACACTTGACTAGAGGCCTTGGAACCTCTTCTTTGCCATTGTGTAATAAAATACCCCCTTAGTATAGGTTTATTGGATCTATTATTGGACATGACCCCAATATAAAAAAATATTGATAAGTTTATTTTTAGTGGTTAAACCTAAATTTAGATGTAGATCATACTTGAGTAGATAAGGTTAATAATATAGAAATGATAATGCATAAGTGTGATAATCATATCTACAATAGTATAATTAAATACCAAACTCATATACAACATATGTTGAATTTATTAAACTGAGAGAGGATAAAATAAGAAGTACAAATATGATAGATATGAAAATGACAAAAAAATAATTTACTTAGTTATTTCTAATGACAAAATAGTTCTGGATCTAAAATAGTAAGGAAGTAGACTAGAAGAGGATTCTAAAATAGTCACCAAATTATGGATTGAGATCCTCTAGACTCATAGACACTAGTGTCAACATTTAACATTAGCATCAATGCTACTGTTTGAACCAAATGAAGGTGTCCTATAAGGAATACCTACTAGAAAATGATGCAACCACTTGGATGCTTCTAGGTTTGTCTTCAAATTAACTCTAGTGAATTTATATTTGGGTCATGGATAGTTTCTCCCTATGAAATTACAAAACCCTAGTTTTTCATATTTATAGTGACCTTGGGGAAATGGGTTATTAGTATCATAGTTTCAAAATATCCCCAAATACTCCTTTGTCAATGGGTATTGCTTATATATCCACTACTCTAAATAGGGCCTCATACTTTTAGTTCTCTACTAATGTGTTTTCTTATGTGTGCACAAGGGTGCAATAAGTGGAAAGAAAGTACAACAATGACCTAGCTTTTAATTTGGAAAATTAGGCTCTTAGGTTATTCCTTCTATACTTCATACCTATATATTTTTAGTCCTTATGATTAATATCTAAATAGTAATACATAGGGAAGCTTTAAGCAATTGATTTTTATTTGACTCCTCTTTGGTATGAATACTAGGTTAGGAATGAATTAGGATTGATTGTGAATGCATAACACTCTTATCAAGAAATATCTTGCATTAAAACACTTAGGCTCACCATTAGGACACATTTTATTTTTATTTAACCCTAAATTAGATAAGGATCCTACTTGATAAAATAAGGTTAAGAATATAGAAATGATAATTCAAAAGGGTGATAATCAGATCTATAATAGGTTAATTAAATGATAAACTTAGATACAACATATGTTGAATTCATTAAATTGAGATAGGCTAAAAATAGTAAGTACAACTATGCTAGATATGGAAATAACAAAAAAATAATGTTCTTAATTAGTTATAATGCTAACACAGTAATGGGTCTAGAATAGGTAGGAAACAAACTGGAAGAGGATTTTAGAATACTCACCAAATTCTAGATTGAGTGTCTCTAAAGTTGCAAACATAAGCATCAACCTTAGATGTTAACATCAATGTTGGTATCTAAACCACAGGTAGGTGTCCTATATATAATACCTACTAGAAAAGGATGTGACCACTTGAATGCTAATGGGTTTGTTTTCAACTTCACTCTAGTGCATTCATATCTAGGTCTAGACTGTCACTCCTCATGAAATCGCAAAACCTTAGTTTTTTATCTTTATAGTGACCTTTGGAAAAATAGTTTAGTGGGAATATGATGTCATGCTACCCCAAAATAACCCTACATAAATAGGCACTACTTATATAATTGATACTTTGAAGAGGACCTCAGACTGATGTAATTCTCCCATATGTGTTAAATTGTGTGTAAATCATGTAATATGTGGAAAGTGAGTACAATAGTGATATAGCTTGTAAATTGAAAAATATAGCTCTTCGGTTTCTCCTTTTTTACTTCATACATATGTATGTGTTGTTCCTATGACTAATATAAGATTAGTATAAAATTGTTACTTTATTGAGTGCTTGATTAAATTCTTTGATAAGTTGCCTTGGTCTATGTTAGGTGTGGGATGAATGAGGAGTGATTGTGAATATATACCACTCATATTGGTAAATATTTCACATTAAATCACTTAGGATGACAATTAGGATATATTTCATTTTAAAATTAGATGACTTTGGGTCATCAGACACTTGCATTTGGGTAGCACACAAGCATTGATATAGGGGTCTGGGACTGATGCTTGTGTCATGGTAGTTAAAAAGCACAGGCAGGCTCAGAACTTGTAAGAGAATAAAATAAGTATATTTTAAGCATTTTGGACAAGATATAAGTTTTGGGTCATCAAAATAAGATTGGTCAAACTAAGAGATATGCCAAGTGGCAATAAACAGAGCATATGCAAGACTAATGAAAACAAAAAAGGTATAGAACTAAGAGGAACAACCAAGGTCTTGTTTTCTAAGTGTACAAGATTTAAGTGATATATAATTCATAAATATAATTTACATTTTCCTCCTTTGATATAATAATGAAATTACTAGTTGAAAGGATAAGAAATGTGTACCTAGGTGTGTATAACACACCTTGCCTTTGTGTGAACCCAACTTGAGTGATTTAATGGTGACTGACCTATAACAAAGAACATGTTATAGTATATAATTAATGCATATAATATGAAATTGAAATCATTTGAAATTATTTAAATTGAAAGATCAAGGTTTATGAGTACACATATGTATCGATGTAACTACCTTACCTATTAGTAACTTGATTTGAAATATGTATCATTATGAATCATTAAAACTAAAATTAGGACAAATATATAAATATGGAAAGTTCATATATCTAAGTAAATATAGATAGATTAAAAGGTACATGCCCCCAACCTTGGAGAAAAAGGTGAGTTCCCACCTGATAGTTGAGATTAGTTCAATTGTGTAACTCAATCATATTTGAACCAAGTCAACTCATACTATCAAACTAGTGAGGTTGGATGATATAATCAATTACAACCTAAAAACTTAGAAAGATCGAGTGATTTGATCACCTCAACCATACAAAAAGTGAAACAACTGTTGTAATATATTGACTCAATATAATCTATAAAATTCCAACCTGATGGGTGGTGATAGTCCTTAAGAGTGTTTTGAAATATGAAATTGATTTATTTTGAAATATTAGGTGCACATTACATATCATATTCACCTTAGATATGTCTCATGTTGAAATTATTTATAAAAATGGTACCAATTTATATAATTATGCCACAACTATGAATCTAAATTATATAATTGTGTGTTTTATCCAATTCATAAATTGTGTAAGTTTGGATAACATGCTTCCAAATCATGCCCCCGCTATATATGGAAAAATATAAAAATTGAAATAAGTGACAATTTGGAGGACATGTTTTCAAAACATGCCCCCAATGAATAAGTAGGGAGAACATGCATCCAAAGCATACCCCCACTATATATGGATAAATTTAAAAACTTAAATAAGTGTCAATGAGGAGGATATGTTTCCAAAACATTCCCCCACTAAATTTGGGTGTCCTGAATAATGAATAAGTGTGGATAACATGCTTCCAAAGCATGCCCCCACTAAATCTAAAAAAATATGTCAAATGTGAAGAACATGCCTCTATGACATGCCCTCACTGATATGCCCCCTTACGGTGAGGGAAGAATATAAATTGGTAGTTACCTCATCTCAAAAGGATGATACAACTATATAATTTGTGAATGGAACCATTTACCATATAGAAGAACATGTCTAATTAAATGTAGCATTAAAGTGCATAAAAAAAAGTGATCACATGAAGTCTTAAGATGCATGATAAATATCATGAAAACATCTAGATAATAATAGTATAATATTAAAAATTAAACAAGCACATAAGTGCACACACAAGAGCACTCAAAAGTAAGTCAACATATAATGGTCTTAGGATATCATAAATAAGGGGCATGCTCAAATGTTGCACAATCAAAGGTACATGACTTAGTCAAACATCCACAAAAGAAAGAATGACATATTCAAATTTCCATACAAAAAGCAATGACATATTAAAATTTCAAAGAAAGCACACATGAGCATGGGGGACAAAAATAAAGGATCATATTTAAATGCTCGAACAAGCAAGACAATATCAAGGCAAGACACTCAAGGAAGAGTATAAAGGAAATTATAAACATAAACATAAACATATCATAGTAGCCAATGGATCAAATATGTTAAAAAAAATATGAAGCAAATAGAATATCAAGTACCCTATATAATATATAACCATGGATAAGGTCATGTGTAAGTATATAAGAGCTCAAACATGATAATGAAGAGACCATAGAATGATATAATCTAGAGATATTGTGATTATACAGGTAGATGGCCCCAATGTACTAGTGATGGGAGTAGAGGGAAAGCACAACATCCATAAGTACATAAATCATGTATCTATGTATGCCTATATCACACTCACATATAAGCATGAAGCACATGTGTATGTAGAAGTAACTAATTTGTTATCCATCAACATGGAACTAAAACATATATGGCAAGGTGCCAATAGAATGTGTATATGATGAAAATATTTTTGGAGTTTTGAAATTTTAATTTTTAATTTTTTTGGTATTTTAGAGTATGTTAATATGGAATGATCATCTTATGATCTCATTGAAAGGATGGGAATAGGTATTTCCCCACTCAGAACCTAGTGTAAGGAATTTGTGGTACTATCAAAGAGTATGTATAGGTGCAATATCTATCATTATATTACCTGTATACACAATATTTTTAAACTTTATCAATTAATAATGTTTTATTTCTTATAGGAACCTATTGAGACTCAATATCTCTTAGTGCATACCTTAAAGGGTGCATCGAGAAAAAGGTGGGTAGACCATCAATGCTTTGCAAGATTGTTGTTCTCTATACCACCACTTAAAACCAACACAAACATATCCTATATGTTTCCCTAAGATTTGAAACCTCCCTTAAAAAATCCTCCAAATAATTCACTACCTCAAATATCCCCTACCTAATCCAAAACCTCTTTTTGTCATCCATTGAACATAGTCACATGGGTCAACTTTATTCTTAGAAATGCGCACATTACAGGACTAAGCCAGTGTAGTCAGATTAGTCTGGGATCTAACTACTTTATTTATTAAATAATTAGGTTGATTGGGTTGATTATGTTGTCTAAAAACTATGAAAGGGTTTAGGGTTAGATCTAGATATATATACACATCATTTTCACCATTTTCATTAGAGAGAGATATAATCATTCATTTACTCTTCTTTACAATTTTCTCTTCCACCATTATACTTTAGAAGTCATTGATTAGGGTTTACACTTAGAGATAAGAATCTTATCTTATGTAAAAGTCTTGGATGCATATCAGAAGTCATATAGATTAGATTTGGCCTATCTTTGTGATCCTTATTAAACACAAAAACCTTTTACAAAACACCATTAGCAAAGGGAGAGACTGAGTCTCAATGATTTCATTTTTAAATTAATTATTCCTAAATCTTATTTTGAAAAACCATATAATTATCAGAGAGAAAGCAAAAAATATATAAATATTAATCTATGGGTAGTTAAGGCTAAAATGGATCTGTATTGGTGATGGTATTGGCTTGGTATTTGGGTCTGCCCCATCACTTCACAATAGCATAATAATAAGGGTGTCATGCACTCTGTCAATATATACCATTAACCATGTATCTATACTTGGCTAAAAAATCAAGTCGTCTCCCCCCTTAGTGATGAAATCCAAGTAGGTAGACCTTGTGTAGAATTTGTTTAATGATTTTTGATATTATGTGGTTTGGAAGTGTGTGAGTAAAATAAAAATAGTGTAAATAAATTGATAAATTAAACTTCCTATTTAATCTATGTGTGCTACTCTAATCAAGAAAGGAATAAAATGAAAGATGCATTGATGACTAATATTATGAGTTAATTCCTTTGTTTGAATATTACAGGGTCAGTTCAGACAACCAAGTATGCAAACATTACAAAAAAAATCAATTGGGTTGATTCTATCTATTGAATTAAGGGCTAGAAAAAAATAGATGAATGAATCAACTAAGTCTCTTAGGAAAGAAACAACTATAGAACTTAATCGATCTAGTCGACTAAGTTAATTGTAGGCTTACAATTTTATAGACTAAAAAATATGAAAAATAGGACTGAAATGAAGATAAATAAATGACCAAGATGGTGAGAATGAACCTAAAGATTTTAAATATGTTAAATTTATTATTTTTATACTATGTCATCCAGATAAAAAAATTAACCTACTAATAGAGTTGACTAGGTTGACTGAGTCTAAAAACATGTATGTTAAAAAGTGAATTGAGTTGATCAAATCAATCTGGTTGCCTATGGTTAAAGATGACCTACATAAAGAAAAATAGAGTTGATTGGATCAAATGTGTGTTAAACCTTTGCATATAAAGTTAAATTGAGTCGATATATTTGATCTAGTGATATGAAAATGAAATAAATAATAAATTATAACAAATTAAGGTGTGAAAGAAAACCTACAATGGTTGGTTCACGTTGGGTTCACCAAAATGTATGACAAGGGAAAGTGAATCTGATTTATGAATCAATCCTATCTCGAAGAAGATAAATCACACTAACCCTTCTAGTTATTGGCACATTTAGATAATCAGGGTCATAACCAATATGGATCCACTAAACCTAATTTAAGGGTATATTTTCACACAATATAACTAGATAGGGTTCCAAAACCTCTATTAAAGCAATACCACACAATAACCCTAGTTAGGTCCTATGGTTTCTAACAAAGTAAATGACAAAGTAAAGTAAAACTAGTCAAGTGATCACCAAAACATGTGTCACAAATGGTGATAATAAACATAAATCTAATCATGCTAAGAATAACTCTAATCAAGTCAATATGAAGGTAATCCTAATGCATGGAGAGATAAATACATTCACAAGACATTGCTTGTGTTACTTCTATTTATCAAAATAGAGGAATAAGTGTTAGGAATACTTACCATGAAGATGAACCCATTGAGGCTCAATCTCTCCCTTGGCCAATGGTTTTTTGCAATATATTCTTGTGATTTTAAAGGATCATAAAAATAGGCCATATCTAGGCTATATGACTTCTCATATGCATCTAAGACTTTTCCACAAGATAATATTCTTCTCTCCAAGTGTAAATGTTAAACAATGACTCTTTAAGTAGAATGGTGGAAGAGTAGATTGTAAAGAAGTGAAAATTAATGATTATATATATATATATATATATATATATATAATAGAAATGAAAAAAAATAATGTGTTTATATATCCATATCTAACCTTAAACCTTTCCTAAGTTTCAATTTAGACATTTGGCCTAGTCGACCCAGGTATTTAAGAAACAAAGAAGTTAGGTCTAATAAAATATGCAAAATAAATGCATATGAGCAATGGATCTAGATGTGAGACCAATAACAAAAGCATACACAATGAGACATCAGATATACTATGAAAAAATCTCATAAAGAGGTAAAAAAAACCAACCAAGATTATTCATATTATGAGAAATAAAATGTACCAATACAAGCTTTCTCTTCTCACTTCTTCTCCTCAAATCTTAAAAAAACCAATATGGATAAAATGGAATACATAAGCATTCACATTAGATTTTACAATGTAAAATCTCTATAATATAGGAAAATCCATATGACCACTGTAATATGACCATTGGAGAGTGGGACCCTTTTCAATGGTCACATTACATGGGCCTGACTTTGTCCCCTTGGTCACATGGGCTGGCATCTTTGACCAAAATGTCATGATTCCAACCTACACCAATAATTCAAACATTAATAATAATATGCTTTATTATTGCATGAGTATTGCCTCATAAATAATAAAGTGTATTATTCATTTAATCTTGTAATTAATGTATTAATGGTACATAAATGCACCACTTAATCATTACATGTTCCAACACCCCATCTTAATGTTAAGTGGGGATATTAAGGCATATATCCATCACACTCGATATGGATAATCCACGTAGTCATTCATTTATAATAAAGGAAAAAATTCATCACACTCAATATGGATAAAGGTAGTGATAACACTCATGGAAAGGTCCTACCCATGTGCAACCTTTCCAATGGTCATAAAAATATTCTATCATTTATGGAAGTGGCCTCTCTAAAACTGATATAATTCAATGTATTAAGGGTACATGAATAGAACACCTTAACCATTAATTATTCCAACAATATTCACCTTCATAAATAAATAAATTATAATACATAAACCATATATGATGATTTTAGGAGGTGAATGATTTAAAGACCATCATCCCAAAGTCACCTTTTGAAACAAAAGGAATTATAAGCCATAAACTACTTAGAGTAAGTTTAGGCTAGCATGATCATGAGACTACCACTCATAGTTTATCATGAATAATCAACTAAGTATTGGATCATTTTATAACATAAGGACCTTCATGTATGTTTATAAGTATTGGGTACAAAATTATAAAAGTAGAAATTCCATATGAAGTTTACTAAAATCACATAAGTGATTATAACAATGTTATACAATGAGAATAAGTGTAGAGAAAAAGAAAGATTTAAGACCGATATGAAGTAGCATTACGATGCACACTCCACTTCAATGGAAGCTCCAAGAGGCATAACATTGTATAAAATTAATAAAACTTGGTGGTTCCAAGCGTATTGTGAAGATATCTACCACCTGTGTGCCCATAAGACATTATGTAGATCACCATTAAGGACTTTTATCTTGGATAACCTATATATGTACTTAAATATGCATAGTTTTTTGGTGTTATGCTATATTTTTCACCAGAGTTATATAACTTTTAGCATCTTCACATGTGGACACCTAAATCTGGTCGTCGATAACCTCCAACTAGGCTTTTGGTTGATTTCCACCCAAAATGCATAATTTGGCCTAAAAATACTAAAACATGCTAAATGATATGAAATTGACATATTCAAGTGTCGATTTTGGCTAGGGTATCCCTAAATGGAGAAATGCAATTTATGGGCCAATTAACTTTGATCAGATCATTTCAAGTCAAAATATCAATTTTAAACCTAGGTGCTCTGGATTGCTCTTTCATATCAAATCTTCTGCACAAGACACGTGCCTTTGTTATTTGTTGTTGGTAACATCCTAAATGGTAATATGAATCCAATGCATCTGATGTTGCCTTCTAATTCTAATCTAGTCAAATTTTGGACCAATAACAAGGCATTCTGATCAATTTGAGTAATTTTTGCACAAAGTGTTTAATCATGCTTAAGAGCTAATTAAACCAAATCAGAGCCTAATCAAGAATTCCATGGAAACTTGTTGAATAATTATTTTTGAAAATAAATATTGAATATTTGCATCATTAGGTGACCTCATTTCTTGGGAAGGCATCCTTAGGCCATAAATTCCAAAAATATCAGGACTCATGCCCTCCATACCTCATCAATACCTTCCATGATGCCCTCCATACCTCTTAATTACCCCTTTTTCCAATGTCATGATGAGGATAATTACAAATTTAATTCCAAAAATTAAATTAATCCTCAACCACACATCTCAATCTTGGGATGGATGGTTCAGGTTGATTCTAGACATTTGCAAAAATCTATAAATAGAGAGGCCATGAACATCATTTAAAAGACTTAAGAATGCAAAGTTATAATGCAAGATTAGTTCTAAAAGCTTCATGAAATAAATGTTACCATGCCAAATTGATTTCAAGCCAAGCCAAGCTACAAGCTAAAGGTGCCAAGGAAAGATGGAGGTATCCAAGCTTCCATTGCCAAGGACTTTATGACACAAAATCAAGCAAGCCACTACTACAAAGGCATCTAGAACATCCAATGAAGGTGAAGGAATTATTGTGTCTTATTCCTTACTTTTTAGTTGTGTTTATAATTTTTTTGTTAATCAAGCTCTCCCTAGTGTCTAGGCCTAGATATGTTATGTTATTAGTGTGTCTCTTTCATTTTTTTCATTTTGGAACTAACACCATACTAACCATCCTCTCTTGAGTCAAATTCCTAGATCACATTATGGCACACCTAGTGGGACTAGATGCATCTCACACTTAAATAATATAATTTTACAACTTAAATTTTTTCATGTGGACCATTAAAACTATTGCAAATTAATTTTCTAACTTTATTTTACCATTTTTATTTGCCACAGTTTTTACATAGTAACCAATGTCAGTAAGACCGACATTGGTTGCATATCTTATTCAATGTCGGTTAGTAAAATTGACATTGGTTATATACCTACCATCAGTTACATTAGCATAAACGACGTCATTTAGATAACCAACATCAGTTAGAAAATGTAACCATTGTCAGTTATAGAAACTGACGTTGGTCATTGTGTTTTTCTTAAAACACAAACTCGAGAGCTCTTTTTCCAAAGTTCATTATTTCAAAACAAAAAGAGCTTCAAAGCTAAAGGACATGCTAACATTTTTGCTATAGGACCAAGCTTGACATTTGACAAAAACATGTTTAGATCACCTTTTGCATGCTTAAAAATCAATTAGAAACCTTGTGTTGGGTGTTTAACAAAGAATTTAGATGTTTTTGGTGAATATTTTCAAAGTTTGTAACTAAGACCAAGGGGTCAAATGAACACCACCAAATCTTTCATTTTGGGCTTAAAATTGAATACACTTATCAATTCTTGTATGTAATAGTTATTTAGATTAAATCTTTATTTGAAGAAAAAGGAATGGTATGTGTATGCTCTTTCATTTGTCCCCTATAGGGATCCCTTGGAATCAAAAGTGCCATTCTTATTGAAAATAGACTAGTCCAAGGCTTAGAAATAAATTCATCTAAAGTACTCCGCAAAAACTCATCAAAGTTTGGGTGACCTTGAAAATGCCCCTAAAGTCTTTCTACTTTTATGCTTTCTTTATATTCATGCAAACTGGGCTTATGAGGGGGACTTCATCACCTCTTACAAGTTCTTTAGGGAAGCTTTGCCCTAGGATTTCATCTCTTGACATTGACTTCATTTGGCTCCTTTGGAGTTACACATGAGACGTAGTGGCACTTTGGACATCGAACTACACTAAGGGAACAGTAGGATGTAGTGGTTTTAAAAAATATTAGACCTTTTTGCAACAAGCCAAGTGATATAGATCCAAAATCCATGCTTTTCTTTTGCATTGTTTGGCATGAAAGTCATTGTGCAATTGATTCCCCTAGATCATTCAAAAACTTGTTAGATCTTAGACAAATCCCCACTTGTCATAGAAGTATTGTTGGTGCAAGGTGCACCTCAAGGTCCATATCGTAGTATTGTCATTTGAGATAAGGGGATGTAAAAAACCTACTATATAATGCATATTTACTTTTGGATGAACACTTAAAATCATCTCAAATGATGTATATTGATGGATTCCAACAATACCAAGAAACCTTATTAGTTTAGGATCTAAGATCAGTTCATTGGTTGGTCTTGTCCTAGATAAAAGTCTTGTTTGAAGTCAAAACTTGGTGTAAACAAATAATCCAAACCAAACACATAGTCTAAATTTTCCTTTGAACAAAGAGGCATTATGTTGCCCGTGAGATCATCAATTTGCCTTGTTCAAAATTTCATCAAAATCTTGACATTCATATCAACCACTTTGGAATAGTTATGCTACCCAATTAAGTCTAGACCTTTATCAAAGTTTTTCAAGTCCTTCACTTATAATATAAATTCTAAATTGCACCTGTGTAAGTTCATAGGGTTGATGTGTTAAGTGGGTTTTCCATTTGCACTAAAATTGAGGGAACTTAGGTTCAATTTCCAATTTGGGTTGAAGTTCGTTTAAGACTCATAATCATTATCATCACTTGATAGACTTAAGCCATTTTGTGCTAAACACTTGACTTTTATTCTATGCACCACAACATTTTAAATCAAAAAAAAAAGTAGTGTTATGCAGTTAAAATTGTAGGAAAACATTTTTGCCTTAGAGAGTTTTTGAAACAAACCTTTTTGTTAAACTTTTTAGGTAGTATAGCATCATTATGCTACCCGGAGCATTTCAAATAATGTTTCATAGACCCTCCTCCATAGAGTTTCAAATTTGCTCCTACATTTTTAGACCAATCCAAGTGTACTTTTATGATCTTTTGTCTTAAAACAGTTATACTGTTCACTTTTGTTTAGCTTGTTTGTCAAAAGAACCAAGTTTTATACCATTTTTTATGAGAAAATAAACTATTTATAAAGTGCCTTTTATTTCATACCTTATACTTAGTTGATCAAGTTCATGTCCAAGAATTAAATGCCTAGTGTTTATTACAAGTGTTTCAAATCTATTAGATTAAAATTTTCATCTGTTTTTAAAGTCTAGATTTTGACATTGTTTGGCCAAGAGTCCTAGCACATGCCTTGTTTGAGCCTAGATTTTGACACCGCATTTGGCCAAAAGACCTAACAACTTTTAAACTTCTAGATTAGACTGATTTGAAACATTTTGACCTTAGATTCTATCATTTTGATCTTAGGTCCATTTATTTGCTTATCTTTGTATGAACAAGGAAATGTTAGATACTTCACGCTAACTTGTTTCCTCACAAAACTTTGCATAAACCTTTTCATCCTTCTAACGAATCTAGACCAAGTGGGAACATCATCTATTTTAAACATTTTCCTTTTTAGAGTTTGTAGAACTCTTTGACCTTTTATCACAAAAGAATTGACTATGGATCCCAACATGTATTCCTACACTTGTAGTGGACTCATGTACAATCCAGGGATTAGTAATGTGGTGTCGTAGGAAGAAATGGTGCAAGACCCCTATGCATATAATATTGTTTATGAGATGGATTCTTATCCCTTGTATAATACTCAATCAGGGACACAAAGCCAAGATCTACTGGCTAACTATCTAGTTAACACAACACCTTATTCAAAACAAGACCAAGAGCAAACCACACAATACCTAGCTGCAATACCTACATTGGATGAGCCATTACTTCAATAGTCATATTCTATGAATATGGCTTCCAAGTATGATCCATTTTTATTTGAGTGACATTTTTTAGAGAAAAAAGATAAGATTTTGGTTAGAGCCATAGAGGTAGGGGCCAAGTTTACAGCAAACTTCCCCCATGAAAATTTACCAAGTCTAGTAAGAGTGCCCCACAATATCATTTATGATCAATAGGCTTCTTCTAACAATCTTATGGATCTAGTCCAAACAACGTACCAAGATCTTGTCAGGATCTTACTCCACCAAAAGAGCACAATATGATTACCAAACCAAGCAACTTAATATGCGAAAATAAACCAGATTCACCAAGTAACTAGAATTCAGAATAACACATGATATGAGAGACAATACACAACTTGTATTAATACTTTACAGAAAAGAATACAATAAAGAAGATGCCACTTCTTCTCCACCACCTCTTCAGAGGCTCGCCACACCTCAAGTGAATAGTAATTCTCTCCTCAAAGCTCTCCCTCTCAGGTCCCAACACACAACTCAAATACAGAGTTGGTGTTCACCTCCCTTGCTCCACGCACACCACAAGTGCTCCATGCACTCCACAAGTACTCCACGTACTCCACAAGTACTCAAGGTACTTCAAGTAGATCTCCCATGAACCTGCAACAACCTGCGATTCAACAGACCATACTTATGGAAGGAGCTCCCTTGCCTTCCTCTTTGCTCTATCCGAGTACACACCTATACTCCAAGTAGATCCTGCCTGATACTGCTCCCTATTGTGTTGCTGTCCTATCTGATCTTGCACACCTGCAAATCAACCTGGTTCTACACACCTGTGAACCTTGACCTTGCACACACATACACCTACAGATCAACGATCTTACTTACCAT
This sequence comes from Torreya grandis, assembly GCA_037957365.1. NCBI lineage: Eukaryota > Viridiplantae > Streptophyta > Pinopsida > Cupressales > Taxaceae > Torreya > Torreya grandis. The sequence goes on from JARHVA010000185.1 coordinate 396,490, forward strand.
GTAGATCTCCTATATAGGCCATGCACCTATGACCAAGATCCTACACACCTGAAGAATCCTGCGGACTCTCCAAAACCAGCACCCACCTAGGTACTGATGTGGAACTAGGAGGAACACCCTTGCTCACCTCACACACAGAAGAATCAAACTTTGCTCAACTCAAACTAGAACACTTTTCCAATACAACCATGAGTCTATTATATATATCTCATCCAAACAATGATTAGACATCTAATTACAATAATTAGATCCGCAGCTCTCAGTCTAAAAATAGCTCTAATCATGGAAACACTTGGTTCGTTAGCTAACTGCCCGTAATAAGCTCGCAGTCGAACCACATAGGCGACCGACGTCGGTCCCTGTCTGCCTGGAGGTGATCGATGCCGGCCGATCCCTGACCGACGTCAGTTGCTTCTCTTCACTATACTGTCGACGTCGGCTGATCAGACTGACGCCAGTTGCTCTGACGCTCAGCAACCTTCAGCAACCCCTCTAATGGTCTTCTCTATGTCTGCATTAGTGAATCTTTTAGCTCCACACCCTAACAATCTCCCACTTGAAGATAAACAGTTACACTGTACCTGTACCTATACTCTATCTAATCTATTTCCTGGTTTGTATCCCTCTTCAAGATCAATCCTAAAGACAATCCACCACACATCCCGTGATGTACCTCCTGTCATCTGAGTACCCTGCCACATCCAAACCTACAAACACATATAGTGAAGTCTTGACCCTACATGTATACCTGTTGCTGGTCCCTCTCAAATACCTGAGAACTCACTTCCCTGAATTGGCTCCTAAATCTCTGACAGCTCCCACTGCATGGGAATACTCAAGTCTATACAAGACCTCATGTGATTTCAGACACAGTACCTGTCCAGCCCTTAGTGTGCTCCGGCTCTGCATCCTGAACCTCGCCAACACCTGATTCACATCAGCTCCCACTCGAGACAAAATCAACCTGTGATCTCCATGCCTCTCATGTCAAAGAATTTCACTGCTCCAAACTCCTCATGACATGCCACTGAACTAACCTTACCCTTAGCTCAGCAAAACCCTGTATGTACAAACCCTGCTAGCAAAACATACCATCCACATACAACAATAGAATGATGTTGCAATCATCATCCCCCTGGTAAGACAAACCATAGTAGTTACCCTGACATTAACTAAAGCCATGCTCCGTCCTCCACCTGTCAAAACCTGTACCACTGTCCTGCAGCTCCTCAAGACCATATACCTGGTCTTCCGTCTCACATATCCGTTCTCTCTATTCTTCAACTAAGGTATCCATTCATCTCTGTGCTTTCTTCCCGCTGGCAATCCTACCAAAAACATCTATTTGGTTCTCCTTCGAGGAATCACATCCTCATCCATGCCAAGCTCACACCTGTTTCTTGGATCCTTCCTACTCTACAATCAGCAACATGTATAAAGAAGAGGAACAATGAATTTGAGGGCCTACTTACGTCTTCAGTCCTCTGTATGGGTGTTTGAGACTCCTTGACAGCGTGTTGTCCACCCAAAATCCATTACAGTGACCGACCTCAGTCACTCCACAATTTGCATCTGACCAACGTCAGTTTCCATGCGTCTGTCCCTGACTACCGACCCTACCGACGTCGGTGTCCCTGCTACCGATGTCGATCCTCCTGACCGACATCGGTCTTACCTACTTCCGACGTCGGTCCAATGATCGACGTCAGTCTTACCCAGCCCGACATCACTGGCTTCGGTCTGCACATGACCGACATCGGCACCTGTCTGTTCGATGCCGGTTCCTCCTGACCGACATCGGTACCTGTGTTCGCCTATGAGTGATGACTTTTTACCTGCGAGCTCCTTTGAATCAATCCCCATGTCCAAACTACCCTGCTCAGAAGTGTCCAGCACCATCCACTGGTTTTTATCCGCCATCTCCTCCATAAACACCAAGGCTTTCCAATTCTTAAGCCTGTCAAATATATATGTCTTCCGCTTAATAACATGCATCTCCTTCCTGCTCATGTGACCAAGCCTACGAAGCCATGTCTCCACAACAAAAGAAGAATCAGTAATATAAACAAGTAGATAAGGGGTACCTATTTTCTTACCACCAGCTAATTCAAGTGCATCCACTATGAGAGTTCTTGTGCATCTCTCATCACCCAATCTTTCTAAAGAAATTAGCCATATCTCCAAACCTGGGACCTGCATGACCTTCATCAACACCTGTGTGTTGGCCACCTGCAATTTCAGCTTCACTTCCCCTTTGCCAATTCTTTGGCAAGGCTCACCAGCTCCTCTACATAGGGCTGCATGGAAAGAGGCAACCGAATCTTTTATCTAAGATTCAACTTTATCCAAGAAACCTCCCAGAGCATCCTGTGCAACAACACCTGCTACATCTACTTCTTCAGTTTCTTCATGCTGATCTGCTACCAACCAACAATATTCTTTTACCTGCTCTTTCTTTCCATAGGACCTTAAGAGACCATCTGTGCTTTTCAACTCTTCCATTCTTAGCTTACTTTCATCTGCCATTGCTCTACTCCCACTCAATCAGAAACCCCTGAGAGTGACCTGTAATCAAAACACACTACCCAGATCTAAACCAATCTGTTAGTATCCCAACCAAAAGCTCTGATACCACTTGTCAGTGGTATCAAGCTATGAGCCAACAACCAGGCTCTGATACCACTTGTCAGGATCTTGCTCCACCAAAAGAGCACAATATGATTACCAAACCAAGTAACTTAATATGCAGAAATAAACCAGATTCACCATGTAACTAGAATTCAGAATAACACATGATATGAGAGACAATACACAACTTGTATTAATACTTTACAGAAAAGAATACAATAAAGAAGATGCCACTTCTTCTCCACCACCTCTTCAGAGGCTCGCCACACCTCAAGTGAATAGTAATTCTCTCCTCAAAGCTCTCCCTCTCAGGTCCCAACACACAACTCAAATATAGAGTTGGTGTTCACCTCCCGTGCTCCACGCACACCACAAGTGCTCCACGCACTCCACAAGTACTCAAGGTACTTCAAGTAGATCTCCCATGAACCTGCAACAACCTTCAATTCAACAGACCATACTTATGGAAGGAACTCCCTTGCCTTCCTCTTTGCTCTATCTGAGTACACACCTGTACTCCAAGTAGATCCTGCCTGATACTACTCCCTATTGTGTTGTTGTCCTATCTGATCTTACACACCTGCAAATCAACCTGGTTTTGCACACTTGTGAACCTTGACCTTGCACACACATACACCTGCAGATCAATGATCTTACTTACCATGTAGATCTCCTATATAGGCCATGCACCTATGACCAAGATCCTACACACCTGAAGAATCCTGCGGACTCTCCAAAACCAGCACCCACCTAGGTACTGCTGTGGAACTAGGAGGAACACCCTTGCTCACCTCACACACAGAAGAAGCAAACTTTGCTCAACTCAAACTAGAACACTTTTCCAATACAACCATGAGTCTATTATATAGATCTCATCCAAACAATGATTAGAAATCTAATTACAATAATTAGATCCGTAGCTCTCAGTCTAAAAATGGCTCTAATCATGCAAACACTTAGTTCGTTAGCTAACTACCCGTAATAAGATCGCAGTCGAACCACACAGGTGACTGACATCGGTCCCTGTTTGCCTAGAGGTGACCGACGCCGATCGATCCCTGACTGACATCGGTTGCTTCTCTTCACTATACTGCTGACATCGGCTGATCAGACCGACACCGGTTGCTCTGACGCTCAGCAACCTTCAGCAACCCCTCCAATGGCCTTCTCCGTGTCTGCATCAGTGAAGCTTTTAGCTCCACACCCTAATAGATCTTCATATATCTAATTGAGGTAAAAACATCATGGAAGATTACTTTAACCAAATGCAGATAAAATATCAAACATACCTGAATCTAGCACATGATTTTAATCAGATGAACATGGTAAGTAAGCTTCTTATTGACCTAGTTCCTTCAATAGGAGTGTTGATAGAGTTAACTAGACAAGATAATTTAAATTTTAACCCATTTATACAAACTAATTTGATAGATAACTTGATGCATATGCCTGTTATTGAAGAAGTATCTTTGGTTTATACATAGAACAATGAGCCAAATTTAGTATGCAGTGTGCAAACAATGTCCAGTCTTGATCAAAGTGGTACTAATGTGCAAACAATTAACCAACAACGTATGCTTATAGTTAATCCTATTAATAGGTCATCATACTAGGGAGTAGGAGTTTCTACACCCCAACCTCAATTGTTTTCTTCCTCAAGTGTATATTCTATGGGATTAGGTAATCAAATAATGGTTAATATCATGCCTCAATGATAAAATGTGATGAACCCTACTCTTTCTCAACAAGTAATGAGTAGTATTCCAAAACAATAGGCATAATCTAGTGTATTAATGCAATAGAGGATAAATACATTTCCACCTCAATTAGGGGAAACTAATGTTCCACCTCACTGGGTAATGACAAGCATACCTCTTTAGTCACAGACTAATATGCCAATCCAAAACCAAGCAATGACTAGTCAATAATGTGTAAATATAGGTTAGCGATAGATGCTAAATCTACAACCTACTTTCATTTCCTCATAGCGACTCATGAAATAAGGAGGTCCTTATCTTTCTTAGGTACTTAATAAAAAACCATTGGTTCATAATTTGCCAAAAATCTAGAGACAGGGCCTTGGTCCACAAGTTCTCACTCAATAATAAGGTTTGATTAGTTAGCAACATGTCACTTTTCAACCACAATAGGCACAATACAATTATATCCCTCCATCCCAACCATAAAATCCTCCAAGTCAAACCTTTATCACCAACCCAAACTAGAATATCATACAACTAAATGTGTAATTTAAAGTACATCTTAATCCATGTATGCATATTCTTGGTCCATTCCCCAAATAACCAATGTACCCCAATAGGTATCTCTATCCTACCCTGGTTAAAGTGTCCCACTTGTGACCTCCCAACCATCTGCCCAAATTCTCCCTCAAATCAATGTTCCTTCTAGTTTCCTATCCCAAGAATTACAATATATGAAGGATGCAATTGTTTCCATTCAAGTTAGTAAACAAACTAAAAATTTCAAATTGGATGATGTATGTTCCCATCCATTCAACATGGAGTATCTATAGATACCATTTCCTCCAAGATACGAACCACTAAAATTTGATAAATATAAAGGGAAAGGTGACCTTAAGGCTCCTTTGACTAAATTCTTTGTCACATGTCAGCTAGTAGCATATAGCAACATATATATTTTTATAGTATTTCCAAAGAGCTTGGCTAGATAAGATTTGGAGTGATTTTTGAATTTTCCCAAAAATTCAGGAATGGATTTTGATGATCTTTCTGATAAGTTTGTGTAGCACTTTTCCTAAAATATTGAGCATTAGATTTCATTAGTGGAATTAACGCAAGCAAATCAAAAAGTTGGTGAGATTTTTTCAAGTTATTTATAGTGATGGAGAGCCCTTGCAAGCCATTTTACCCATAGTTTACTGGATAAACAATTAGTTGTTATGTTTACCAAAAATTTGCACTATGAGATAGCTTATCATTTAGAACTATAATGTGCATATACTTTCAAGGATCTCATCGACAAAGGCTTATTGATTGAGTGGGAACTCATCAATAAAGGAGTTATCAAGCTTAATTCAACTAATCAAAATCAAGGTACCAATCATGTAAATGACCAACATCCCATTCAAGCACCAGCATCACAACTATCACAGGCCAATAACCATGAAAGACCAACAAAATTCAATCGTAATAGGAATGTTGTGGGAAATAAAGTAACTAAATCTCATCATGTTCAAATGATGAAAACATCATCTACACCACCCTTTCAAATAAACCTCTCCAACCAATGTTGCAAGCACAATAACCAAGACTTGCATAAAAAATATAATAATTGTTACCATTACAAACCCCTCCTCCTAGGAGAACCATGCCTACACGTTGTATCTTTAGTGACCTAGGAGAACGTATTAAATATATATTTTTCAAGCTTGTTGTTTCTAATCTGATAAGTTGGTCTATACCAAAGCATTATCTACAAGGCATTCCTTATCTTGATTGGTATTGTGAAAAAAAAATTATGACTATCATTGAGTCAATAGGAATAATCTATGAAGATGTGTCCAAATTAAGCATTTAATTGAGAATATCTTAGAAAATGGGGAGATAACATTGGATAATGGTGCTTCCACTTCCAATCAAACTCTTTGGATTTATCAAAACCCTTTTCCCTAGTATAACAATCAGCAATAGCAAGATAATTAACAACAATAATAATGACCAGTGCAGCAATAAAATCAATAGTATCAAAATCAAAGGTTGAACTAGTAGAATCAACAAAATCATAAATATAACCCACAATGATAGAATAATAGACAAAACTAAGGTCATAATGGTACCAACAAACAAACCTACCATGTAGTTGCACATGACTACAATAGGGTTGTATGTCATATTGTAGGGGGTAGCATTAATACCATCTAAATTAATTTGAGACCAAGCACTAAAAATTCTAAGCCATTTCTAAACAAAAACATTTAGCCAAATTACATGGATAATCCTTCTTTGACCTAGCAATGTATACAAGTAAACCAACAAACTAGGACTTCATCTTTTGGACCTTATTTTGGCAATTTATCCTTGCCATGTGAATACATGCAAATGCACCCACAACTGAGACTTATCCTATCTGGTCCCACACCATTCCCAACTTTGTTAGTAATAATGGTCTAGTATTTAATCCCAATTGTGAAATCACAACTCAGAGATCAAATATTACTATCCTAGGCCCACAACTATCTACCACTTTGCTTATCATCCAACCAATCATTCAGCCTCAGAATAAACCATTTACTACTGACCAAGGCAATAAGTTTGATATTGTGGAACAATTACATAAGACATCAGCACAAATTTCTATTTTATATTTGGTACTAATGTCAATAATCCATAAAAACATCTTGAATGAATTTTTGACCTAATCCACTATTTCTAGTGACATATCCCCTGATAAATTTCAAGCTTTAGTTGGACACCTAGCTCTAGCCCAACAAGCCACATTCAACCAAAGAGATATGTCTTATCTTGCCATACTCCATAATAACCTATTATACATAGAAGTTTATATAATATGACATAAAGTGAAATGTGTCCTTATAGACAATGGATCCAGCCTCAACATAGTTTCTCTAAAGCTCATCAAGCTTCTTGGGTACACAATCATAGATCTCCAACCAAAAATAATAACCATCAAAACCTATAATAATCAAGAAATAGAATCACAAGGCACCATTAGTTTGCCACTTATTATTAGGCCTTTGACCCATGATACACTTTTCCATGTGTTTGATCTTGAGTTATCATATAACATGCTTCTAAGCAAGCCTTAGTTACATGAGATTCATGTTGTCCCATCAACACTACACTAATGTATCAAGTTTTCCCACTCAAGGATAGAAGTGAATATTTTAGGAGATTTACACCCATATGAACACTACAAACATCTTAAGGCTGAATTTCAAAGCTACAATTATCAGTATGACATGAATCTAAGTTCCAAGTAGGATAAAGGAAAAGCTATACTTATCGATCCTTCACCATATAATTGCATAGATCCTAATACCTTGGATTCCCTTTCCCATATGCCACCTCCTGAAGCTTCTAATCATTTTACTATTTTAGATAATGGACTGGGAGAGTATGTGACCCATGATAGATTTCATATTGCCAATCTTCCTCTAAATCTGAAAACCTTTGGGTGACCTAAAGTCACCCCACATATGCATTGGCAACAAAAGAACAAAGATAAGGGACCTATCACATTTGTAACAGCATCTAGACTAGAACCTGACCCTCTTGAAGGGGATGAATCATGGTTATATAATGACAACTAAGCTGATTGTTATAAAAATGCAAAATATCCTATTCCCAATAAGATCATGGAGTATCACAATTATAAAGGAAGAGGCCTTAGACTGAATTAGTAAGGAATCATCAAGCCAATTTCTATGACTAAGTATGAAAGACCTTATGGACTTGGATTTAAACCGTTTGGGTTGACCCCACAAATCTTATTCAAACTCCATCACCAATGACTAGTGATGATCATGCTGACAGCAAGGCAAAGTTTAATCATAGTCTCACCTTTGATAACCTAGCTAAAACCAGCCTATTTGATAATAATGTCATTTGTACCCTTACCTCAGCCATTCATCGTAACCCTTTACCATTATATTATCCCTAACTGATAGATTGGGACCAACAAGAATCCAATCTATCGATTGATGAGTTATATAATGATGAGGCATTATGTGACTTTTTAGGCCTTAGAGATAATGTTTCATTGGGAGATCATAAATCAGGATTCTCAATCACATTAGATCCTGCAGCCTATTTTGGAGAGTGAGTGAACACCCTTAGCCAAAAATAAATAAATAAAACATTGAGGTCCCAAAGTGAAAACCTCTTTGAGGTGCTTTATAACTAGGGAAAAAGTAAAGATAAAGGCCAGTCTAGTGGTGAATACTTGTTTCAGACACCATTAGATAGGGGTTTCATTCTTCTTTGAATTTAGACCAAGAGACCACCAACGATGAACTTTCCTATGGATCTGAGTTCATCTTTGAGCAACAACAAATATTTGATCAAATTCTTCAAGAATTTTTGATTATTTTTTTCACATGGCCAGATATTCCATTAGGGGACTTAGATTCATCATGCCTAGAAGGAAGTTTAAGAGTAATTCCTAATGGAGGACCCTAACATAATTTAATAGTTCAAGTCGTTACCTACTATCCTAGAAGATGGTTCAACCCTTCTAGTCAAAGATACAATAGAGGTAAATATTAAGACTCCATCAAAATTTAAATGCATAAAATTAGGGGCATTCCTCATTGAGGAGGAATGTGATGTCTTTACATCTCTATTGAGATAATTTGTAGATATCTTTGCATGGGCCTATTCTGACATGCCAAGTTTAGACCCCACCTTGGTTCTGCACCACCTTGTGGTTAATCCTAATGCCAAAATTATAAAACAAAATTTACGTAAGATGCATCCTCACATTGTTGTATTGGTAAAAAAAGACTTGGAAAAACTCTTAGAAGCAGGATGTATTCGATCCATTGACTACTCAGAATGGATCTCTAATGTGGTACCTATTACTAAATATCTTGAAGGGATCAGAATTTGTACTGGTTTTTGAGACATCCACAAAGCTTATCTTAAAGACAATTTTTCCTTGCCTAATATCGACATGATCATAAAATTCATGGTAGGTTATGAAATTCTTTCACTCATGGATGGATTTTTAGGATACAACCAGATCAAAATAGAACTAGAAGACCAACAAAAAATAATGTTCACCACTCCATAGGGAACATTTTTTATCAAGTAATTTTATTTGGCCTTAATAATTTTGGAGATACATATCAAAGGGCCATGACTATCATATTCCATGATATGATGCATGATATTTTTGAAGACTATGTTGATGACATATTAAAAAAATCCAAAACTAAGGCCGACCATCCAACAGTGGTGTGTAAGTTATTTGAAAGATTATGTGTTAGGGTGTGGAGCTAAAAGCTACACCTTAAGGCAAATAGGAGGGTTTCCAGTGTACGCAGTCGTCGGCATCGGCAGGCCACACCGACGTCGGTCAGGGGACGTAGAAGGGAAACCGGCATCGGTAGATGATCGGTCGGCATCGATCACCTCCAGGAGGGCAGGGACCGACGTCGGTCACCTGTAGCAGTCTGAACTGCTGTTGACAAATAGTCAGTTAAGTGAACGCGGAGTTTGCATGTTAAAGGCTTGTTCGAAGCCTTGAGCCGCAAGTCTAGTCAGTGTATGCATGAGATCTATATAATAAACTCATGGGCTGTATTGTTAAGTGGAGAATTTGGAGAAGAGCTATGTGAAGCTTGGAGAGTTCTTCCCATGGTGGAATCAAGTAGGATTCCCCATGTAGGTATAAGTAAGATCAGGTTTGATATGCAGGGGTGTATGGATGCGAGGGTCAGAAAGGAGATCAGCGGGGTAGCTAGATCTAAGGTGACAGCAATACATCAGCAGGATCATGGAGAGATCTACTTGGAGTACGGTTGTGTACTCGATTGTACATATGTGTAATGAGGTGAACAACAGCTTGTGTTAGCTGTGTGTTGTGACCTATGAGAGAAGATTACTCTGGAGGGAAGTTTATTGTAAGCCCATGAAGTGGAAGAAAGAGTGCCACCTCTTTGTTGTAAATTCCTTTGTAATGAGTACGATATAATTGTATATTGCCTCTCATATTTTGTGTGTCTTCTCATTGATAGTTATTTGTTCTTCTGGATTCTGCATGTTTAGTTGCTTATACATTGGTAATCATGTGTGCTCTTAAATCTGACAAGTTGTGTCAGAGCTTTGGGGAGTTTCGATCCTATCAATTGGTATCAGAGCGAGGTTGGATGTTCTCAGAGCGAGCTTGACTAACAGATGTCCCAGATCTGTTAAGTGTTTGTTGATTACAGGTTACTCACAGGGGTTACTGTTTGAGTGGGAGTATAGCAAGGCAGAAGATGGTACGATGAGAATGAAGGAAATCAGGCACATGATTATCACCACAAGGAGTGTGGTGGGTTGTCTTCAAGTGGGAGCTTGAAGAGGAATACAAGCCAAGATGTAGATTGGACAGAGTACTGGTTTTGGGTACAGGTGCAGCTCTTTATCTCCAAGTGGGAGATTGTTATGGTGTGGAGCTAAAAGCTACACCTTAAGATAAACAGGAGGGTTTCCAGTGTACACAGTCACCGGCGTCGGTAGGCCACACCAACATCGGTCAGGGGATGTAGAAGGGAAATCAGCATCGGCAGATGATCGGCCGACATCGATCACCTCCAGGAGGGCAGGGACCGATGTCGGTCACCTGTAACGGTCTGAACTGCTATTGATGAATAGTCAGTTAAGTGAACGCAGAGTTTGCATGTTAAAGGCTTGTTCGAAGCCTTGAGCCGCAAGTCTAGTCAGTGTATGCATGAGATCTATATAATAGACTCATGGGCTGTATTGTTAAGTGGAGAATTTGGAGAAGAGCTATGTGAAGCTTGGAGAGTTCTTCCCATGTTGGAATCAAGTAGGATTCCCCATGTAGGTATAAGTAAGATCAGGTTTGATATGCAGGGGTGTATGGATGCGAGGGTCAGAAAGGAGATCAGCGGGGTAGCTAGATCCAAGGTGATAGCAATACATCAGCAGGATCATGGAGAGATCTACTTGGAGTACGGTTGTGTACTCGATTGTATAGATGTGCAATGAGGTGAACAACAGCTTGTGTTAGCTATGTGTTGTGACCTATGAGAGAAGATTACTCTGGAGGGAAGTTTACTGTAAGCCCATGAAGTGGAAGAAAGAGTGCCACCTCTTTGTTGTAAATTCCTTTGTAATGAGTACAATATAATTGTATATTGCCTCTCATATTCTGTGTGTCTTCTCATTGATAGTTATTTGTTCTTCTGGATTCCGCATGTTTAGTTGCTTATACATTGGTAATCATGTGTGCTCTTAAATCTGACAAGTTGTGTCAGAGCTTTGGGGAGTTTCGGTCCTATCATTATGGGAGTACAAAGTTAGACCCAATCTAAAGAAATATGTGTTTGGTATAAATTCAAGAAAATTACTTAGATTCATCATGTCTCGTAGAGGTATTGAAGTTGATCTAGTTAAATCCTATGCTATAACTGAGATGCCACCACCAACCAATTTGAAGCAACTCCATAGTTTACATGGTAAGATATAGTCAATCTAATGCTTCATCTCTCAATTAGTAGACAAGTGTCATCTATTTACACACCTTTTGAAGAAGGAAGTTTCATTTCATTAGGATGATCACTGCCAAATAGCTTTTCAACAACTCAAAGACTATCTTGTTAATCTACCTATTCTATTACCTCCTATGCTAGGAAGGCCATTCTTGTTATACCTATCAGCTACCGACCATGCTCTAGGGGAGCTCTTGGCTCAACATGATGACAATGGAAAGGAGCATGTCATATATTACCTAAGACATGCCTTGGTTACATATGACCATAACTATGCACCTATTGAAAAAACTTGTATGGCTATGGTCTTCACAGCTCAAAAACTGTGCCATTACATGTTGAATAATAAGACCATGGTCATTTCAAAATTAGATCCACTCAAGTATCTACTATCTAAAATAAATTTTCAAGGTATAATTTCTAAATGGATCATGCTTCTCGATGATTTTGACATAGATTATGTCAATCCAAAGGTAATCAAGGGACAAGTTCTTGTAGATTAACTTGTTGAAGCACCTCTCATAGACACACAGCCACTCATGTTTCAATTTATTGATGAATCCATAATGACCATCATTAACACACCCCTTGAGGAGCAGCCCTAAAAACTATATTTTGATCATTCATTTACTGCACATGGATTGGGGGCAGGCCTATTATTTATTACACCATAGGGGGACCTAATCCCTAAATCATTTAGAATCATTTTTCCTTGTACAAACAACATGGCTAAGTATAAATCACTTGTTGCAAGACTTTAAAAAGTAGTGCATTAAAATATATCTCATCTCCAATTTTATGGTAATTCTCATTTAATGATCAATCAGGTCACAAAGCATTTTTAGACCAAAGATGACAAGTTGGCTCCATATAAAGCCATAGTCGACACTCTTAAGTAACAAATTACCAATATTTAGTTTGAGCACATACCAAGGGCTAGTAACATAACTATAGATGCCATGTCTACTATTGGCTTTCTGATTAGACAAATAGATAAAGATAGAGAGTATCATTTCCTCATCGAGAATTTGTCCACACTAGCTCATGAACCTTCAACTATTACCATGATTTATGATATTATTGGTCCCAATTCTATTTGGTACTTAGACCTTTATAACTACCTTCATGACCAAGTTATGCCACCTAACCTATCTTGAAAAAAACCTATCCTATCATTCCACTTGTTATACTCTACTTGGATCTACCCTTTATCATCATAGTTTTGATGGAACTCTACTTCATTTTTTAACTTTGGTAGAGTCTACACTAGTGTTAAGAGAAGTTCACGAAGGAGTATGTGGAGCTCATTCTAGTGGGGTAGTCCTATCCAAAAATCTCTTACGTACTAGTTATTATTGGCCCACAATAGACGTAGATGCCACCAAATATGTAAATAAATGTGACAAATGTCAATGGCATGCTAATCTACTTCATGTCCTAGTAAAAACTCTAAAACCAATGTTGACACCATGGCTATTTTATACATGGGGACTTGACCTCATTGGGAAGATCAACCTTGCTTCATCTAATGGCCATAAATATATCCTTACCACCATCGATTATTTCACTAAGTGGGTTGAATTTATACCCCTCACGTGACTGGAAAGAAAATTTCCAAATTCATTTTCAACCATCTCATTTGCTGCTTAGTATCCCCTCTGACATTATATCTGATAATGGAGGATCATTCAAGAATAAGGATGTAGACTAGCTATGTACTAAATATAACATCACACAATATTTTTCTACAACATATTACCCTCAAGGTAATGGCCAAGCTAAGGCATCTAACAAAACCATTGTCAACATTCTCAAAAATATTGTCAATGATATCAATCATGATTAGCACCTTCAGATGTTCCCTACTCTTTAAGCATACCATACCAATCATCATACCCCCACGGGAGCCACTCCATACTCACTTGTTTATGGTAATAAAGCCATCTTTCTCATTGAGGTTGAATTTCCTTCGCTATGCATCTCTTTCAAGCATGTCCTAGATGATCATGAATATCAAGTAGCTCACCTACAAGAGCTAGATCTACTTGATGAGAAACACATAGCTATGCTTAACAATATTCAAGCATATCAGAACTGACTCAAAGGCCATTATAATCGATGTGTTAAGTATAGAACATTTGAACTTGGTTATCTTGTTCTTAAAGAAAACCAAAAGAATACCATAGCTAAGAAGAAGCATAAAGGGAAATTCAAACCAAACTAGAGAGGACCTTTCATCATCACTACAAATTATGGATCAAGAACATACAGGCTTACCACACCAGATGGAGATGAACTTCTAGAGATGATGAATATTATTCAGCTCAAGTGGTACTATTCTTAAGTACTAAGGTGTATTGTCTATAAGGACCATTTTAGTTATGCCATTTTATCACTATTATTCTTTGAACAAATACCATCCTTATCTATCCTCTTTGCCATATCCACTTTTTGTTTCCATTATATCGACCTAGTGTGTTCTAAAGCCTAGCTCATTTGACCTTGGTTTTTTCTATTTATTACGTAGTTTTAGCGTCAAAGTATCTGATCAATTTCATTAGTTAGTTCAAGTACTTCAAAAAAAGATCATATTTTGGGATAGTGTGATAGAAGTTTTGGTAGTTTCATCCTTTTTGTTATTCCTTTCTTACCACCGATCTTGCTACTAATTATAACTACCTTTGGGAAAATTAGTACCATTGATCTATGCCATTGTGTCCTAGTTATAACTACCTATGGTCAAACTTGGGGTAACATTAAGCCCTGATGTACCAACTTGCCACTTCTTATGTCATATTATGCCTTTTTACCAACTGTACCTATTTTGTTTGAAGTGACTACTACACTGGTCAAATTCCTCCATTATAAGGGTATAACTATAGTGACTTAAGGTTCAACTCTATGACTATGTAAGCAGCACTCAATACTTGATGAGGTCATCTCAGTCACCTTAAGCCATGCTCTCACCATTTTTTGAGCACCCTAAGCCACGCTCTCACCATTTTGCAAGAAACTTAAAACACGCTCTCATCATTTTGTGAGCAACCTAAGTTTGAATGCTCTTAATGTTTTGCAAGTTTATACCATTTTGTGTCTTGTCATTCTCAATTGAGTTGAGATACTCTAAAACAATTCCAAAAACATTTAAAAAATATTTAAAAAAGAACAAAAACATTGACCACTTCTTTTCCTTAAGGATTATGGGAACCCTTACTAAGTTACAAGAAAATCACTTATCATTTAGTTTCCCCATCCTTTTTGGCCTTTTTTTTCACACACTTTCCATTTTGAAAGACCATTCCTCTTCTTCTATCATATCCATTCTATTTTTTTTCCTTAGTTATCACATTCTTCTCATTCTTTGGGAAAACTACATTTGGCCTAAAGTTTTTTTATTGGATATTAAATCCATGGAACTATGTAGGTATCATCAACTTGCCTAGTACATATAGAGATAGCTCAACCATCCCTTTCCTTTTCTTTTATTCCCCCATTTTAATCATTTGTTAAGTTCTCACTTATTTTTTAGGGGTAATGTTGATAGGGTTTCTATGGAGTGTTTCTTTTTTATTTATTTGTCTACTTATTTGTTTAATTTTAGCATTATTGCCTTGGTTCAGTTTATGTGTGTTCATTAAGTGATTTCTTGCCCACACTTATACTTGAATCCATCCATATTCATATTTTTACATTGTCATCATGGTTTATATTATTTGTGCATTGGTTTCTATTGAGTATTGGATTACAAGAGTCAGTCCTTATGCATATTTCAGCCAAGTCTTCATGATGTTATACCATGATGCCTACCAACACGTGCTACAACAAACTTAAGCTTCAATAAGTCTATTCAATAATGGTAGCATCTCTTTGGTACTGACATCCCAATTCAATCCTAATCATATCCCAAATAGAGTAATTAAACATGAAAGAATTTCAACCTTTACTAGTTTAGATGAACATCTCCTTACTAGTAGGTTGTTCTAATTCATCATTACCTTTTGTGTTAAGTTATCATCATCCTCGGCCAAGTTTATCATCTTTTCCATAATTGGGGTCCAATGATTATAACCACCTATGGAAAAATCATTGTGCACCATCCCACCTACATTTCTCAATGATTATAACCACCTTTGGGCAATCATTGTGTTGTCACCACTTTACTTTTTCTACCTATACAAGGGCATGTTGTTATCTTGTTTGTCTATTCTAACTAGGGCAGCTCCATCTTCTCAATGATTATAACCACCTTTGGATAAATCATTGTGTTATCATACCATGTTGTAATTATCAAGGTACAATGCTTATAACCACCTTAGGGAAAACCATTATGCACCATCCCACTTGTATTCTCAATGATTTTGACTACTTTTTCCAATATCATTGTGTTTCCACCCCATCATCTTTCATTTTTTTGTTCCCCTCATTTCATTTCTTTCTTTTTGAGGGATCATTTTTTGACATGCTTGTGTCAACCGCTCCCTCAAGGGGGCATCATACAATTAGTTTGTCATCATTGTAGTTGTAGGCATATAGGACCTTTTCATTCTTTGAGAATACATTATAGTGCTTATAGCTTGTAACATCTTCCCAAATAGGGGAAAATTGTAGACACCTAAATCTGGCTACTAATAACCTCCAACCAGGCTTTGGGCCAATTTCCACCCAAAATGCACAATTTGGTCTAAAAATAATAAAACATGCTAAATGATGTAAAACTAACATATTCAAGTTTTGATTTTGGCTAGGGTATCCCTAAATGAAGAAATGTAATTTATGGGCTAGCTAACTTTGATCAAATCATTTCAAGTCAAAATGCTAATTTTGCACCTAGGTGCTCTGGATTGCTCTTTCCTATCAAATATTCTATATAAGACATGTGCCTTTGTTATTTATTGTTGGTAGCATCCTAAATGGAAATACATATCTAATGCATCTGAGATTGCCTTCCAATTGCAATTAAGTCAAATTTTAGACCAATAACAAGGCATTCTGATCAATTTGAGTAATTTGTGCACAAAGTGCTTAATCATGCTTAAGAGATAATTAAACCAAATTAGATCCTAATCAAGAATTCCATGGAAACTTGTTGAATACTTATTTTTATAAATGAATATTGAATATCTACATCATCAGGTGACCTCATTTATTTGGAAGGCATCCCTAGGCCATAAATGCCATAAATATCAAGATTCATGACCTCCATGTCTCATCAATGTCTTCCATGATGCCCTCCATCCTCTTAATTTCTCATTTTTCCAATTTCATAGTGAGGATAATTACAAATTTAATTCTAAAAATTAAATTAATCCTTAACCACACATCTCAATCTTGGGATGGATGGTTCATGTTGATTCTAGACACTTGAAAAAATATATAAATAGAGAGGCCATAAACATCATTTAAAAGACTTGAGAATGCAAAGTTATAATACAAGATTGGTTCTAAAAGCTTCATGAAACTAGTGTTACCATGTCAAATTGATTCCAAGCCAAGCCAAGATACAAGCCAAAGTTACCAAGGAGAGATAGAGGTAGTCAAGCTTCCATTACCAAGGACTTCATGAGCACAAAATAGAGCAAGCCATTACTACAAAGGTATTTGGAGCATCTAAAGAAGGTGAAGGAATTCTTGTGTTTTATTCCTTACTTTTTAATTATGTTTGTCATTTGTTTTTGTTAACTAAGCTCTCCCTAATGTCTAGGCCTAGAGATGTTATGCTATTAATGTGTCTCTTTCATTTTGTTTTCATTTTGGAACTGACACCATACTAACCATCCTCTCTTGAGTCAAATTCCTAGATCACAGCACATACCTTCAAAACATATCCAAAAAATAATGAATTCATCATATCATGTTATGGTTAGAATCACAATAACCAAATGCATAAATATAAAATATGACATATGTTTTTCTATGATAAAGCACATTTAAAACCATAAAGTCATATTTTAAGTCAACAAGTTCACTACTTTGATTATAAAGATAGTGACAAACATAAATTACTGTATGTAATTCATTATTGGACATCTCTAATATTGATAAGATGAGCATCCCCATCTATCATGTGATGAACATACAATAATTTTACTAATAATATGATTGTAAATCATTTAAATATCTTATTAGCCATAACTCATTTGAGTTTTATCAAAACTTTGAAAGTTAAATATGTTTCAATTTTTCCATGATATAGAATTGGAATAAAAAAAATGAGGCATGACTCTCATACATCAAATATAGATTAACATGATATCAATCATCAAATCAAATAGACATAAGACTGAAACAATTAATTTTAGAGATGTATGAATATAATGCTTGATAAATAAAATGATGGAGAAATAATAATACAATATCCATTTACACTTGCATTTCAAAATGAAGCATATAATCATGTTAGCATAGACAATCAAATGATTCAACAATTAAATGGAAGAATCTAAACATTTTATCATAAACTTGTTTTATTTATCAAATGAAAGTATATAAGTAATTTATCATAAAAAATCAAATGATACAACATTCAAATGAGATTATATAAGCATGTTAGCATAAAATTTACTTTGTACAAAGTATATTTAACAAGCATGATGAAATGTATAAAATGTTAACTCATTGAAAATAATCATAATGTAATCAAAATTTAAAATGTGTGTGTGTGTGTGTGTGTGTGTGATTTCTCATCTAACATCTTGAATAGTTTTCTCAAAAATTGAGATTCATATTCATAAATAGTCATCAAAGTATGGTATGTATATTAACCCCTAGTCAATTTATTAAGACTATCAATATTAGATGATTCAATTAGGGATTTTTCCACTTAGGTCTTTTTAGATTGAATGCAAGTGAAAAAGGCTCCCCCTCACACTCTAAGTTATCCAAAATTGGATCAACTCCCCCTAGGGCATCTATTTATTCATAAGGAGAAAGAGGAGAGATAGGTTCATCAAATGAATAACAAGAAGGCTCCACAGAAGGCTCACAAAAAATATTTTTCAAGGATATGAACATACATATTTTCAATTATTTGTATAGAAAATGAATCATATGCTCTTAATCATTTAGTTTTTTCTCCATAGATAAGGGGAAAGATTAAGTTTCTTTATTTTTTATTTTAGGAATAAAAAATAGAAGCAGTGTTACCAAGTATCCTAATGTGAGCACCACTTGGTTTATTTTTAGACCAAAATATATTAAAATATAAATTTGGTTAGCATTTTGAAAGAACCTAGAAAAAGGTTCACTAACAACAACATAGTTTTAATAAAATATTATAATGGCACATAATATAACATGAACATACAAAAAGTGCCCAAATTATGGTCTATGTACCATATAATCCTCTATGTCAAGTGTTATGCATAAATTCATTATCAAGTCATATAAAACATTATTTTTTAAATCTGACTCAAGTTTCAATATTAGTCTATATTTCTAAGAGTGTATAAGGATACAAGGCTTTAGTAGGAACTCACATCATGATTATTTTGTGTATAAGTTTGGAATGATGCTTATCATGTAAGAATTCCCAATAAAATTCATGATGAGGACATAGAAGAAAGGGCGCCATAAAGTACAAAGTGAATGTGAATTATTCAAGACAATAATAGTGTGACATGGCAAAATCACCAAGATGCTAACACAAACCACCCTCATTAGTGCACCTCACAACTAATTCATAGCATGATAAACCACTAATAAAATGATAATGATTAAAATGCTTCCATAAGGAAACACAACATTTTGTCAGCCAATACCAATTTTCTCATCTATGAGGTATACTTATGAAACCAAATAACAAAACCCATATGAATAACATGCCAAAATAAACTAAAATTTTAAGTGGGTTTTGGTGAAAAAATGATAGTTTCACCTAGAATTTTAAATGAAAATAGGTTTGGAATCAAGTTGCCAAAAATAGAAAACATACCTAAAAGAGATAAAACTAAGTTCATCAGTTATTATGAATCTAAAATGAAATAGAATCAAGTTTCAATTTTGTAAAACTTCAATTTTGTCTATTTTAACTAGATTGATTCCAAATTGACTCTGGAAGTCAAAAAAACCAAACATGGTGCATTCTTCCTTCAAGTCCTTCTGAAATTGGTCTTGAAAAGTAATGCAGGCACCATAAATATTCATATTGGTTATTATTTTCATATCTTGTATGATAGGTAAATTGCCTCTAGGTCTTAGTTGCATAAAACACTAAGTTTAAGTATTTATTTAAACAACCATTTTGGGTTATTATGGGTTGTTTTAACATAGATACAACTAATTATAATAAGGTTCACATAGTGGTCAACTGATGAATTCATTCAATCATAAAAAAATTAAAATTCATCAACACAATAAGTTATTCGACTAAATAGTAAATTTTCTCATCAGGACATTATCTATAACAAAGATATTCTCAACATGCCTTGGATGACCGCTTCATTGGAAGCCTATAACTATGATATAGAATCCAATTATACACAAAGTGAGAAAAAAATTGTCATGATGGATGAACAAATGGCTCAGTTTAGTTTAATTCTCCAAAAACTCAAAAGGGAATTCACAAAATAAAACATTTTGAAGTCAAAGTGAATAAACATATAACACCAACTAAGAAGGCTCTTTCCATTGATGTGGCATCATAAGTGGTCATGAAACACATAGTTCAACTTTATCATTCTTACTATGATTGTATCACGGTAGTAGGATAAAAAAAGGTAAGCCTTTTATTAGTTTTACACAGTGGTAAATCCACATCCACTATGATAGTACTAAAACAACTAATATATAAGGCCATGTTGAATCATTATGTGTCATTCATAAATGCTTTCAAGACTAGCACAAGAGATATACCAAGTCTAAATTCACCCTTTTTTATTTTCATCAAGATACATGTTTTACCAAAAAAACATAAAATTGCATCAATTTTCATTTTTTTACTAAACAGACACTAAACAAGGGCTTAGAAAACACACTTTTTAACATATTTTATACTTTATTTTTCATTAAAAACAATTATTATAGTGATTGAACAACACTAGCCACTTTAATTGATTCTAAAATACTTCAAAAACACAAATAATTGCAACAAGGGCAAAAGTCACAAGTGTTGTAAAGCTGTCGCAAGACAACTTATACACTAAAGGTCATTTAAGGAGGCTTCAAATCAACCAAAACACAATCCCAATACATATGAAAGGTGCAAAAACTTAAATATCAACTGGTCATATGACAATCTTTGACAAAAATTACATCAAGTCAAGGGTGTTGAAAGTGTCGTAAATAGTCTCATAAGTTGCACTATTTGACCAAATTGATGTAAAAACCATACTATAAGGTTTTAAAACAATAATTGGACTACATAAAAGTGTTTTTAAGGTTCCAAAACCTAAAAATTTACTAGTTGAATGATTATGGTTGAAAAATAGTTGACGAGGTCAAGGGTTGAAGCTAGACATGGTTTTTCACGTGAAAGAAGTCCTGGAAAATAAAATGAATATTCATTGCATTTAAATACTTGTAATGAAATAGAAGTTTTTTTAATCTAAAAAAATCAAATGCCTTTAATTTGAAAAGAACCACTCATCAAATATGGGCCCACAAACCACTTGCATGGAAATAAAGGTATTAATTTTTTTTATTAAATATAATCATTAAAACATTAGTAACAATTGAAGATTAATAGCTCCCCTAAAGATTTTTAGTAGCTCATATCTCCTTCCACAGACTTTCATGTGCCCCTAAAAATTTTCCAAGCCTCTTAATTTTACCAGATGAAGCCATAACAACCTTCAAAATCTCATTTTTGGTTGAGAATAGACTATAGCAAATGGCCAAGCATGTACACAGCACCATGGAAGAGAGAGGGAAAAATGAACAAAGAGAACTAGTCCTCCTCGTGGTCTATAAATTTGCATAGGTCTTTAACATCACAAAACTAAGTATATGAAACACATGGAACTCATTTTCATGCCAAAAAACTTGATTTCTTAAATTTTTAGAGCCACAATGTTGTATAATGGTGTGTGGGAGGAGAAGAAAAAAATTAAATAAGTTTTAAAAGTCCTCCTAAGGGTTAGTATATGATCTTGAATGCTTAATCTTGTTGATTTATCCCTTTCAAACCAAAGAGGGATCAAAGAATGAGCCATATGTGTCTAAATCAAGTGAATTAAGGGTAAAAAATGCATGAAAATGGCCAAATTAAGCTAATGGAGGGTTTAGAATTGAGATAATCTACCCAAAAACTAAAAATATACTTATTTTTAGCTTTCACATGCTAAGAGTATAGAGGAGAGAGAAAAATTGAAATCCTTCAAAAAAATGCCTTAGAAGCTCTAAGGAAGATTAGAAAGGAAATTTGAAATATTTTTGATAGATTTAAATGCCAAAAATAGTAAATAATCTTGAAATAAATTTTTGTTAAGGATCTTTAGGTAAAATATCATACTATAGGTCGTGTAAGTCCATAGGGTTGAAAATGTCTTGAAAATGGCTCTAGTTGGTCAAATCTACCAATAAATGCTTATGGTGCATAGATCACAAGCTTGATGAAGAGAGGCTCACCAACACTCTTGTGAACATGCCACAAGATCTAAAAGTGAATTTTTGAGCAAAAATGACCTTGAACATAGCTTAACAATCATGATCTATAACCTTGCCACTTGATCAACACATCACAAGCTTTGATACCATGATAAAACATACAAAATAAATGCATACGAGAAATAGATCTTGATGTGAGACCAATAACAAAGGCATACACAATGAGACACTAGATATACCAAAGGAAAACCTCATAAAGAGGTAAAAAACCCACCAAAATTATTCATATTATGAGAAACAAAATGTACCCAATAAAAGCTTTCTCTTCTCACTTCTCCTCAAATCTTTACAAAACTAAGATGGATAGAATGGAATACATGAGCATTCACATTAGATTTTATAATTTAAAATATCTATAATATAATAAAATCCAGCTAACCATTATAATATGATCATTAGAGAAGTGGGACCCTTTCAAACAGTCACATTACGTGGCCCTAACTTTATCCCCTTGGTCACATGGGTTGGCATCTTTGACCAAAAGGTCATGATTCCAACCTAGACCAATAATTCCAACATTAATAATAATATGATTTATTATTGCATGAGAATGATCTCATAAAAAATAAATTATATTATTCATTTAATGTTGTAATTATTGTATTAAGGGTACATAAATGCATCACTTAACCATTACATGTTCCAACAAGGTCTTAGACTAGGTCAACTAGGCCGGTTTAGTCTTACATTGTGTTCATTTATAAGAATAGAGTCAACCCATTCAATTGTGTTTTATGGGTGACAAAAAAAGGTTTTGGCTTAGGTAGGGGATATTTAAACTTCACCATTTTAATTAGAGATATAGATAGAGATAATCATTCATTTATGCTTCTTTACAATATACTCTTCCACCATTCTACCTGAAGAGTCATTACTTAGGGTTTACACTTGGAGAGAAGAATATTGTCTTATGGAAAAAAATTGGATACATATGAGATGTCATATATCCTATAGTTGGCTTATATTTATGATCCTTACAAACCACAACAATATCTTGCAAATAACTATTGGCCAAGGGAGAGATTGTGCTTCGATGGGTTCATCTTTAAGGTAGGTATTCCTAACTTTTATTCCTCTATTTTGGTAGATAAAAGTAGCATAACTAATGTATTGTGAATGTATTTTTATCTCTATTAATTAGGATTACCTCTATATTAACTTTATTATATTTATTTTTTGCATGTTTACCTTTATGTTTATTATCCCCATTTGTGCCACATGCTTTGATGAACACTTGATTAGTTTTACTTTACTTTATCATTTACTTTGTTAAAAACCATAGGACCTATCTAGGTTTATTGTATGGTATTGTTTGACTAGAGGATTTGGAACCCTCTTTAGTGATATTTTATGATAAGAGACCCCTTAGTTAGGTCTAGTGGATCTATATTGGTCATGACCTAGATTGTCTAAATGTACCAACAAGCAGAAGGGCTAGTGTGATTTATCTTCCCTGGGCTAGGATTGATTTGTAGATCAGCTTCACTTTCCCTTGTCATATAGTATCTATGATGCTTTCTATATGTGTAATATGACTCTAAGATTATAAATTAGTAATATAAAAAATATGGGTTCGTAGAACCCAACATTTATGTTTTTTGGTTTATTTAGAATAACAATATTAGAAACATGTTTAGGTGCTCTAGATGTCTAAATATGGTGAGTAATAGAAGCTGGGGATTTTTTGGAATCCACTGTAAGTCTTTGATTTAATGGTATCTCAAGTTTTGACCACCTATATAATGGGCTTACCTATTACTTAGCCTTTTACGGTGGATTATCCTTAGTAGGTTTGATAATTAATTGTTTGGGTATAAATTTCTCTTATTGAAGAGCATGCTCATATGAAATTCTAAAAAATATAATTACCCAATTGGGATGAATTTATTTTTCACACCCATGCAATATATAAAGTAACACTAAAAAATTATGGATTCAAGGTCTTCCCAATAATAAATAAAATATTCCCATGGAAGGTATAACTAAAAAAGTAGTAACCACATGTGCAGGACCAACCTGTAAAGGTAGGTTAAACTCACCAAGAACCTTCTCGGAGGTCCCATCAAATACTCTAACTAATATAATATAAGTATGAAAATTTTGATGAGTATAACCTAAATGCATAAGTAATTTCATGGTGCATACATTTTCACTTGCACCATTATCAATAATAACACTGTGTATAGGCTAGTGATCAAGGAATTCTCAAATGATAAAGAATGAAGATCAGAGTCATTATCCTTAACCTCATTATCATAAAAATTAATATAAGGTATTTAAACCATAGGAAGTGTATGTCACATATAGTTACCAATAATCCCTTATAATGGGTGCTCATAATGTGATGGAGGAGGATCTGCGTTACATGTCATTTACATTTTTGGTTCTTTCCTTTAGAATGATTTTATAAAGGTAATTCCTTGATAAGATCATTAAATTTAATATTTTGGTTATCAATGAGGTCTTATATCTTATGCTTCAAGGTAAAACATTGATTTAGAGAATTCCCTAGTACTTGGTGATACTCACAATAAGTATTCACATCATATTTTTTAGGTATAGGTCTATTCATATCAACCTCTATAGCATGAGGGATAGATATAATATAACACTCTAACATTTGTAAGAGTAATGAATTGGGAGACTTAGGTAAGTGTTTAAATTATGACTTTTATGCTTTAGATAAGACAAGATGATTAGACTGTTGTGAAACTGCATTGACCATGGTGGTTGTTTCTTTATTAGGCTTAGGAGGTGTTACTTTATAACTTAGTTTGAATGTAAACTTGGTACTAGATGTAGATTTAGCTAGTGTTTTTACTACGTACTTGATCTTATTTAATAAAATAAGCTTCATTTCACATTCCCATTCAACATGGCATAAGTCATCAAAAGATTTGAACTTCTTAAAGATAATGGAATCGTGTAAAGGAGAAAACAAACTTTACTTGAATATGTCTTGCAGTTATTTATTTACCATAGTATTAATCATTTTATCCAACATAGTCTTGTACTTCAAGACATATTCATTGATAAGTTCATTTTGTCTTATTTAATTTTGGCAATTTGACCATAGGAAACATTTTCATAAATATTTATGGAAAAGTGTGCCAAAAGCTAATATGCAAGAGATTTGTATGATTTCATGGGTTGGAGAGATAAATCATAAAACCACCTCAAATAATAGTCCTTGCAGCTTCTTGGGAATAATTTGGTCAAAATTTTATCATTGGAGGCATAGTCAAGGAATGCAACATAAAAGGATTGAAGATGTTATTTAGGATCATCCTTGCCATCATAAAATGTGAACTTAGGTGCAATAAAATTAGTTGGTAAGGGGTGCAAAGATATCTTGGGTGCAAGTGAATTTTATAACACATCTTGGGAATCAATAACATGAGGAGACTGAATAAATTATATGTGGGATGCATACAATTCACCCAGGGTCACCCCTAACCAAAAACACCTTTTACTATAAAGTAATTAATTCTACAAAAATAGAGTTCTGATTATCTAACTTGCTTTCTTATAATACTCAAGCTTTTCCCTCTATTTATATCATTTTAGGGAAGGTGAGGATGGTTCATTTTTCAATGTGAAAGTGGTTCAATTTCCAAATGAATAGTTACCTAACTAGCTCATTAATGTCCACATTCCAACAACCATGTTGACCTCTTATTTTGACATGTGGGTGTGAAAAATTAACCCCACATGGGTTACACTAACGAAGGTTAAGCTTCCCTTAGTTAATACCCAAGTTAAGCTTAGCACAATCTTATTATTCTAATTACTCTAACATCCCCCCTTAAGATTAAACTGGGGAGAATATAAAACTCTAAAAATGGGTCCTAACAACAAGACCTAATCAGGTACCCATGTACAATCAAGAGGAAATCTATATAATCCCCCATTAATGACAACTTATTTGACCCCTAAAATATCCTTGAGAGACACAATTGGATATGGATAGAGGTTTGGTGAAGATGTTAACAACCTAATTTTCTATATGATAGTACTAAAGATTGACCACATAGTCCTGAATGAGCTATCAAATGAAGTGCATGTGAATATCAATATGTTTAGTGTGTTGGTGGTCCACTAGGTTATGATTAACTTGGATAACACTTTCATTGTCACACCAAAATATAGTGGTATGGTCAAATGGAAATCCTAACTCAAACAAAATCTGATAAATCCAAAGAGTATACGACCTGTGCTAATAGCTTCATGATACTCGACCTCAGTTTAAGAGAGAGAAATAACATGTTGATTCTTATTTGACCAAGTGATGGGACTAGAACCAAGATGAAATATGTATCTAGAATTGGAATTATGATCATCAACATCATTGGCCAATCAAATTTTGAGTAACCCACTAACTAAGCCAATCCCCTTGATGTATACTCAATGACATAATTGATTGTGCCATCTAATATAGCAAAGTATGAGCTTGGTGGCTTGCCAATGAATCTCATGAGGATCCTACATGAAGATAAATACAATTCCAACAACAAAAGAGATGTTTGGTTGGTTATGAGTCAAATAAATAAGATGACCTACTAATTGTCTATATAATGTGGCATCAACGAATGGTGTAGAACACCTAGAAGTCAAAGTGACTCTATATTGAAAGGGAGTCAGGGCTAGCTTAAAATCAAGCATGTTGAAGTGATGAAGAATTTCCAAAGCATACTTAGGCTGAGAAATATTGATCCCTATCTTATATTGGGAAACCTAAAGACCAAGGAAGTAATGAAGAAAGCCCAAGTTGGATGATCCAGAGTTTAGTTTGGAAAAAAGGTCCCAAGTCATGATGAAACCTCTTGCACGTGGAAGTGCTCATTGAGAGATTTTTAGCACTTCTTTCAGATCACAAAATGGAGTCAAAATTCCCAAGTTATAGGCTACTGAAGTTATTTTGTGATAGGCAAAATAAGGAGGTGTCACAATGCATATCACAATTTGAATGCAACAAGTGGACAAATCACCCATTGACATGTAGCAGTCCATTTTTGTACATTCGAGCAAAAATTTGGTTTGGTGTTTGGTTTGGTTTTAGCCTCTAGTCTTTGACAAGCGGTTATATGGAGAACCATGGGCCTCATTATTGGCTCGTTGGGGGCCCTCAGCGAGGGTCAACACACTTGGTTAAGGAGGGGTGCCTTGGCCTCCATTTCAAATTACAATGCATTTGAAATTACTTTTAAAGCATTCTATTGTTCCCACTGAATGCATGTGGGACAATAGAATTGTAAGTCTTCAAATGCTTTGTAATAATTCCTTGGTAATATGTTGTATTCATCAATTACCAAGCCCCATTAAGCCACATGGGAGAACCAACAATTGCTACGTAGCTGAGCTCATGATCAATGGATGAAATGTTCCAAGTAACCACCAAGCTACCACATTGGAGACAAAGCTAACTCATTACCTTGCCGAGTCATTATCCACATGCCTCAAGATTGAAGACAGCCAAGTCAAGCTCGAAGACTAAGCCATATCCATGTAATTGGCATTTATTCTAAGTTCAAGGACCGAATAGGCTCAAAGATGCCTAAGATGGGTAAGACCCAAACAAAAGGGTGAAGTGTGGCTGATGCCACAACTAAATCCTTGGAGATAAGGATATTAAAAGTCATTTAAGTTTGCCCAATGTGGGACTAAATGGCCAAGCATAATATTCAAATGCATCACCGATGGGTTGGGAACTCATGACCCACCGTGCAAAAGAGATATGCCTTGACTACTTGAGCCATGGGTTTGCAAGTGGTATAAAAGGAATGAATTTTTATTTGAATGTAAGCTTCATTGGACTATGTATTTTTTTTAAGAGGTTGAGAGCTAGAGGGAAGCTTGGAGAAAGCTAGAAAATGGATTTTGATCCATTATCTGACCTTGTACATAGAGGGTAAGCCTTTTTAATTATGTTTTGTAAATAAAAATAGAAGTTAGAATTATTTTTTATGGTAAATTGGATAGACCAATAGTTAAGTGAAGGGACTTAAGCACCTTCGGAAGGGGTTGAAGACTGAGGAAGGATTCTGTGTTGCCGAGCTTGAGTATATCAGTGAAGGTGGAGTTCTTGAATAGATATCATACCTGAGGGAAGTTGTGCAGCATTTCAAAGAATTTGTAAGCCATTTGTTGTGCAAATTTAATAGAAATGGTCCTCACTATTGGGCAAACCCAGAGACATAGGTAAGATATGTTGAACTACATTATCAATGTCATATGGTAAAAGTGTCATTTGATTACATGTTTTAATTCAATTTTCTGATTTTTAATTAATCATGAATATATGCAAAGATTAAAATTTGACATTTTTAAAATTAAACTAGTTTAATTGGTGATTGGAAGTGACAAGTCGTTTGACAGTTCTAATCCAATTTGATAACTGAGAACACTTATTTGCCAAACAATTAGCAAGTTCTTTTGAGTATTTCAAGAATTTTTTGAGTTTGAGAAATTTAGTATTCATATTTTAAACTTCACGTTGAGTTTATCAGTGTAGTTTATGAATTAAATTAGTATCAAAGTAGTTAGAAAGTAGGGTTAGCTTCTGATTGTGTGATTTGACAGTTACTTTCAGTCTATTGGTTTTTTGTATCTTGTAGACTTGATTAGATTGCAATGTGCAGTTGTGGAATCAATGTATTTGTAGGAAACCATGGGCAAGTTGTCACATAAATCTAAGATGGAAGAGCTTGAAAGCATCAATACCCAGATTCAAGATGAGATTGCCTTCTTGAGATGTAAGCTCTTAGCTTTTGAAGAGCAAGTTGCAAGTTTGAAATTAGAGCTTGAATCTAAGGATGAGCTCTTGATCAAATTACAGTGTGGTGAACCAAAGAAGGCATTACCTTCTACTTTAGATGAAGAGACTATGATTGAGTAAACTATAAGTTAATCACCAAGTAATTCATCTTCTTCTTTCCATTCAGATTTAGATTCAGGTAATGATGCTTTTGGTAGTTTTGAACAACACACTAAAGGTATAGGATCCAAATTGTTGAAGAAAATGGGATTGAATGGAAGAAATCTTGGTCGAAATGGCCAATGATCCATAAACTACACTAAATCAAATCAAAGTGAAGTTTTAATTATGAATACTGAATTTCTCAAAACTTAACAAATTCTCAAAAAACTCAAAAGAACTTGCATCTCAATGTTTTAGCATAAACTTTCTCGGTTATTGAACCGATTTTTGTTTTTTACATCAAATGTCATAAATTGTCAAAATTTAATCTTTGCATGATTTCATAATTAAAAAAATCATAAAACTGAATTAAAACATGCAAGCAAATGACAAATTACCATCTGACATTGATGACGGAGTTTGGCTCAACAAATGATGCCTACATCTCCGGGTTCTCCAAAGGAGTGGACCGTTTCCATTAAGGGCATTTCAAAAACCTGATAACAATAAACAAATTTCTTGCAAGTTGATCTCTCAATGTGAAAATTCACCTTCATCGTGACTGATAATCAAGCCTAGCACCTTCAAATTTTGTGAGTCTTCACACCTGCAAAGTTGCTTCAAAAGTCCTATAAATCTCCTTTATGGGCTTAATAATACTCTTCCAATATGTAAATTGGATAAAAAGAGTATTAAGACTGAGTATTATGGCCAAAATATGGATAAAAATCTATTACATAAGCTTTCTCAAAGCTTTTACAAAGTCTCGGCCTCTTAAAATAAAAAACACAGTCCAGAACTTTTTAAATTCAAGTAAAACTTAGTGCCTTATATAACACTTCAAGACCCGTGGCTGAAGTGGTCAAGGCCTATCCATTTTACACGGGAGGTCAAGGGTTCAAAAATTTCTTCCTCCATTCTAGGCTCTCAGGTTCTCCTTTCTAGGTGCTTTGACTCCTTCTTGGGTGCCAAGTTTGAATATTTCCTTGGGTGGCGTGGAGGTTCCTCCTTTGGCGCCTTTGAAAGGTTTGAAAATATCAAATGACATGTGAATAAAAAACACCTAAGCCAATTTTTTTGCAACTAATTTTTTTGCCATGTGTCAAATGGCTATTGGCCCACTTAGTTTTTCAATAGTGCCATGTGTCGACCTTTGATAGGTCCAAATGTCGATACATTTTTGAATCACGTGCCAAATGTCACAAGTGATTTTTTTTGACAAATCTTCAAATGACCATATCTTGAGCATCTAGACTCTATTTTGTGAACCACAAAAAGCATCAAAAAGCTCTCGATGAGCTCTACAGTGTGCCACCACTGAAACTCTGACTTGAAACCTTTTTTAGAACCTAATTTCTGATCAGCCAAAGAATTACTAACCCAATATAGGTAGATCATAGATCTCTTCATATAGGTTTGGGTTACACTAGTGAGTAGGTGGATATTGGAGAAAATTCCTCCATGGCTAAAAGAAGACAAGCTTCTAATAGTAAAGGTGTGAGGCCACAAGTAGAGCATGTGTAGTGTAAGAGAATAGGTAAATGAGGTATTGAGATTCCACCTCCTAGTTCATACACTAGAGTTAGCACTAATATTTTGATTCACTTTTTATGTTTAAGAAATTTAGATTTAACATTCAAAAGATGATGCAATCATTTCCTTGCACTTTTTGTGGGATGCATAACCATAGTGTTGCATTTTGTTGGAACAGACATGCTTTGATTAAGCAGATTATAGGTGTTAAAGACCATTCTCCTCATGGCAAAGTGAGAAGAGGTAAAAAGGAGACCTCACCTAAGAAGGTTTTATGCACTCATTGCCATATGAGTGGACATTAGATTGATCATTTTCTTAAACTTCAATCATCTTCTCATTCTAGACATGGTAAAACTAAGATGATTTATCAACCTGTTAATAAGGTCAATGAAGTTAAATCAATCTATAATGATGATAATGAATCCATGGATGAAATCAAGTTAACTAGGTAGAAAATTTGATTAAGTGGATTTATAATGCATTGATTTTTCAAAGCATTGTTAAGAATTCTATTAAGGGAAGGAACAATCTTTGATGATGCATTAGTAGAGTTTGTGAGAACACTTCAAGATAGGTTTATCATTCGAAGTATTTCAATTCTCACCTTATGTCGAATAGCTCTATGTTTTGGGAACTCCTATTTATGTTGAGTGAGTTGTCTATAGGACTTGAACTCATTTGATCAGTTGGAGAATGCATGTTGTGGATTGAGTTAATTTTCTTACAACACTTGTCTCATATTTGAATACTATTTTGAGAAGGTATCTATTTTTTGGCACATGGATGTATAGATGCATTGTAAGACCTTATGGGCATGTTTGGATGTTAGGCAATATACACTTTGTGTTGTTTACATTTGTTTAGCATTGTAAGTACCATACCAGGGCATTGTATTGCAACATGTCTACAAAATTTATTGTATGTTGTTGGCATTAACAAATTTGTTTTGTAGTTACATTGGGAATTGTTTCAGTTATTGATAGCTCACCACTTTATAGGATGTGACATGGGCAGATAATTTTGGAATGTTTTGATCAGTTTATTGGTAGTTGTAGATTCCTTTACTCATGCCATGTTGAAAGAATTTTCACTTGAGTTGTGAATCATTTATTTTTCCAATGTTTATCATTTACTATGATTGGGTTCTATTTGATGTGATGCAGTAGACCAATTATCAGTTTTTAGTAGATAGTAGACTTTTGGAGACAAAAAGTTTCTTTTGTAGGGATGTGTGATCTGGAGTTTAGTTTAAAAAAAGGTCCCAAGTCCTAATGAAACCTCTTTCACATGTAATATCTCATTGAGAGCTTTCTGTTGCTTCTTTTGGATCACAAAATGGAGTCTGAATGCCCAAGTTAAGGAGGGGTGCCTTGGCCTCCATTTCACATTACAATTCATTTGAAATTAATTTTAAAGCATTCTATTTTGCCCATTGAATGCATGTGGGACAATTGAATTGTAAGTTTTTAAACACTTTGTAATAATTCCTTGGTAATACATTGTATTTATCAATTACCAAGCCCTATTAAGCCACATGGGAGAACCAACAATTGCTACGTGGTTGAGCTCAGGATCAATGGATCAAATGTTCCAAGTAACCACCAAGCTGCCACATTAGAGATAAAGCCAACTCATTACCTTACTGAGTCATTATCCACATGCCTCAAGATTGAAGACAGCTGAGTCAAGCTCGAAGATTGAGCCATATCCATGTAATTTGGCATTTATGCTATGTTTTAGGATCGGATAGGCTTGATGATGCCTAAGATGGGTAAGACCCAAGTAAAAGGGAGAAGCGTGGCTAATGCCATGACTAAAGCCTTGGAGATAAGGCTATTAAAAGACTAAAATTCATTTAAGTTTGCCTAATGTGGGACTAAACGGCTAAGCATAATCTTCAAATGCATCACCGATGGGTTTAGAACTCATGACCCACCATGAGAAAGAGATATGCCTTGACCACTTGAGCCATGGGTTTGCAAGTGGTATAAAAGGAATGAACTTTTATTTGAATGTAAGCTTTACTGGATTGTGTATTTTTTTTAAGAGGCTGAGAGCTAGAGGGAAGCTTCGAGAAAGCTAGCAAATGGATTTTTATCCATTATCTAACCTTATACATAGAGGGTAAGACTTTTTAATTATGTTTTGTAATTGAAAAGAGAAGTTAGAATTATTTTTTATGGTAAATTGGATAGACCAATAGATAAGTGAAGGGACTTAAGCACCTTCGGAAGGGGTTAAAGACTGAGGAAGGATTTTGTGTTGTCGAGCTTGAGTATATCAGCAAAGGTGGATTTCTTGAATAGATATCAGACTTGAGGGAAGTTGTATAGCATTTCAAAGAATTTGTAAGCTATTTTTTGCCCAAATTTAATGGAAATGGTCCTCACTATTGGGTGGACCTGGAGACGTAGGCAAGAGATGCTGAACTTTGTTATCAATGTCATATGTTAAAATTGCATTTGATTGCATTTTTTAATTCAATTTTCTGATTTTTAATTAATCATGAATATATGCAAAGATTAAAATTTGACATTTTATGACATTTTAAAAATCAAACTGGTTTAATTGGTGAATGGAAGTGACAAGTCATTTGACAGTTCCAATCCTATTCGATAACCGATAACACTTATTTTTCAAATAATTTGCAAGTTCTTTTGAGTATTTCAAGAATTTGTTAAGTTTGAGAAATTTAGTATTCATAGTTTAAACTTCACTTTAAGTTTATCAATGTAGTTTACAGATCATTGGACATGTCAAACTTCTCCATGAGGCTTGACTTAACATCCGTAATAAAAGAGGAAGAACTCCTAATGATGATCAAGTCATAAACATAAAGTAAAAGTATTATAAATTCATCATCTATCCTTTTTGTGTATATAGTGGGGTTTAAATGGCATCTAGATAAATCATTGTCAAGTAAAAAATGATCCATTCACCCATACCAAGCCTGAGGAGATTATTTGAGACCATAGATAGATCATCAAAGTCTAAAAACAAGGGAAGACTCTTTAACATACCCTGGTGGTTGTTACATGTAAATTTATTCCTATAAACCTTCATGCAAGAAAGCACTCTTAACATCCATTTTGATGCACTATCTAACTATGTGATGCAGTGAGTGAGAGAAAAATATGAATGAAATTCATCTTTACAATAGGATTCAAGGTCTCTAAATAATTAACTCCCTCAACTTGGGAGAACCCTTTTTCTATGAGGTGTGCTTTGTACTTTTCAACTAAACCGTCTTCTATATACTTGGTGTGATAGACCCACTTACACTGAACCAACTTTTTTCATTTTAGAAGAGGAACTAAGTCCCAAGTATCATTATTCAATAAGGAATGATATTCAAATTCCATTGTGTCATCCCATTCAAGTTTTCCAACTACATCATGGAATGTTTGAGGATATTACAAATCAAGAGCATGAGCAACAAGGCCCATAATAGCCTTTTCAAAACTAGTTCTAAAAGTGTTAGTGGGATCACCTACCAAAGTACCAGTTGATTCTCTTGTATTTTTGACCCACAATTTAGCTATATATATAATAGGAGGTGGAAGAGGAACCAAATTATCTGGAGTTCCTTCATCCATTAGATCATTTGAAAAGTCATCAAGGTCAAACAAATAGTAATGTGAAGTAGATACAATTAGAGAAGAAGAAGAAGAAGATGACGCTGGTGGCTCACAAGCCAAAGAGTGTTCCTCTACATAAACATCATTCCCATAAATTAATTCATGAGTACAAGGGTCAAACAAATGATAGTCTTTTACATCTTCATAATAGCCAACAAAAATTCAAGATTGGCTCTTCTTATCAAAGGTCATACATTTTTATCAAGAATGAAGGTCCAAGCTTGACTACCAGACACTCAAAAGTGAGAAACATTAGGATTATCTTTGGTATAAGCCTCTTCTAGTGTTAAATTTTTCACAATTTGATGAGAAGTGTGATTCTAAATATAATTATCACAATTGATATCTTATGCCCAAAACTGTGGGGCTAGATTCTTGGCTTGAATCATACAATTTGCCATCTCTTTAAATGTGCAATTTTTCCTCTTAGCAACACCATTTTTCTAAGATGTGTAAGGAACTATATACTACAACTAAATTCTATGAGTAGCATAAAAATTAATGAAGCCATGGTTCACATATTCACCTTTATTATCTATTTGAAGCTTTTGAATCAAGAACCCACATTAATTCTCAATAAATGCTTTGAACTCAACAAAGTGATTAAAAATTTGAATTTTATACTTCAAAAAGTACACCCAAATTCAGT
Organism: Torreya grandis; assembly: GCA_037957365.1. Taxonomy (NCBI): domain Eukaryota; kingdom Viridiplantae; phylum Streptophyta; class Pinopsida; order Cupressales; family Taxaceae; genus Torreya; species Torreya grandis. The sequence goes on from JARHVA010000185.1 coordinate 431,679, forward strand.
GAAAGAAATCATCCATGAATGTGAGTGCATACTTAGAGATAGAAAAATATGTCTTAGGGAAAGACATTAAGCCATTATCAACCAATTGAAGTGGAGCTTTGGAGCTCCAAGACTTTCCTTTTGAAAACTTTTCTATGTGATGTTTTCCAAGAACACACCCTCGCTAAACAAAATATTTACAATATACATTGGGAAGGCCTTTTACCATGTTGTGAGTACTTAATTTTTGCAAGTACCTTAAATTGAGATGACCAAATATTCTATGTCATAGTTTTCTCAAAAAATCAGCATAAATAATAAGATCTTGAGGAGATTAAGAATCATCAATCGTATCAAATTGATATAGGTGAGATGCATCATTTACTAATGCACATGAGCCTAGTCTAATCTAGGAATGTAATAATAAAAATGGACACACAATTAATGCAATGAAACGTCATAAATGATGGCAAGGTGAGGAAATTGAAGAAACTCCTCAAAGAAGTAAAGGAGGAAGCGTATGCCAATAGGTTCAAATTGCAATAGCTTTATTAGCATGTGAAGGTGGATAATCCATATCTTCATGTCAATGTCAACACCTCAAACCTATCATATATTGATAAGATTTATATATTGGTAGAGCAGATGCTCCAAAGGCTACAACCCAAGCTAGCACAAGAAGTAGAAGAAGAAGACCCTAGTATAGTGCTAAACAAGAAGCTATCAGATAAGCTCCAAAAAGTGGAGGATATCTTCCCAAAGTTGAAATAAGGTGTAAAAGTAGTAGATGTAATATTTTTTAACTTCTCTAACCAAGCCTTAATGATAGATGCATTCTTAAAGCAAGTGAAGGATGAGAAAGAGTAGTTGATGGCTAAGGTGTACTCCACATGCAAGGAAAAAAGGTCATAGATCATAGGTAGTGTAAACACATTGAGTAATTAGATCAAGGATCAGGAGAGAACCTTGGAAGAATTATTCCATGCCCTATAGACTAAGGCCTATGAGTAAGGGGAAATTTTGGATGAAAGTGTGGCAAGGAATAGGCCAACCTAGAATATTTTCAAAAGGAGTTAGATAAAATAGATATATTTTTATTTGCTACTGCTTCAACCAAAATTGATAGTGTTTCAAGTGAGATCAAGTTAGCCCTAAAGGGATTTGAAGACTTTAGCATAGAGCTCAAGGAGAATGCGCTTGAGTTTTTTTTCTCTTATGAGTTTTATGGCTTAGTCCAAGGGTAGACTAAGGTTTTTTTAAGGGGTAATATTGGGCCTCTAACCCTAGTTTCCACCTTGATGTATCTAGATATTTTGACAAATGATTAGCTTAATGGTTTTGATAGCCAATAAAAGGATACAACATAAAATCATGCACTAGTTGGTCGATGGCTAACCATATCTTAAATAATCATGATTTTAATGAATATATAAAGAAACATGGAAAGTGGAACATGGGAATTATAGGGTCATAGAGCTGATGGCTATGATGATGGAACTCCATCTTAGTGCTCAACATACAACTTCCACCCTAGAAAAGATGCTCTTAAAGGCTTATATAAAGAGATCGAACCAAATAATGAAGGGAGATAGAGAAATATAGTGAATCTCTGGTGGAATGACTTTGAAACCATGCTCTATAAAGTTTTCTCTAGTATCCATTGAGGTTTAGTTATAGAATGGAGGCCACTCTATCTCCAATTTCATGTGCCCAAGCTCATTTGTGAGCCCCTGGTTTGTTATTAATATGATTTTAAATGTAATATCTTAATCTAGACTTTAAAAAATGAAAAATGGTGTTGATTTAAAATGTACTTGAGTTTGTCTGGTTTGCATGTCTTATAGTATTGTTATGGGATGCAAGTGTTTCTGTGATGTTTCACTTTTGATTAATTATGTGAATTGAAGTTCAAGTATTTTGTTGGTTTCTCTATTTTAATATAGTCTTTGTATTTTTCATGACATCATCATCATCATCCTATATGTAAAATGAGTATAGGTTTATGCCTATGAACCTAACCCTTGTTTAATTTGCATCTATTTAGTATGGAGAATAGGTTGAATCAAATTAGTCTTGTGACCCACTCAATGCTTACATGACCTCTGATTTACCCTAAGAAAGGCATGTGCTTATGGGTTTGCCCTAGAGTTAAGTTTACATTGCATTGCTTGAATTCCCCTAGTGAAGCCTCATGCCATGGCACAACTAGCCCAATACGGGGCCCGATTCCTTCTCAATTGTGCTTTGGGTGAGCACATAAGGCATGTGCCTTATGTGGGTTAATGCTAGCATAGATGAGTATTTAAATGTTGAGTGCAAAAGGAGTTATCCCATGATTATTCTTGTTTGAAGAAAACCACACCTATACTTTGACAACATGATTCAAGATGACCATATTGCTCAAAAAAATTACAATGCTTTGTAGTGGGATTTTTATAAAAAGGTGTTGATGAAGAAGATGTATGTCTCTATTTTCTAGACTTGGGACCTTGGGGTCATGTTAGTAGTGGCCTATTTTTCTTTATCCCTATAGGATGATTAACCACCAATGCCTGAGCCTTGGAGTTCCTAGAGGAGATGACTCCTATGAGGGTGAGTTGATCTTTCTCTTTTGTAAGATGTTCACAAAACTCTTCAAATGTAGTAATTTCAAATTTATCTTCAAAATTATCCATGGTGGAGAAAAAATTGGTTACAACGATCTGAAATGGGCCTTTCAACTTATCAAGAATAGTCATGTCAAAAAATTTCTAGACTTTGTATGGCCATAGCATAGTATCTATTATTTGAGAAGCATGAATTTGATCAAATAGTTCATAATGGTTTCAAAATCACTAGGATCTAATGAATATAGTTCAATTTCTAATTGAATAATCTTAATGTCATTCTTTGCACCAAAAAAAATATTAATTTTGCCCCATGTTGCATGAGGAGATGTTTTATTTTGAACATGAAATTTGAGTCCATCATGAATACTCATACCTATGAGCCCTAAGGCTTCATTAGACTGATTCATCCATCAAATCTTGCTTATTTTCTTTTTGGTCCCTAGTTCAGTGCATATTGTAACCTGGTAAAGACCTTTACTGCATAATAATTCAATCATAGAAAGTTTTCATGTATGATATTTGCTTGAAGTTAAAAGTACTGATAATTTCAAGTCTAACATGATTGCAATATTTGTAGTTACAAGTAAATTGGAATAATGCATAATAATGGAGACTAATAAGAAGTGCATTGAAACAAACTCACTCAAATAAAATAACACTTGGGCACACAAAATGGTGTTGATCAACCCCCCATAATATATTAGGCACAAAATAGTGATTTGGAACCCCCTTGGAAATATCTATTAATGAAGCTTCAGAGTGTCATACATATGAGAAGAATATGCTTCTTCAAATTACATACATCAAATGAAATATGATGAGAAAATTTTCTATTGTAAATGATACATTTTAATAAAATATTCACTCTAAAAAAAAATGGGAGCTTCTGGTGCTTTATAAAGCAAAAAAATATTGCACTTAGAAGTTTGGTATATTCGACAAAAAATTAGACCTATAAAAGTGGATGAAATAAGGTGGGTTCCAAGTATCATAGCAAAAAACCAAATATACCATGTAGAAGACAATGGAACCATATTTCTAATGCAAAAAAAACACCTCCAAATGCCAAATAATGCTCAAGATACAAGCAAAATGGTACAAAGGTGTCTAGAAAAATATGCAATGGAGGGGGCCTACCAAAAATGATAATGCATGAACAGAGATAGAACACACCAATGGGCAGTCCTAGTAGAGTAAAGAACAATGTTTCAAAAAAAAAAAAAAAATTGTGGGGGATTTGACCGCCTGTCAAACTAGTCCCCACCCGTCGGTCTTCAAATGGTCATAAAATGCCTTACAATGCTTGTAGTACCACAAAAAATAGTTACTGTAAGATTTTAACTTGTGACATCCTCACATAAATGCTTTCATGAAATTCACACACCCAACAAACTCACCAACCAATTCAAAAATTTAATTTTACAAAACAAGACATGTAAATTTCAAAAACAAACTATGGGTGGAGATGGTTGGCCAAAAGGATTGATGGCCAGCTTTTACCAAATGTTTGTTTGAAAAAAATGTACATTGAAAAATACTTAAATTAAGATCATATATTTCCATAGTCAAATTTGGGTTTACCATGTTTGAATTAGAAGCATACAATGCCTAAAACCAAAGGTCATGGGTCAAAAAAAACATTGCCAATGTTGTAATTATAATTATGACAAGGCCAATTTTAATGCACAAGGGAAGGCCATGGCTCAATTATGTAGGACACAAGTTTGGCGAGGTGTGGGATAGGAGCTCAAAGGCCATGGGACATGCTATAGTAGAGGTGGTGACTGCAAGGTGTTGGGAGTCAGGCAAGAAGAGGGAAGTGGTCACATTTGGGAAGCAAAGGTCGAGCTCAGGTGGCCTAGTAGGGTGGGAAGGGAAGTGTTAGGTGGATGGGTAGTGGGTGGTGGAAGGGTAGAGCAGGGATGTCCTGGCAGCAAGCTCGGCCACAATTTTTTTTATTATTATTAAATTTAAAGAAACTTTAATAACAAAATAATTTTTTTAAATGAATATTTTTTTAAAAATCAAAACCTTTTTTTTAAGGTTTTAATTTTAATTTTTTTAATTTTGAAATATTAAAACAAAAAAAATATATTTTTAACAAAACTTAAAATTTATTTACCCAACAAACGATTAGTATTGACCAAGTAATTTGGGCATATCGGGAACATCTATTGTCTAATTTACATAAAATGATAACTCCTCCCCACTAATTTCACCACTATGAATGCATCCATATGATTAGATTTCTTCAAAATTGCACTGATTTTTTTTAAATGTGTTGCAATTAGCGTGATTGATGGGAAAATTGGGAGTTCCAGATGATCATTTTGAACAAAAATGAAAGTTTGCATGGCCTTTCTTGGCTACAATAAACTTGTCCACGAACTCTAATCTACTCCAAAATGTAACATGCTCTCCAAAATAAATATTTTGTCACAACCAGCCTCTAGGGATTATAAAAATCTCCTTTCGACACTATTGCACAAATTTGGCCAGTATGACAAGATGAAGGTCTTTAAAGAAGGAGGGTAACAGGGTGTTCTCTGATACCATGAATGGCCAAAACTTTAAAGCATTTTGTTCAATGCTTGTAACCTTACTCTCTAAGTTAGTGTTTGAACTGTATATCTATTAGGGTTTAAATTAGCAAATGGAGTAGTCACCAATGGAAAAGTGAACAAGGTTTGAGTAGTAATAGGCATTAAAACTGGTATTTGAGTTGAACCATTTGTTACCCCCATGGTAGATGCAAAAATAGTATTATGATTTTCAAAAAATAAATATTTAAAAACATAAATCATACCCCTATTAAAAGTATTAGTTTGTAATGTGTTTAGGGGGAGGGTTAGTGGTATATGGGGATTACCCATGGTTCTACTAGCATGATCAATATATGGACCTATTTGGTCATCTATGTTTTATGATTTTTTAGTTCATAATATGGTTTTTTGGATTTTATCAAGATCTTTAGGGTTTTCATGAATATTCTCATGAAATAATGAAATTTATTGCACTTTCTCATGTTCATTGGTTTCATTAGACCCATGGTTTTTATTATCATAAACTTCTTTTATGATAACCTCATCAATATGTTTTTCATTCTCAACATTGGTATCATCATGATCCATAGGATTAGTTCCCTCATTGGTTTTGGACATCTTAGGTAGTGAGAGTGGGAAGCTCAATGTGTTCAATAGGTGCACCTTCTAATCTAGGGTTATGCTTAGGTTCCATGCAAACTAATATAAGTAAGAAATTAAAAGGTACATCAATCAAAAACCTTAACTAACTAAAAACCCTAGGAATTAGAAATGTTTGAATTTATATGAATCAGATTCACCAAATGTTTAACCCTAAATTATATGAGGATCATACTTAATTAGATATGGTTAAGAATATAAAAATGATAATGCACAATGTTAATAACTAGATCTACAACCAGCCAATTAAATACAAAATTTGGATACAACATATGTTGAATTTATTAAACTAAGATAGGATAAAAATAGTAAGTACAAATGTGTTATATATGGAAATAATAAAGAAATAATGTACTTAGTTTGTTCTAATGCTAACACAATTCTAGATCAAGAACAAGTAGGAAGCATATTAGAAGAAGATTATAAAATAATCTCTAAATTATGGATTGAGTGCCTCTAGAACCACAGACACTAGTGTTAGCCTTGGACATTAACATCAACAATATTATCTAAACTAGATATAGGTGTCCTATATATAATACCTATTATAAAATGATGTTACTACTCAAATGCTTCTAGGTTTATCTTTGTCTTTGTTCTTATGCATTTAGATCTATTTCATACACTATCACTCCTCATGAAATGGAAAATCCCTACTTTTTCATATTCATAGTGACATTGGGGAAAATGGTTTAGTGGGCACATGGTGTCAAATTGACTCCAAAGACCCCTCTATAAATGGTAATTACCCTATACTCTGAACAGGCCTCACACTGATGTAGTTCTCCCCTACATGTTGGCTTGTGTGTGAATCATGTCATATGTGTTAAATAAGCACAACAATGAATCTATCTTGTAACTTGGAAAATATATCCCTTGGTTTAATATTTTAGTAATTTAGACATGTGTATGTGTTATTCCTATGATAGATATAATAATAAGAGAAAATAGGAAAGATTTTTCTTTATTGAGTGCTTGATTGAATGTTTTGATAAGTTGCCTTCGTTTATGCTAGGTGTGGAATGAATGAGAAGTGATTGTGAACATATACCATTATTATCAAGAAATATATTACATTAAATCACTTATCCTAACCATTATAATACTTTTCATTTGTAAATTATATGACTTTAGGGAATTGGACACCTGCATCAGGGTATGACACTAGTGTCGACATAGGGGTCTAGGGCTCATGCTTGTGTCCTGGTAGTTATAAAATGGGTTCAGGATCATAACTTATAGGGTCATAATATAAGCATATTTTTATAATTTTGGGAAATATATAAGGTATGGGTCATAAACACAATATTAATCAAACCAATAGATAGGCTAAAAGGCATAAGATAGAGTAGATGTGAGACTTACGAAAGTAGGAAAGGTCCAAAACTAAGAAAAATAACCAAGGTCTAAGTTTTCAAAGTGTACAAGACTAAGGTGATATATAATTCATAAATATCATCTAAATTTTATAAATTAGATGACTTTATGGAACTAGACACCTATGACTTTATGGACTAATGCTTGTGTCTAGGTAGTTAGAAAATACATTCATGCACAAAACTTTTAGGGGCATAAGTTAATCATATTTTAAGCATTTTGGGAAAGATATAAGGTCTATATCATCAACATAGGAATATTAAAACTAATAAATATCCCAAGGGGAATAATATAGAGAAGATACAAGACTTCTAAAAGTGGGAAAGGTTTGAAATTAAGATGAACAACCAAGGTCTGAGTTTTCCAAGTGTACAAGACTGAGGTCCTATATAATTCATAAATATTGTCTAAATATTCCCACCTTTAATCTAATAATTAAATTACTAGTTTAAAATACAATAAATGCATGCTTGGGTGTGTATATTACACCTTGCCTTTGTGTGATCCCAACTTGAATTCTTTGCTAGTGAATGATCTACAACCAAGAGCATGTTATAGTATATAATCAATGCACCTAATATGAAATTAAAAGCATTAAAAATATTGAAATTGAAAGAGTAAGGTTTAGGATTCCACTTGTGTATTGATGAAACCACCTTGCCTATTGGCAAGTTGATTTGAAAAGATGTATCATTATAAAGCTCTAAAACTAAGATTAAGATAAATATGTAAAGTGCATATGTAAATATGGATAGAGAGTGATTGAAAGGCACATTCCCTTAACCTTGGAGAAAATTTGAGTTATCAACCAATAGTTGAGATTAGCTCAACTGTGTAACCCAAACATTCTTATAACCTAGTGAGCATGAGTGAACAAAGTCAACTCATACCATATATTTAGTGATGTTATATGATGTAATCAATTATAACCTATAAAATTGGCAAGATTTAATGATTGAATCACCTCAACCATACTGAAATTGAACCAATTATTTCATTAGATTGGCTTAATATAATCGATAATAGTCTAACGTAGTGGGTGATGATAATCCATAGAAGAGTTCTAAAATTTGAACCTAATTTAGATTTTGTAATATTAGGCATATAGTGTATAACATATTCACATTATATATGTCTCATGCTAAAACTATGTATAATAATTGTACCAATGTATATAATTCTACCACAACTATGAATCTAAATTGTATGACTATGTGCTTTGGCTAATTTGGAATTTTACACAAGTGTGGGTAGCATGTTACCATAACATGCCCCCACTATATATGGATAAATATGAAAATTGATATAAGTGCCAATGTGGAGGCCATGTTTCCAAAACATTCCCCCACTAAATCTGGGTGTGTTGAATAATAAATAAGTGTGGAGAACATGCTTCCAAATCATGTTATGACTAAATATAAAAAAATTATCAAATGTGGAACATGCCCCCACTTATATTCCCCCTTTGAGGTAAGGGAAGAATATAAATTGGTAGTTACCTCACCTCAATAGGATAAGACCACTATATAATCTATGAATATAATAATTTTATATATAGTAGAACATGTCTAGGTAGATGTATCATTCACTTGAAGGCCTAAGATGCATGATAAAGTTCATGGAAATGTCTAGATAGAAATAGTACAAGCTCAATAAGTAAACAAGCACACACGCAATAGCACTCAAAATCAAGTCAACATCCAATGGTCCTAGGATATTGTAAACAAGGGGCATGTTCAAATTTTTGTGTAATCAAAGGCACATGACTCAGTCAAATGTTCACAAAAGAAATAATGACATGTTCAAATTTCCATACAAAAATAATTGCATATCAAAGGCACAGGGCCTATAAACAAAGGATTATATTCAAATACTTGAACAAGCAAGACAATATTAAAGAAAGACACTCAAGGAAGTGCATAAAGGAAAACATAAACATATCATAATAACCCATGGATTAAATGTGTTAGTAAAGAACATCAAGTGCATAACATATCAAATGCCTTGTATAAGATATAATCATGGATAAATTCATGTGTAAGTACATAATATCTCTAACATGATATCAAGAAACCATATAATGATATAACATGTGTGTATCAAGATCAAATAAGTGGATGCCTACATCATTATAGGGAAGGCATAACATCTAAAATAGGAATAGATCATGTATATGTATATTCTTGTATCACACTTAAGTAGAAACATGACACATGTGTATTTAGAATTAAATGATATGCCATCCATCAACATGGAACTAACACATAGATTCCATGGAGCCAATAGAACACGTTTAAGCTTAAAATATTTTTGGAGTTTTGAATTTTATTTTATTTTTTGGTATTTTTGAAATTTTTAAAATGGAAAATGAAATGTGATACTAGAACCCAAGGATATCATCAAGGAGATTCCTCTATAAGGGCCCTATATCATATATCCATATTCATATGTTAGATAATCAGTATCATCAGGATCATACCAATCTATAGTATCATTAGGATCATTCATCAATATAATCATTATTATAAGAAAAATGTAACTTATTAGGTTGTTCTTGAACTTATGATATATAATTTGGAGCATTTGTGTATGAAAAACTCATTTCACCATAAATTGGAATAATCTTCTTGAAATGTTAATCTTGTTGAGGATATTCATCTTTTTAAGGAACTTGTCTCTCATTATGGACTAAAGAAGAGTCGTGTATCTTTACTTGTATAATCAAAAAAGATGTAACTTGTGTTTTGAATTATTGATATTATTATAACATATCTTATTATAGATTGGCCTTTTGAATATTTTCTTGATATAATTATACCTTTTGAATCTTTTCTTGGTCTATGTTTAGTATTTGCAATTGTTTTGGCTCTGAATTTTTCTTTGGTACCCACAATTATTGTTTTTGTATTTTTACCTTAGGAGATTATAAATTGAGTGGTTTTATTATTTGATGTATCAATGATAGGATCACCAATATGTTTATGATTTTTTTATTTTTTTCTTCAAGTCAAACTAATGATCTGTATGATGCCCATGAATTCTATGATATGCACAATAGTATTTGGATTTGTGTATCTTGTATAGGAGGTAGCGTGATCAGTTGGTTTATAAGAATTTTTATTAGGATTTTACTTGTTCTTTTAGTAGTCTTTTAGTCACTTTTGGAATCACTCATTTCACTAAACAAACACTTCAACAAACAAGCATAAAAATGAAAACTCTTATGAGTTATCTAATTTAATGTCAGAGTTCATTTTTTATAGGACCAAAATGAAATATGTGATGAAGTTTGATCCCCTTGGCATTGTGTTGAAAACTTTTTTAAAAAAAATCAAGTAAAATATTTTTAAAACACCAAATTCAATTGTGATTTTTATGATTTAGAGTGTTTGAAAGTGTCTTTTCTTGCCCTTTAGGTCCCGTAAAATATGTTAGGGGGTCCTTGTGCTTAGAAGAAAAACATAAGTGGACAAATAAATTCTGATTTTTGGGGTTTCAAAAAATTTATACAGAGTGCAAAATCATAGGAACACAGAGCAATATCTCCACTTTTTTGGCAAAACTACAATTATTAGCACAATATCACAAGTTTCTTACAAAATAGAGTACCAGCACAAAATCACTACTATTAATGCAATATCATAAAAATAAACATAATACTACAAATCTTAGCATAAAATTGTAACTTTACCCTATAAACACAAAATAGTTAATATTAAGCCATCATATCTAAAAATAATATCATAAAATTTATATCAATATCACAAAAGTTTTGGCGATATTACGATTGCAAAGTCACGACATTGTCAATATCAAGACTACAAAGTAGTAATATTGTCAATATTGTAATTCTTCCCTATAAACACAAATAGTTAGTTAAACTATGGTGGTTAAAGATAAAACCATAAAATTTATCATGATATCATGACTATAAAATAGTGATATTATGTAATATTGTGATTCCAGAGAGCAAAAATGTGACTATATAGAGTAACTTTGCAATTTCCAAAAAAATATTCATAAGCCTTTAATTTTCACTTTTTTTATCAACAAGTTTAGATTTTGACATGAAAATTATTAAGAGGATGTCTTAAAATGCCTTGGGGACAACTTTGTAGGGTTTGGGTTCCACTGGGCATGCCATGTTGTGAACAAGGAATACAATAGAGGGGAGGTTAGTATAGTGTTAGTCCAATAAAACAAATCAAAATAAAATTCTAAAACACTAACACCTCTAGCCTAGACACTAGGGAGAGCATAGGTAACAAACATACAAATGAAAACACAACTAGAATGCAAAAAGAAACTATTATTTTACCTTCTTTGGAGCTCCAAATGGCTTATTGAAGTGGTTTGCTCCATTTTTGCATCAAAAAGTCTTTAATAATGAAGCTTTATTTGCTCCTTCTCTCCATGGCACCTTGGTTTGGTTGATTAGATTATGAATTTAGCATGGTGATACTACTTGAAAGGCTTGTCTTTCTAAAAATTAGCATTATAACTTTTTCTTATGAGAGCTTAGATATAAATAGGTATGGTCTTATATTTATAGCCTCCAAAAGTTAACTCTCAACCAAGGTGAGTTACGGTTGAGTTTAAACATTAAATAGTTTCAAACTAACCCTAGGTGAGTTGAGACTAACTCCAATTGAGTTAAAATTTATCATGTAATTATAATTTTCAATTACTAGGCATGGTTCTCAAATTATATATTTTGGGATATTTTGGAAGAGCTTGACAACTCATAAAGGCAATGATGAAAAGACTTGATATTTTGATTTTTAGAATTTTCATTTTTAGATATTCATTAATTGCAAATAGATAATTCAACTAAGCATTTAATTTTTTTTAATTCGATGATTCATTTTGATTATTATTTTAACTTTTTTTATAATTGTTCAAGTGCCCCACTTAATAGGTCCATAAGCCAAACTACCAGTTGTTAGGTCACAAGGTGATTAATGATGAATATGTGAGAATTTATTGTTGTGTATGATAAAATACCTTAAATAGGAATGCCTCAACATGATTTTGGGTATTGATGAATGATGCTCAAATAAAATTGTGATGTTTAGTGATTTTTAGGCTTAATTTTTAATGTTTGGTAGAAATCAGTTTGAAGTCTAATCAGAAGCTAGTTGTGACCAGAATTGGGTGTCTACAATAGTAAAATATGAGGGTTTGGGAATGTTTTTATTGATTGAAACTTTGATCTTTATAATTTAAATAAATCTTATGGTTTCAAGAATATTTTTATGGATTATGAGTCTAAGGGTTTTGGCAATGTGAAATCAATATACAGGGTGTTATTCCTGTAGTGGTTTGCAATTTTGAATTTTTATTAGAGCTTTAGATTTTCTATTAATTATTATTTTTTGACATTGCCACTATTTCCTAGGTGAGAAACTATGATATTTTATAATGATAGAAAGGGAATTCACTACATTATTACAGTTGAATAGGTTCATTTTATTTTCCTTGGCAATCCCTTTAAAGTTATCTCTAGGAGCAATGGCATCAAGTATTTATTGGTCTGCTACATATTTCTAAACAAATTATTTGAACTAGAAGAGGCTAACTAGCTTACAATAATGTTTTTCAACTTTGCAAAAAAAATCATGTAAACCAGTTGAAAGTTTTCTCTTATATTCTATACATATGCATATAGTTATTATGGTTATGGTAGAAATTAAATAATCAAAAATTAGTGACATGTTTTTTGCAAGCTGGTGAGTCTCTTCTATTTCAATTTAAGCACATAGAACATGTATTAAATTTACTAAATATATGGTCCACAATATGAAATATCTTGATTTGTCCAATAACATATTGAATGAATGATATCTCCTCCTTTTCGCAATACAATAAAAATAAAGAAGGATGATATGGTATGCAAGAGTTAGTTTATGAATATGTGTTTCATTGAGTGTTTTGATTGTAGAAATAAATATAAATTTTATGTTATCATTCTTCTTTTATAAATTAGTAATATGAATGATGTACTTGTTGAATTTTGTCATGACACTTAGTTATATGATGTATATACTGGTTTTTGTATGTCTTCTATAGTTGTTATTAATCTTGGAGGGATACTTTAGGAACCATTTAGGCTCAATTTATAATTATTTTTGGGTGTAGTGGCCAATCAAATTTCATTGATTAACGGGCAAAGAGAAAATATACGGCTTTTACAAAGTTGAATAGTAGTTTTTTTTTAACATGGTGTGTAAAATAATATTATTTATTTGAATTTGATTGGCTATATTTTTTAGATGTTATGGGTCATTTTATTTGGATTGAAACCATACATTAATGGTGCAACAGGCAGGGAAGGATTTATACAAGCCAAGGTTGTTTTACCATTCAATACAGCATTTTTTTGCATTGTGTGAACAAGTTTTTTAGATATTTAGCATTGAATGTGGGTTTAGTTGATCAAAAACATGGCGATAGGTTTTAAAGATATAGGTGGTTATAAAAGCTTAGAATATTGGCATGTGTTCCACCTAGGTGGTATAGTGGGTTGGGTGAGTGCTGAAGGTGCCTATATATCTACATGGAAGGTGGGCATATCACTTGAGTAAGAAAATGAAGTGGTGGGGTGATGCTTATATGTCCATAGGATTTTGGGTTAGGTTAGGCTCTATAGATAGAAGGATCATGTTTTTTTACTGTTTAAAAAACATAGTGTGAAGTGGCCGAAAGTCTTATCAACTATTCTAAACACATGTATATGCCTATTTTATTTATGGCATAAATTAAATACTTAAAAATTAGTGGCATATTTTTTTGGAAGCTAGATAGTCTCTTTTATTTGAATTTAAGCACACATATCATGCACTTATTATTTTTTAAAAGTATGTTAATGTCAAATCTTAGATAGATGAAGTTATCTAATAATCCTTTTTTCATATTTGAAACAATATGGGTTCAGTCAACTCAATTCAATTTTTGGTTATGAATCATCAACTATATAATGTGAAATATCTTGACTGTAGTGTTGTGTTGATAGTAGATTTTAACATTATTTCCTTCTTAGTGAAAAAGTTAACTTTTGTCCTATCATTACAATTAAACCTTTTTTTTGTGCCTTGTTTATGATGAACATTAACTATTACACTTAGATAAGGTCAATATTCCTATTTTTTTTGTTTTATTTGATTATTTTGATTTTTGTTAGAAAATTAATTTATTTACTTTGAAATTATTTTAAAAAAATTGTGAAATGTTAATTTGTGTTTAAGTCATGTCAAGATGAGCTCTGTGATTCATCATTACCCCGATAATTTTTGTATTTGTATTTTGATTGCCTTGTCTTAAAACATATTGAGCTTTGTTGAGATTAATAATTCTTTTTTTCTTCTATTTGATTGTTTTAATTTATTTTAGAAAACTGTTTTATATGAAAGATATTTTAGTCTGATTGTTATTGTTTTGTGGACATGGAGATGAAGCTTATATCTATTTTTTTTCTAAGCTTGCTTGGATTTGTCAGTGCAACTTAGGTTTTCTAGAAAGCAATAAGCAATGGAATCACCTCAAAGAGGTGATGAACAACCAAACATTTATGACCATGATCATTTATTGAAGAATGACAATGTTTGTGCTAAAAGTGCCTTGGCTAATATGATCAAGGTTTCAATAGAAGATTTTGGGCAGGTTTTGGATGTATATGATGATTTCCCTTGGAACATGTCATCAATTAAGAATAGTTGCTTCTTGTTTATAATCAACTGATTTAATATTTTAGTGTTTAACTATGCAAAACCTAAGTTTAGATTAAAGGGTTGAGATGTCTATATCAATTAAATAAATTGTAATAATTAAATATTAATTTGTTATAGAATTTGACTTCCTTTGACTTTCTAAAAATAATATTAAATAGGATTAAATAAGTACTTATCTGGAAATTAACTATCACGAATGATCTAGGTTCAAAAAACTATGTTTTTGATATAATTCTAAGTGTCATCAACAGGATTCTTGAGTTTGTTTCTTCACTAGACAGTAGCACCCTATATGGATAGTAGTGTCATGCTTGTGCAGCATCCTCAATATGGCACTAATATCACCTTTGAGGGATTATTCCTATTTTATAAGAGCACCTACACCTATGTTTTTAGATCCTATTCCTACATGTATAAAACCTATAGCTTTGTGTTATGCTTAAAAAACCTAATTTAGTGTGTAAACCCTAATCCTCCTTAAAAATATGGCATGAATAATAATTGTGTGTTTGTTAGTAGGATAAGTTGGACATACTCAACACAACACTGTGAAGAGAGTTGCCTACATACCAATACTCCAAAGAGGGATCAAGACTGATGTAGTTCTCCCATCTAGTGCTTGATGCAAGTGTAAGTGAATGCTCGAATGACAGTGGACTTGGATGTCTTGAATGTGCTTGAGCTTTGAAATGTTTGAAAATTAGGCTCAAGTCTATTATAGATGGTAGTATACATAAATAGGGTAGAATAGAGATCAAATACTATGATTTTTCTCAACTTATCTTTGGTTTTAATATGATTTTGCATTTATTTTACATCTATGAGTAGAGTTCAAATAGACTTGTATTTATAGAGATCTATAGCTTGTTTAGATAATAAAATGTGCTTAGGTCAACCTTAGAAGGGGCACACATTTGAAACAATATCTATTCAGTAGAGCTAGGGCTAAGAAAAGTAGCTCCCAGTTGGTAATACTAGCACCATGTGGTTGTAGTGTCCCAAATGTGGCATTAATGTCCACTTGGAATATTATTAAGCAAGTTAGGTTGTGATTTGGGAAGACATTTTTGGGACTACACTTTGACTAACTGTAAGTGACTGTGGTTTGCATAATGACTAGAAAAGTGTGTCTAAGGCTTTAGGATAAGTTGAGGGCTAATCTAGGAATAGGGTAACTCAAGTGACACTCTTAGCATCTAAATACCACTTTTAGGTGATTACATCCCCCCCTCTTTATACTAGAAATGGAACAAAGAAAAATAAATAATATAAAGGAAAAAGAAATGTACCTAGACTTACTTTGGAAGTGAAGTCCATGTACCTCAGTCTAAGTATGTGAATCTAGGTTTGTGTATGTGAAGCATGATCCAAAATAATGACCTAAAATGAAACATATAAAAATTAGTCTTTACTTAAGAAATGATCAAAATAAAAATATTATGTTGAAATAAAGTAACTGAGTAAAGTTGAGTACATAGAGAGAGAAAAAATGAAAACACCTCATTGGGTACATAAACCAATACATGAAATTGGTGACAACCTATGTGTGTGAGTGTACATAGCAATCATATCATTGAATAGCTTAGATTGAGCTGATAGCTTACTCAATCCTCATATGGGTGGCTCAATAACTAAATCCAGTTTTGAATCCATCATTACCCACCTCTACTTAGTGGATCTCGATCTGTGAATAAGTTAGATTAGACTATAAGTGTGTCTATCAAGAACTCAAGTAGGCCATGACTCCATCATTTCCCACATGTGTGAATTAGATGCATATGACTAAACTATGAAAAATGCTAAAAGTATATAGTTAAGTAAATATAACTATGTATGTCGACTATGTGGCCACTCGAGTATATTAGGTGGATCTGGGCCACTCAAGAATGTTAACCAATATAGATGGAGGAAGGAATGAATTTGGTGACAACTTAGAATGTGATAGCAATTGTATACAACATAGATAATGATAGGGAGTTTTCCGTTCCATCTGATCAACTTGTGTGTACCTGAGTATATAGAAACTATATATCATGCACATGCCCCCAATCTGGTATTTGAGTATACTAAATATGAATTGAAAATGTAATAACTAAATTTGTGTAATTGAACTGAATGTGGGATTGATCATGTCATGTATGATTCCCCAAAATCTAATCAATTGGTATGCATTTGAGCCAAAATGAGTGAATCTAAGAAAAATTTAAACATAGCTATCAAACTTGTGACTATATTTATGCAAATTTATACTATACTTGATGTATTAGTCTGAATGATATGCATTGTCTTGAAGTTGAGGCTACTGGTCAATAAAACACTATAGTAAATAGTACTAACTTGTGGTGCCAGTGTCCTAATCTAGGTGCTAATGTCTAACTAGTTTGATTTTTGAGTGATCTAAATTGACTTTTGAGTCTCTTTTATTTTCTATGTCTACCCTATGTCTAATGTCTAAAATTGATCATGTGTTCTAAAATGTATCTATGAATAGCAATGTAGGATCATGATTTTTATGATAAACCCCTGTGAATGTCCCCTCTTTTGAGGGTAGTTGTGAAATCTATGTAAGAACTACCCTCTAAAAAAGTAGCTCTATAAAATGTGTTAGCCACAGCATGTGCATGATATTACAATACAATATACAAACATAATGTAGACACCAAAATTACATCACACACGTGCGTAAATCCTTGTGTTGAATTCCCTTTCAATCCCCTTTCAATAATTAGCCTTCCTAACCCATGTTTTCACCCCTCACACATTTAATTAATTTAAAAATATTTAATAAAGTTAATTAAAAACTACTTATGCCACCTTACCTGACCACATCATCTTAAGACTAATTATTACCCTCTGAGTCACCTCAAGACTTAGTCCCGTAATCCTAACTACCCAGGACTTGTTCTCAACCCTAACATAACTTCCTAACTAACTACGTTCTTCTTAACCTTGCATTTCTACCATTTTCTAATAGACACCACACTTGACAAGAGAAGGAACAAAACATAAGTTAAAAATAGCCCTTTTACCTATTCTCATGCCACTGACATTGGTCAACCCTCAGCCGACATCGGTGGGATCAATGACGTTGGTTAATCCAAATTCAAAGCTAATATTTAGGTCAACAAAAATTAAAAAACTTAATCATTCGCGTACAGGATTTGACATTCAACTTTCTATATCCAAGCTTATCATTACTCCACATAAATTAGTCTAGATTAGGAATTGATATATTGCACAAATATTGGATTCTTCTAAACTAGTAGCACATGCTTATCTTTTTTGTTCATGTATTAATTCAACATGCCTCATCAAAGCCATCTATCTGGCACTCACGATTCATCCATTTCATCAGCTAAGTATATCTCTATGTTTTTTAATTCCTTTAAATAGTCATTTAAAATTACTTTATGTTATAATGTTTATCATTTTATGAACATTTTGACTCTCCCTGTGAAGGATTTTTAAAACTTCTTCACCTATTTCCCTCTACTTTAAACATTCCAACCCTCTATTTAGACCCACCTAAATCTTACCCACTCCCTTACGACTCTTCCCAACCTCAAAAACCTAACCAATATCTACCTCCCAGCTTATAAAAGTCTCTTGTAACTTCCTAAGAACCTACTACCCCTACCAACATTGGTCATATCTCCTTACCAACATTGATAGCCTTAACCAATGTCGGTGACTATGTATTTCCACTAACTTCCCTGAGCCTACCTAACAACCTCTAAAAACACAAATAACTCACATTACCTAGACTGTGTCACTCTCTGTTGCACTCAGACTATAAGAATGGTATGAATATCTCTCTCTTACTCTCTCTTTCATTTTGTCAATTATTACCATTTTGTTTCAAAAAGTGGACTGTCATCCCTAAGGAAGTTTGACACTTCTAGGAACAAGTGCATAGTTTGGCAACCCACTCATATATCTACTAACAAATATTTTGGTAGTGGTGATTTCTTATTCATAGGTAGTCCTCCCTATCCAAAGAAGAGTGCTCAACATCGTCTAGATACGACATGTAATTAATCTAGGTTTTCTTTAATCTCTAATCCCTACCCTTCATCTTTGTTTCTCCTTAAACATCAAATAGATTCAAATTTTAGTGAAATAGTTTTGGCATGCCCGGTGGGATCCTAGAGTTTTCCTTGGGTTCATTACTTGTTTTAAGCGTTCATATAGGTGCATTATAGTGAAAATTTTATTCCTTTCACCTTTTCCCCCTCTTTTTCCTCAAAATGAAATATTCAACATTTTATTTTCTATTTAAAGGCAATAAACTAAAAGTTCTTCTTCCTTGTCACTCTTCTCTTTCTTTTGCCTCTAAAAGAAACTTATCATTTTTCTTGCAAGTTAAAAAAATCTCTTCTTTATCTCTTTCTTACATGCACATTAGGATAGTGAAATTCATTCTCTTTTCCTATTTCATCATTATTTTCATTCAAATCAAAACACTTCAGATTTGGGTTTAAAACTCATTGCACTTCATTATTTGCTTGCTACATATTTAGATCACCTAGTTAATTACAAGCATTATGAATGAATCATAGTACACATATGTTACACTACCAGATCACATTCATAAAATAAAACCTCTAAACTCACCTGAGACAAGGCCCATCAAGATTTCATCACTTAGTGGATCACTTTACCCTACCTAGCTATCTTACTTGGATTTCACCACCAAGGGAGAGAACCCACTCCATTCTCTAGTGGAGTATAAAGTCTAGACAAAAGGTATATTCTGGCTAAGTGACCTAGCTTGGCTTTAGGTCCATGAAGTTCAAGGATAAATCCCCTATAAAAATCCATGTACTTGGTCTAATACAAATTTCCTCTTGAGCACTAAAACTAACCTAAAACTAGCTCTAGATTGCTTTCTAGTACCTTCGATAACCAAACTCTCATCTCATATTTGATTTAGGCATAAGCCAACATGAGACTAAAATTAATCTATAGGAGTTAATAATTAGTGTTTGTATGCTCTTTTTCTGCTTTTCTATTGCATTCTATATTTTTGAGTTGGTAAGGACATTTTTACATTGATTTACAAAATCAACACTATTGATAATACTCAAGTTGTATAACCTATTATATCAAGGTTTTTGAGTGTTCATTCTCCTTATACAAACCTCTTATATCCTCTATTTTGCCTCTAGGTTTCTAAAACATTATATTTTTTATCTCTTAGGACTCCAAAGTGACTGACATTGGTTAAATCCATCGATGTCAGCATACTTTAACCTACCAACATTGGTCAAGTGATCGACATCGATGACTGTGTAATTTGGTTATTTTTAGTTTGCTCAAAATAGAAAGTTAAAACAACCTACCTACCCACACCCAAACCTAGTTTTTCCACACTCTATCACTAATACAAAATTCTAAGACTATTTATACTTCTTGTTGCATGGTATTAATATGAATCCAAGCTAAAATTCTTACCAATTACGCAAGCTAGCAACAATTCCCACCTTCTCCTCTTGTCATTGATTCTATCATGGAGCATACTTCAGATACATAGCATAATTTGAGCCCTAACCAAATTCCTATTGTGTCTAAATGAGATCAAGATTTTTCTAGATTTGTGGCAGCCCTTCAACATTACCTTGCCATGATCCAAACCCGTAATTCTTTGAGTGACCCACTATATGGTATGTCAACTTCTCTGATGGAGACAAATTCAATTTCAAATGTCTCCACTATGTTCCCCATGGTTACTTAAACCACCACTTCAATAAGTAACACAACCATAAACAATGTCCAAAGTTCATCATCACCAACTACCCAATCCCACCTAACCCCTGTTGTGACTTCCCTACCTTCACAACCATAAGCAGTTCAGTCAAGTCTAACCCCATTTCAAAATTTTGTGGTACCCATCCCGTCTACTCTCACACCTATAATTACATGAGTTATGACTCACCCTTCACCCAATATAACCATGCCAACAACCCAACCTACAATAACAACATTCAACCAAAGTATTATCTCTAACCTAGAAAGATAAGCCCCTTTCATTTCCACCCCCTAGCCTATGACTCACTACCCCTATGTTACGTCAACACAACCATAGCAAGCCATGTCATATGCTACCTCTACTTCTTATCAGGGTCCTTATAACTTAGAGGGTATATCCCAAACCAATCCTCCTCGAAACCTCATTAAGATGATGATGGACAAGATGTCTAGTCTAGAGACATCTGTGTCAGGTTCAAAGTATGTGTTATCTTATGATCAGATATGAAATGATCCCATCCATCCTTTTGTACCTATTTTCCCTTAACCAATTCAATGGTAACTCCCCAAATTTACTTGTTTCCATAGTAAATAGGACCCACAACAACATTTGTGAGCATTTAGACATGCTTGTTATTTAATAGGACCCAACTTGCATAATTATTCCTAGACCATTTCTCTATCAACATTTCTAAAAAGTTTCTATTACAGACTTTTATTCTATTAAAAAATTTGATGATGAGTCTATCATAGATTTTTTCACTTGCTAGGTAGGCTTAATCAATCAAATCTCCTTATATTTACCCCAACTTGATCTTATTGAGCTCTTTTCAAAGTCATGTGCTAAGAACATTTCATCCACACTTTGAGTACAAACTTTCTGCAAATTTGATGAAGCCTTTACAATGGTGCAAAAACTCAAGATCTAGGCTATAGATGAATATAGGGTCAAGTTGCATAGTAAGAACACCAATTCCAAATCAAATGACTCTTCTTCTAAACCTTCTCCTTCTAACCAAAAATCTAAAGGCTCTGCCAATGCGGTGGTCATTAAATTAGCTTCTTCCAAAACCACAAACCAACCTAATTCCTCAACCTCACAAAATATGACCAAGCAATTTCAACAATAGTAAGAACAAAGATGAGACACTCCCACTAGGGAATCATATACTTCCATTTTCGAGAAACTATTACAACAAGGAGCCATAACCCTTCCTCAAATCAAGCCTCCTATACAATTTTATCCCTCCCATCCTATTCCTACTTGATATAAGGAGGATGAGTTTTGTGGCTACCATCAATTCAAAGGCCATAATTCTAATAACTGTAAAACATTCAAGAACATTGTTCAAGACATGTTTGATAGGAGTGATCTCATCTTGGATAACCCTAATGCACCTGCTAATCAAAATATGGATGTGTTCAAATAGATTTTTCCTAACCATTCACCCAATCAAAATAATGTTCAGACCATGACTAATAACTAATGTGATCATAACATCCATATGGTCAATATCGTCTTTCCTTTACCTCTAGTCTAACCTCTCCCACAACAAGAGGCACCCATTTTACCTACTCCCCCAAAATCAATGGAGTTTGTTTTGCCCATCCTTTTTCCTCAAGTAGAAGAGCCTAATTCACCCATTCCACTCCCACATGAGGAAGGGCCTCTTTTACCTCTCCTTTTGCCACAATAAGAGCCTGTATTTCCAGTTCCTTTTGCACCCATTTTACCTATCCTCTTACCACTTGAGGACCACACCTTACCAATTCCTCAACTACATGTTGAGGGGAACATCATTCCTATGTTATACCATTTTGATGAACCTTATTCACCTACCTCTCTTCCATTGATGGAAGGTAGTACTCCATCCAATCCTCCTTCATACCTAGAGGAGCTAGTGTTATCTACCCCTACATTAGATGAGAGACCTATTGTGTCTACTCTAATTTAACATACTTTACCACTTCTTTTACCTATGGAAGATCATACTTTACATGTTCTTTACCCACATGTTGAGGGAGAAATTATACCTATGCTCTACCCCCTTAAGAAATCTTCTTCGCCTACCTCTCCCACACCCATGGAAGATCATACCTCTTCTCCCATCTTTGTTGAAGAAGACCCTATTATGGATCTTTCTCATCTTTGGCCCAAGGTAGCAGAGGCCAAAAATTTCCCTCTTTCTCAATCACCTAAGCCTTCTAAATAAGCAATCGTAAGGCCTACGTCAACTCCATCTAAACCCTTCTCATGGTTAGTGGAAAATATAGATTTTCTTGACTCAATGAAGCTAGTTTATGTGGCATTTTAGGACTAACTTAAAAATCCTTATCATACACAAAAAGTGTCATCCTCTACTTCCAATCCTCTCACTACCCTTTACCCTAAATTCTTTGACAAATTCAGAGCTTCTTCACCAAAATCACCAAAAGCTCATCCTTCTACATTAGAGCCCTCACCCTTGTAGGCATCTACCACATTAAAGAAGATCAGGTTTTTAGGCATTTACTTGGTCTCTAATCTAATTCATCTATAGGTGAAATTAGATTTGACTCTCCAACCACAAGTTAGAGTTATACACCATAAACTAAGGAAGAATGTTAAGATTCCTAGATCTCATTGATCCTTCCCTCTTCCACCCTCAACTTTGCCTTCAATTTTGGGACCACATATCTCTACTTTAATTATGTCATCGTTGATCCAAATGAAACCAAAGGCTAATTTTACCTTTACTACTACCTCTACCACTTAGTAGGCCTTTCACATCTGATACTATGGCACCTACCACTAAGAAAGTGTTAGGAAAACATGTGGCTCCATCACCACGTAAAAAGGTGCCATGCAAAATCACCCTCATGACTCCTAAACCAAAGAAGGTGTCCACCCCTATTACAACAACAAGTGTTATCCCACTTGTAGGCTCTCAGATATTTTTCCTATGCCAATTATTGCAATCCTCTATAATAACTCTTCCTCTCATTAAGTCTTATAACCCTGTTAGATTGGAGTCATCTTGGTTTGATGATACATAAGTGTGTCTATGTCATCATTTACCTAGACACGATACTGAGAGTTTTAAATCTCTCACGATAGTCATTTGGCAACACTTTGATATCAACACTCTCTTTTTTGATACTCCCATTAACCTTCTTGTTATTCTACCCATGGCATCCATAATGCCTCATACCGTTCCACCTGAATTCAAACCTAAAGATGTTGTCATACCCCCTTTGCCATCTCTTTCACCTATTTTTCAGATCAACATGGTTAATGTAGCCACGTGATCATAAAATCAAAAGGATAAAGGAAAGGAAAAGGTAACTTCCCCTTGGGCTCATCCATTCTCCAAAGACACTCCTCTAAATCTCAAGATTTCCATCTTGGGTGTCCTAAAACCAACATCTTTAGAAGTTATTCAAAACTTGATGGTGAAACAACTTCACCAAACCCTTGTAAAAATGTCCTTGTATGAGTTAATCCAAAACTCACCCAAACACCATCAATCTTTGATTAGTGACTTACAAGTGGTTGAGGTACAACTTGGTTAGCTCTCTTAACATCATCTCCCTGATTTCCTTCAGTGATTTGGAAATTCCACTTCAACACCTTGAAGATCATGATTATGCCCTTTTTATCACTGCATATATCGATCAAACTCATGTCAAAAGAGTCATGATTGATGGAGAAGCTAGTATTAATATTATCTCTGCCCATGCCTACAAATAGTTATCCCTTACAAATAGTGCTTCACTCCTTTAACAATACCACAGCTACTATGGTGGGCACTATTGTCTTACATATTCATGTGGGTCCCTACATAATTCTTATGCTATTTTACATTGTGTAAGGATATTTCCAATATAACATACTACTCAGATGACCTTGGATACATGTTATAGCATGTGTGCCCTTGAATTTGCACCATTGTGTCAAGTTTGAGCACAATGGGCAAGTGCATGTTATTCCAATCAACCCACCTCCTTTCAAAACATGTAACATGACTTATATCCTCAATGATGTTCTCATTCCATTAAAGACATAATCTCCTCTGTATTATACTTTTGAAGATTCCACAAGCTCCACTACCTCAATTACACAAATATTGATAACACAAATTCTTGATAAAGACCCCATAGAGAAAACTTTCAAGCATTTGTCACTCAGAGAATATCATTTGTTTACACTCAACATGTTTCATACTTCATAATAGTATTGAAAGCTTCATATGCACCCTAATTATGATCCCTGTATTGGGATGGTCATCCCATATGGTCCCCATAACCTTTGAACTAATTTCATATATGGGAGAATTGATCGATCTCCCAGTGTCAACAATCCATCCTCTTCACCACAACCATTTACCTTTGACTTCTCTTTCCTAGGCAAGCCTAGCTTCACTCACACCTATATTTATAGGTGTGCCTAGAAAGGATTTAGTTTGGGTCATTACAATCAGGGTGTTCATATGCCTATTGAATACCCCACTAAAAAAACCATTGAAAATACCAAAAATTGGCATGGAGTGGGTTTTGACGAACCAACAAAACCCACCAAAGCTTCTCATATACCAATTATCAAAGAGCCAGTCTCTCCTTCTCCATCCTCTCTTCCACCGTCACCTACTAAATCAGAGGTATCTATACCTCTTAATTTTTTTTTAATAAATTCCATCCATTTGGGCTCCTTCACCTATCACCTGGGTAAGGAAACAAGTCCCTTCCTCTCATTCATCCTAAAATGATTGATGGAGACTTTCCCACTATAAACACTATCTAATGTCAAGATGATGACACTATTATCACATACATGGGTATAGATGATTCTTATATCTAATGATCACTCCCATCCAAAACACTAGCTATGTTAAATGAGTCAACTATTGACATCAATTTGCCCTCTCATGATAACCCTCGTGTCCTTAAGATTGGTCAATCTTTGGATTCCTCTAAGTAAGCAAATTATGCCACATTTCTTAATGACCATAGTAAATCCTTCACTTGGTCTTATAATGACATGCCTGGTATTGACCCCTCTATCATCACCCATAACGTTGTCACCAACTGAGATGCTAAACCTTTTAAGCAAAAGCTTCACAAAATGCATCCTCATATTGCTCTCATTGTCAAAGAAGAGCTCCAATGCCTCCTTTCTGTTAACTTTATTCAACCCATCGACTACCCATAATGGGTTTATAATATTATTCCTATCATAAAAGTCATAAGGGGAATCTATATTTTCATTGACTATCATGACCTAAACCTCATTTATCCAAAGGATGACTTCCCTTTACCAAATATCAACGAACTTATTGATCTAACAGCTAGCCATGAGATGCTATCACTTATGGACAGGTTCTCAGTTTATAATCAAATCCTAGTTACTCCTAAGAATTAACATAAGACAACTTTCATTACTCCATAGTGGACTTCCTATTATCGGGTCATGCCCTTTGGGCTAAATAATTTTGGTGCCACCTACCAACACACCATGACTTACATCTTCCATGATCTCCTACACAAAATTATGGAAGACTACATGGATGACTTACTTGGAAAAACTAAACTTTGCCAAGATCACTTGATGATTCTCAAAATTATATTCACTCATCTCCTCTAATATAATGTTTAACTAAACCCAAAGAAATGTGTCTTTGGTATCCTTTCTAGTAAGCTATTAAGATTTATCATTTCTCTCTATGGTATTGAATTCAACCCCACTACGGTTTGAGTAATACTAGACATGTCTCCACTTACTAATATCAAAAAACTATGTAGCTTTCAAGGCAAGCTTCAGTCAATCCATCGCTTCATCTCCTAGTTGTTAGATCGTTGCCAACCCTTTCACCATCTCCTCAAAAAAGATGTCTCCTTCGATTGGAATATAGATTACCAAGAAGCCTTTGACACACTCAAAAGGTATCTATTTTCCCCACTAGTTCTTATTCCACCTATGGAAACCCAACCTTTCTACTTTTACATCTCTATAATAGACCATTCTCTGGGTGTTATGATTGCACATCGGGATGATCACCATCAAGAACAAGCAGTTTACTACATAAGCTGCACACTTATTGATTATAAAACTTGATAAACCCATACCAAAAAGCTTTATCTCACATTGGTCTTTGTAGATTTCAAGCTTCGTCATTACCTTTAAATCATGAAAACTATGTCATCACCCATACTGATCCCCTCAAATACATGCATTCCAAGCCATATCACAACTAATGTGTAGCTCAGTGGCTCATGCTCCTTACTAAATTTGACTTGGAATTTATTCAACAAAAGTATATCAAGGGGAAAAAAATTGCTAACTAGTTAGCTATCACCCCTTTACCTGATAAATAACCTTCAAACCTTGAATTCCCTGATGAATCTATCACAATGCTCTCCATCGATGACATATCCTATCAAATGATAATGTTCTTTGACGGGTCTAAATGTCAACATAGTGGGGGTGCAAGGGTCATCCTCATTCCTCTTTATGGTGAGCCTATGCCTTTATCATTTAAACTATATTTTGAATGTACTAACAATATGGTTGAATATAAATCTTTGACCTTAAGGCTTCAAATGGCTATTTTCTTAGGTGTCAAATCAATAACCATTTTTGATGACTCCCAGCTAGTGGTTAATCAAGTTAATGGTTCCTACCTATGCAAAAATAAAATTCTATAATGATATAAACATCATGTAGATACGCTATTGGAGTCATTCCACTCCTACCTCTTATAAATTATTCCTCAATCTATAAACAAGTTTGCTGACATAATGACTTCTCTTACTTCACACATACCCTCTTCCTCAAAAATCTATCACTATACATCGCTTAACATTACCCTCCTATGTATCAACTAACATCATTTTTATAGGAAATGTAACACACAACCCACATGACTTATGGTACAATCAACTCATGGATTACCTCTCCTTTTCTATTACCCCTTTGGACCTCTCCAATAATGGGAGATGTTCCTTCATGAAACATGTCATTCATTACACTATGCTAGGGGGACTTCTCTACAAGTAAGGTTTTGATGGTATCCTCCTTAAATGCCTCATTAGTATTGAGATCCCCTTCACCATTAAAGAAGTCTATGATGGGATTTTTGATAGACATTTCAATGGTAACATAGTTTCCAAATGTATCCTTTGACTTGGCTACTATTGGTCAACACTCCATCAAGATTGTAGTGATTACATTCAGTGTTGCATCAAATGTTAACAACATGCTAACCTCCTTCACATTCCAAGCCATGCCTTATAAGTTGCCAAAGACTTTTGGCCCTTCTCCCAATGGGTTTGGATCTAATTGGTGAGATTAACCCTCATTCATCTCTCTATCATTGTTCCATCATTACTGCTACTAAATACTTCACCAAGTGGGTCAAGGCCATTCCTCTCATTTCCACTAAGGTTGACAAAAATTTTAACTTTATCAACCATCACATCATCTGTCATCTTGGTGTCCCCCATTAAATTATAACATATAATGGCAAATCTTTCAAAAACAAGACTATCCCAAAGCTTTGTGATTCTTTTGGAATTAAATTAAGCTTCTCATCATCATACTATCCACAAAAAAATGGATAGGCAAAAGCTTCTAATAAAACCTTAACCAAAATCCTCATGAAGGTAGTCAATAATACTGGCAAGGATTAGCACATGCACATTCCTTTTGCTTTATGGTCTTACCGCACTAGCATTTAAACCCCTATAGGTGTTACACCTTTTTCCTTGGTCTATGTGATGAAATTTGTTTTGCCTCTTGAGGTCCAGATTCCTTCTCTTCACATCTCTATATAGGACATACTTACCAATGATGACTTTCATAAAAAATGTTTAACTCAACCTAGGTTGCTTGATAAACATCGTCTCATAGCCCTCAACCACCTCCAAATCTATCAAGAGCGTATCAAATGTGCTTACAAAAAAAACCTCAAGGAACAAGATTTCAATATTAGAGATCTTGTCTTAAATGAAAATCAACATGTGATGAACATGGAGAAAATCAAATAGGGTAAGTTTGCTCCTAATTAGCTTGGAACCTACATCATAACTCACAAGTATGGCTCGGGAACTTATCGCTTGTCTTCTCTTGAAGGAAGCCTAGAATCTGAGCCTTTAAATGCTTTGCACCTATGACCATTCTTTTGTTAATCAAGTGACTCTTCACCTCATGTTTAACTTGAGCTCATCCCTTGAGCAACCATATTACATTCATATCCCTTCCTCTTAACCCTTATTCCTACACACTTAGTTAACCTACAAAGTGATATGGTTTTTCCCTCAGAGTGGAAAGTGTATAAGCTTATATAGTCCTGTCCATGACTAAAATTAAAAAATAAAAACAAATGGGATACATAGACAAGTTACAATCTCTCAGGTCATGATTCTCAACATAGACTGCTCCCTTGAAGGACATCTATTAAAAATCAAAAATAAAAGCTTAGACCACTCCCTTA
The DNA here is from genome assembly GCA_037957365.1 of Torreya grandis. Lineage (NCBI taxonomy): Eukaryota > Viridiplantae > Streptophyta > Pinopsida > Cupressales > Taxaceae > Torreya > Torreya grandis. The sequence continues at coordinate 460,790 of JARHVA010000185.1, forward strand.
AAGGATGGCTAAGCCAAGATTTATTATCAAGGGAAATAATGACCTAGAAGCTTCTCGTATTGATCAGCTTCATATAACCTCAACACAAACAAAATCCATTTGTAGGGTTTCCGCATTAATTAGCTTACACAAAAAAATAAAAAAATTTAAGTCATGGAATTGCCCATAGGAGCTCTAGGGTAACCCACAGAAGGGGCATAGCATCCCCACTAAAAAGATTATGCTACCCAAACACTCTCATTCCTTTTACCCTTTTCCCCTCATACCCTTTCAATAGACTTTGAACTCACTTGACACAAGGTGAGTACGACGCTTCTCTAACAAAAAAATGGTCAAATGATGCAAAGCATGAAAGAGGCTCATACTCGTGAGCCTATTTATGTTGTGATTATGGTCTTTGACAATAAATGAGCATCGTGCCTCTTTCTTTCCCATCCCACTCACAGTCAATTTCTCTTCTAAGATCACATCTCACAACAAGATTCAATCACCTTCTCACCTTTTTGCTAATCTTTCTTGATTCTTAGATTTATGTGTTTAACAAATATTATCACTTACATATCCATCTCAAGCAAATATACTAAATAACTACCCAAAACCATACTAAAACCAACAAACCATTGCCCATTAATCTATTTCATATAATCCCATGTGAAATACACCAAACATGCAACCATAGTTTCTCTAAACAATAATAAATAAGAAAACTATCAAGCCTACACCATTTATTTTAAGGATATGCCATCACAAATATGTAAAAATGCTGAAACAAAAAAAAAACATACCCAACCCATTAATTTTAAGCATACACCATCACAAATATGGAAAAATGCTAAGATGAAGCTAACCAATCAAGTATGCATATACCATCACACATATGGAAAATGCTAGGCTAACTCAACTAACATGATCAACATTAACATAACATAAACATCTACATCATTATAATAAATTCAACATCATCACCATCCCATAAACATATTTCAAAATAACAAACTCTCATGTGTGTGTGTGTGTGTGTGTGTGTGTGTGTGTGTGTGTGTGTGTGTGTGTGTGTGTGTGTGTGTTAAATATGAATATACATCTATGAATCATATCAGTATCATCTCTCTCTCAAAAATTACATCTCTCATCTTCAGCTTGCAAGTTGGTGTGTATAAAGCATATATAACAACATCAAAAATATCATCTAGCCCTCATAATACTCAAGGCTATAGTCATGGTCGTGAAGTATCAGTATCATCACCACCCTCTGCCTGTCTATGTCTACATGAGCTAGAAGCCATGGCACATGTCACTGATCTCTCCTACTCTCTAGCCTTAGAATACCTTTGAATTTTTGGTAACTCCCTGATGGCTCTCTCATAGTATACAATCTCATCTAAAGTAGTGGTGTACCTCGCTAGAGATATAGTCTATAGTATACCCATCAAACCTACTATAGGACCCTATACTGGTCCCTATGGTAGAGGAGTAGCTTATCATGTTGCTCTCAAACTATCTCTCTCTACCATCAATGCAATAACCTGGCCCTTTATTGCCCTGACCTATCCCATTAATGTAATCACCTATCCCTATAATATCATAACCTGCCCCTGTAAGACCACAACTTGTGTTTGTGCTACATCTCAGGCCTGTATAGTTGCATCTCAGGCCTATACAGTTGCATCTATCTCTCTCATCACTCCCTATAAATCAGTGGTGGCCTCCTAACCTAAACCATGGGATGCAGACCTATCCACTATGCAAGATAAGTCATTGTGCATCCAAGATTTACAACACCCAAGCCTACTAGTAGCTCCTCAAAATCTAGCCCAACTATCTCTTGGGGCAAAGGTAGGGTTACCTCTATATCATCCCTCCTATATAGAAGAAAGGCAAGAGGCATGTCCTATAATAATCCAAATTGTCTCCTAACCCATGCCATGGGTATCATCTCTAACTCTCCAGTTCATCTCCCTTTGACCCATAATGTGCTCTATAAATTGACAAGCTACTCTACCTATCCTCTAAAATTAGGGTATGTCAAGTAGGGCCTCCAAAAAATATCTATAGGAATCAATCCATCTATTAGATGCCTATAATAATTGATGTCCCACACTATGCCATATACTCGTGTCTGGGCCATACCCTCTCTCCACTATCTAAACCTGACACTAAAATTGATTGTAATCATGATGGGTAGCTCCAATGGCTATGTCACCATGATATGCTCATATTCAAAACAATAGAGTAAATACCTAATGCACAAACTATACCATCACCAAAACCTTGAACCCCATAACTCTATGTATAACTGTGTGATAAAATTTGGACCCCATATATTATTCATTACTCAACCATCTATGCTAACACACCTATCAATGAAATCATAAATCTCCCCCGATCCATGTCTATAAGTGCATATACTTTAATCCCTATTATCATCAAGATAATCAATCAGTGTTGCCTCTCATTGGTAGTATACGGTGGCTCATAAGCAAAGCTCACCAAGTGATAAGTCACCTCGCTAACATGCTCTCGAAATAATGTTTCCATATGAATATCATACTTCTCTCTTGAAAATGAGAAGAGTTCCTCACCCTAGAGAATCAATCATAAAATCCTATATACATCCTCCTATGTCATAGTCAACTCCCCAGTAGGCAAATGAAAAGTGTAGGTGGTGTGATCCCACCTCTCTATCAAAGCTAAAATCAAGCTAACATCACATACAACCTGGTAATATTATCACACTCCTCCTAACCCTATAGCTACCATGTGATCCCACTCATCCATGGTAACATCAATCCTCATCCTCATTAACAACATAGGTAGTTGATCTCATAATGTATACTCCTATCTAGCCTGCATCCACACACACAAACCTCAAGTCATAAAATTTACAATATAAACCTCCACCCTTTTTCTCTTCTCTATGGGAGAACTACATAGGCCTGAGGCCCTCATCTGAGCTATGTAGGTATCACTTAGTCAACATGAGGTCTTCTAAGGTTAGCTCAGTTGTATACCCACCTACGTATCTAACCTATTAACCCACCTAAAACACTATGCCTAACTGGCTATCTTTCAACTCTAGGTCCTATGGCCTATATCTCAAACTCTAAGTCCCATGGCCTATATCTCATGCCCTCAACCCCATAACCTATCTTTCAAGCCTTAGGTCACATGACCTATTTCAACCTACCTTTTCCTAACCACTTCCCTTGACAAATTTTTAACCATACCTCACCCTTTTTCCTGACGCACTGGGAGAACTACATTAGCCTACGGCCCTCACCTAGGCTATGTAAGTAGCACTCAATGGACATGAGGTCTTCTGAGGCTAGCTCAGTCATTAGGCTCATTGACTAACTCAATTGGGGATCCAAAATGGACCTTTTCTTCCTATTTAGTATTTTTTTCCTATGATCGACTTCGATCTTATATGTTGATATCGATGCTCGGTGTCAGCCGACATTCGCATCGATGTCAACTGATGTCGGTGAGCCCCACTAACATCAGTGACTAGTTTAGCCCTAGGGCCGAACAACCCACCTCCAAAATTTATATTTTTTCCTAAAAACTACCCCCAACTCCTCCCAAATTCATCCAAACCTACCCTTACTCAATTTACTACCCCTTTAATTTTACTCTCTCCCCCCAACCATTCAAATTTATCCCAACTAACAAATTAACTATCTTAAATTAAAATTCAACTCAAAGAGCATCCTACCTCATCTCTCCATCTCCTTTAGGCTGGAATGGCTAGCACTTGTGGTGGTGTGCCTCCAGTTAGGTCCCCTCCTACCTCTACCATATTTTCCCACACCAATACTCTTTCAGTCACACCGTGGCCCAAAAAGCACTCAATCTAACCCTCACTCTCACACACTCTTCTCAACCACTTATCTCTCACCAACTCACCACAAATAAACAAGCTAGGGTGTTATGTACCTAGGTATATGATATATGGGTTGATGGAGATGCCGACATGTGGCACACATCCTTTTAGTTAGTTATATGGGTACAATATATTAGGATAATAGAGTAACTTGTGGAAGTAGTACATTGGGTAATGGTCAGCCCACATTGGATTAGGAGGTTACCCGTCCATGGGTTAGATAAATGTATATATATAGGAGATGATTATCATGGTAAAGATATAAAGTAAGCATTGAGTATTCTATTGTAAGACGATATTGGAGGTTGTCCCCTCGAAGAGACATTTTGGAGTTATTCCTTCCTAAAGGAGTATTATATGGCGTTTCCCTACCTTGAGGGTATTTATACATATATTGAATATCAATATCATTACAAGTGGTATCAGAGCTTCGATTTGGAAAATTTGTGTGGAGTGAAACACTAATTTCACTATATCTTTTGAAATATAAGGAATTTTTATTTGAAATTTTTACTAAAGATGTAAGAAAATATATTGAAAGCGTAGTAAAAATTTTAGAATTTTTTGATTTGTTTTGAGGGAGTTATTGATATTTTAGGGTTTATAATAATTTCACTATATCTTCCGAAATATAAGGAATTTTTATTCGAAATTTTTACTGGAGATGTAAGCAGATTTAAGAGAAGTCTAGTCAAAATTTCATATTTTTTTGAGTTGTGTGGAGTGATTTTTTGCGATTTTATGGATCAATTTTGACATTTTAGGGTTTCATGAACCTTAATTTTTTTTGTGGATCATGGAGTTGCAAATATTTTCAGGGGAAGATGATATTGATGCTAAATAATGGTGGCTCCTTTTGGAGAATCATTTTAGAAAAACTTTTGGGCAAAGACGATTAACCCCTTTTTTGTCTGGACCTGCACTAGATTGGTTTGATCAGTTGAGCTGTACAAAAAAGTTTTCTTCATGGAAAGAATTGGAACAGATTTTTTTAGATCGATGGGCTATAAAACAAGAAGTAGAAAAAGAAGAATCAGTAGAAAAAGAAGAAGAAGTTGAAAAAGAAGAAGAAATAGAAGAATCAGTAGAACAAGAAGAAGAAGAAGAAGTAGAAGAAGAAGCAGATGAAGAAGAACAAGAACAAGAAGAAGAAGAAGAAGAAGAAGAAAAAGAAGAAGAAGAAGAATTGGATGATAAAGGTTCAAATAATTTGGCTCCAAAGAAATTTGAGTCAATTTTTCAATTTCATGGATACATTCAAAAGAAGAAGGTGGTTGTGTCCATAAACCCTACCAGCAAGTATAACTTCATTAACATGAATGTGGCCAAGCATCTACATGTTCAACCAAAGAATATCAAAGAGGTTCAAGTAGATGGTAAGAATATTTCAATGTTTGAAGATCTGAAGCTCGTTATGGAAAAATATGTTTTGCATTCAGATTTTTATGCTTTAGATATGGATGATGTGGATATAGTTCTTCGATATTCATGGTTAGAGACTTTGGGAACAATGAATATTAATATTCAAAAAAATTTCATGAAGTTTTGGTATAGGAAAAAGAAGATCACTTTACAAGATATCATAGTGAAAAAGGCACCAATAACACTCCAGGTAGATCATGAGGATAAGATGGAAACAGGTGATGAAGAACATGATGAAGATTCAAATGATATGGATAAAGACACACTAAAAATGAGCACTTCATCTACTCAAGAGACAAAGAAGGAAAAGGTTGAAGAGGTAGAAGAAAAGGTGGATAACGTCAAAGTATTGGAAAAGGTTAAGGTATATAGACACCCACATCATCATGAGAGGAAACAATCATGGAACCAGGTGAGGAAGTGTCATAACAAAAATCATTTTGTCTATATAAGAAATAAATTTTCAATGGATATGCATGAAATCCAAAGAAAAAATACTATGGCACATGGAATGAATGGGGAAAGCATTATGACTATGCATGGAAGAATACCTACTATGGTCATGGTTGGAATCAGAGAAGCGTAGCAGAATATGGTACATGGAATAAAAAGAGGAATAATTATGCTTGGACACCAAAGCAGTATAATTATGATCATAAACAAAATCAGAGGAGCACAATGGATTTTGGACACAAGCTTGGAGAGCTATCACCTACGAAGATTGCATATGGATGGCTAGATGATCGAGATTGGAGACAAGTGTATAATGATTTGAAGCACACTCATTATTTGGTTTCTTCCTATGTTTCAGGGACGAAACATGTCAAGGAGGAAAGGAATGCTATGTACCTAGGGATATGATATATGGGTTAATGGAGATGCCGACATGTGGCACACATCCCCTTAGTTATATGGGTACAATATATTAGGATAATAGAGTAACTTGTGGAAGTAGTACATTGGGTAATGGTCGGCCTACATTGGATTAGGAGGTTACCCATCCATGGGTTAGATAGATGTATATATATATGAGATGATTGTCATGGTAAAGATATAAAGTAAGCATTGAGTATTCTATTGTAAGAAGATATTGGAGGTTGTCCCCTCGAAGAGACATTGTGGATTTATTCCTTCCTAAAAGAGTATTATATGGTGTTTCCCTATCTTAAAGGTATTTATACATATATTGAATATCAAGATCATTACATAGGGATATCCTATGCCCCACAACACTCAAAACTCTTTTTCTCTAATCAATTATCGCAAATGAGTTTTGGTGGACCACCAAACCCATTTTTGTCAGATTTGGTCACCCACTGACATCGATAATCTTGACCTAAGACATCGATGTCAACAATAATTCCTACCAACATAAGTGATGTAATTAATGTTGGTAACCTTAAAATTAGATTTTTTAATTCCAACCACTGCCCTTTGGACTACACCCTCAGTCTGGGGCAACTTGGAGATCACGTATATCTCCCTAACCATGACAACAAACTTTGGAGATCACATATATTTCCCCAACCATGACAACCAACCTTGGAGATCACTTAAATATCCACCCAAGATGACTCTGATCAAAGATCATGAATATCTCTTTGATCATTGACCCTTTTGAACTTGTTAGTATGTGGAGCCTAAAATCTTCATCAAGGAGCACATTACCAAAGTTGCAGGTTTACACAGTCACTGGCGTCGGTCAGGAGAGATCGACGTCGATCAGGAGCATTTGAAGAGACGCCGACGTCGGCAGAGATCGGCCGACATCGGTCATAGGCAAGCAGGCAGGAACCGATGTCAGTTACCTGTGCATCTAAAGAGCTATTTTTGAAGACAAAACCGAGTGTTTGCATGATGAGATTAAGTTGTAGTCTTAAGTTCGCATCTCTATTATTAACAAGACTATTTTTAGAGTCCTTGTTCAAGAGGGATAACTGTTGGTTGTAATTACATGCTCAAGTTTCCTAATTCTATATGTAGAAAAGATCTTCTTAGCTTATTGTAGTTGTAGTAGTTCATTGTATGTGAATGTTGAAGAACAGTACATAATTGTATAGGTGAATCAATCTAGGTTGTTGGAGTTGATTGTACTTGAGAGAGAGAGCTCTTGAGGGAAAGAGATCTAGAGAGAGATCTATACATTTGAGAGAGGTGTGGAAGAAAGAAGTTTTTTCAATTGTATTCCTTCTGTAAAGAGTTTAATACAAGTTTTTAGGGTGGTTTCTTGTATCTCTTGTTCTTTGCTATTTATCATTCTAGTTACTTATCTATCTGATTCAATTCCGTGGTTTATTACTTTCATAAGTGTAATCATATTGTTGGTTGATCCCCAACAAGTGGTATCAAAGCTTGGTAGTAGGTTTTAGAGATTGATATCCAATAAGTGGTATCAGAGCTCAGGTTCACTAATAGGTGGTTCAGATCTGTGTAGTGTGTATTGATTACAGGTTGCTCACAGGGGTTTCTGTAGGAATTTATGTTTAAGTGGGAGAAGCAATGGCAAAAGAAATTAAATTGAGAATGGAGAAGTTTAATGGCAAGAACTATCAACATTGGAGAATGCAGATAGAGGACTATCTGTATCAAAAAGATCTATACTTACTGTTAGGTGGGATTGCAAAGAAGCCCAAAGACATGAATGATGAAGAATGGGAAGTTCTTGATAGAAAGGCTCTGGGGTCTATAAGACTGAGTCTGGCATCCACTGTGATATCTAATTTATCACAAGCAAATACAACGGTAGAGTTAATGACTACTTTAGCAAATTTGTATGAAAAACCCTCAGCTTCAAATAATGTATATCTTATGAAGCAGTTATTTAATTTGCATATGCAGGAAGGTGGATCTGTATCTAATCACCTGAATGATTTCCATGGAATTGTTAATCAATTAAGTTCAGTCAAAATTGTGTTTGATGATGAAATTAAAGCTCTTTTAATATTATGTTCTTTGCTTGAAAGTTGGCATAGCTTGGTAATGGCAGTTTCTAATACTGCATCTGCTTCGAATGTTTTAAAAGTAGAGGATGTTGTTAGTGTTATCTTGAATGAGGAAATTCGTAGGAAAAGCACAGAGGAAACATCAGGGAATGCTTTAAATTTTGAGAGCAGGGGAAGGCAAAAAGAGAGGAGCAAGAGGAGATCAAGATCTAAGTCTAAGGTGAGAGGTAGATCCAAATCCAGAAATGGCAAGAAGCCACAATGCTGGAATTGTGAAAAGATGGGGCACATAAGTAGAGATTGCTGGTCAAAGCCTAAGGAGGACAATCAGCACGAAGGAAAGGAAGAAGCAAAGGTTGCAGGGATTGCACAAGATGCTTTAATATTCTCTTTGCATAATAATATAGAATCTTGGGTATTAGATTCTGGTGCATCTTTTCATGCTACCCCTAATAAAGAATATTTTAGTGACTATATCTATGGAGATTTTGGAATAGTGTATTTAGGGGATGACGAGCCTTGTAAAATAATTGGCAAAGGTAAAGTGTAGCTGAAAATGCAGAATGGCAACACATGGGTGTTGAGAGATGTGATGCATGTTCCTAGCTTGAAGATAAATTTGATTTCTACAGGAAAGTTAGGGGATGAGGGTTGTACAGTAACTCTCACAGCAGAATCTTGGAAGGTGACCAAGGGTGCACTTGTTATGGCCAGAGGTAAGAGAGTTGGTACTCTCTATTTATGTAATTGTGTTACTAACAATTCTCCTTCTATATTATCTACTTCAGATGTGGATGCTAAATTGTGGCACTCAAGGCTTGGCCACATGAGTGAGAAGGGGATGTCAATTCTTAAGTCTAAAGGTAAGCTTTCAAATTTGAAAAACATAGATCTAGAATTTTGTGAGCATTGTGTGTTTGGAAAACAGAAGAGGGTGAGTTTTCTCAAGACTGGGTCAACAAAGAAAAGGCATAAGTTATAGCTTGTTCACACAGACGTGTGGGGACTGGCTCAAGTTGCTTCTATTGGAGGATCACAGTACTATGTTACGTTCATAGATGATGCTACAAGAAAGGTATGGATCTATTGTATTAAGAAGAAATCTGATGTATTTGAGACTTTTAAGATTTGAAAGGCTATGGTTGAGAATGAAACAGGCAAAAGATTGAAGTGCCTGAGATCTGACAATGGTGGTGAGTTTTGCAACTTTAAGTTCAGATATTATTGTTATATGCATGGAATCCACAAGCAAAGGATGGTTCCAAGGACACCTCAGCAAAATGGAATTGCTGAAAGGATGAACATAACAATAATGGAGCGTGAAAGGTGTATGAGATTGCATGCTAGTTTGCCCTTAGATTTTTGGGTAGACGCTGTTGACACTGCAGTGTACCTAATTAATAGAAGACCCTCTACAGTTCTAGATGGTGGAATTCCATAAGAGGCATGGATAGGTAAAAAGGTAGATCTCTCATATCTCAAAGTTTTTGGTTGTGAAGCCTTTGTGCACGTAGATAAGGAAAATAGAAAGAAGCTGGATGCTAAGTCTATGAGGTGCACGTTTATTGGCTATGGCTCAGATGATTTTGGTTTTAGATTTTGGAATTTAGGAACTAACAAGGTAATTAGGAGACGTGATGTTGTTTTCAATGAAAAAGTGATGTATAGTGATCAAATGAAGAAGCTGAATCAATCTGGGCAGAGCAATGGGGAATTGGACGAGGTGACGGTCCAAAATGAGCTCACGGGAAAAATAATCACTTGTAGGAAAACATAGAGACCAACGTCGATAGGTCAGGAACCAACATCGGCAGAATAGAAACTGATGTCGGTCATCCAGAGACCGACATCGGCAAGACAGGCACCGACGTCGGTCAGAAAGAACTGGTGTCGGCCAGTAACAGGTCTGCAGGTGACCGAGGTCGATCACTATCAGAGAATTTGGGCGGACAGCGTGTTGTGAAAGAGTCTCAGACGCCCATCAGGAGGTCAGAAAGGGTAAGTAAGCCTCCTATCAGATATTCCCCTTCATTATTCTATTTATTGCTAACTGATGGTGGAGAACCAGAGAGTTTTGAAGAAGCATTACAGGTGGAGTCCAAGATTCAGTGGGAGCATGGCATGGTTGAGGAGATGGAGTCCTTGAGAGAGAACCAAACATGGGATTTGGTTGAGTTGCCAGCTGGTAAGAGGACACTAAAGAATAGATGGACCTACAGGTTGAAGGAAGGTGAGAATGGACAGATGAGATATAAGGCCAGGTTGGTAGTGAAAGGATTTGCACAAAAGCTAGGTATTGATTTTGGTGAGATTTTTTCTCCTATTGTTAAAATGACTTCTATATGGATTGTACTGTCTTTAGTTGCTATTGAGGATTTGCATCTTGAGTAGCTAGATGTTAAGACAACGTTTCTTCATAGAAATTTGGATGAGGAAATATATATGGAACAGCCAGAAGGATTTGAGGTCAAAGAAAAGGAGAAGTTAGTGTGCAAATTGAAGAAAAGCTTGTATGGCCTCAAGCAAGCTCCTAGACAGTGGTATTTGAGATTTGACAGGTTTATGACTGAGCATGGCTACAGTAGGTGTCAATCTGACCATTGTGTGTATTTTAAGAGATTGGATAATGGTAGATATATTATCTTATTGTTGTATGTAGATGATATGCTAGTTGCAGGATCACACATGCAGGATATCTCTGAGCTTAAGGTGAAATTAGCTCAAACATTTGCCATGAAGGATTTGGGAGCAGCAAATAAAATCCTTGGCATGAGCATTAAGAGAGACAAGAAAAATCACAGGTTGATTTTGTCTCAAGAGGTTTATGTGAACAAGGTGTTGAAACGGTTCAATATGCAGGATGCTAAACCGGTAAGCACACTTTTGGCTAGACATTTTAAGTTGAGTAAAGAACAATGTCCTAATTCACATGATGAGGTAGAGTACATGAGTAAAGTTCCATATTCTTCCATAGTAGGGAGTTTAATGTATGCAATGGTGTGTACTAGACCGGATATTGCCCAAGCAGTGGGAGTTGTAAGTAAGTATATGGCCAATCCAGGAAAGGAACACTGGAAACCAATTCAGTGGATCTTTAGATATCTGAGAGGAACCAGCAGTAGGCACTTGTGCTATGGAGGTTCAGATACTTCTCTACATGGTTATGTAGATTCAGATATGGCAGGTGATTTGGATGGCAAGAGGAGCACCACAGGTTATGTTTTCACTGTTGGTGGAACGGTGGTTAGCTGGATATCAAAGTTACAGAAGGTTGTTGCCTTGTCAACTACAGAAGCAGAGTATATTGCAGCCACAGAGGCTAGCAAAGAGATGATATGGATGACACGGTTCATGGAAGAGCTTGAAAAGGAGCAAGAGAGTTGCAGACTATTCAGTGATAGTCAGAGTGTCATTCATTTGGCTAAGAATTCGGCCTTTCATTCAAGAACAAAGCACATACAGCTTAGGTACCACTTCATAAGACAGGTATTGGAGGATGGTGAGTTGAAGCTGGAGAAGATCCATACAGATAGGAATCCTGTTGATATGTTAACCAAGCCAGTTACAAAGGAGAAGTTGAATCTTCATTCAACTTCTGTTGGTCTTCATGATTGAGTTGAAGATGGAGGAGCTAGAAGATGTTGTTGTACAGGTACTGGTGCAGCTGTTTATCTCCAAGTGGGAGATTGTTAGGGTGTGGAGCCTAAAATATTCATCAAGGAGCGCATTACCAAAGTTGCAAGTTTACACAGTCACTGGCATTGGTCAGGAGAGACCGACATCGGTCAGGAGCAGTTGAAGAGACGCCGACGTCGGCAGAGATCGGCCGATGTCGGTCACAGACAAGCATGCAAGAACCGATGTCAGTTACCTGTGCGTCCAGAGAGCTATTTTCGAGGATAGAACCGAGTGTTTGCATGATGAGATTAAGTTTTAGTCTTAAGTCCGCGTCTCTATTATTAGCAAGACTATTTTTAGAGCCCTTGTTCAAGAGGGATAACTGTTGGTTGTAATTTCATGCTCAAGTTTCCTAATTCTATATGTAGGAAAGATCTTCTTAGCTTATTGTAGTTGTAGTAGTTCATTGTATGTGAATGTTGAAGAATAGTACAGAATTGTATAGGTGAATCAATCTAGGTTGTTGGAGTTGATTGTACTTGAGAGAGAACTCTTGAGGGAAAGAGATCTAGAGAGAGATCTGTACATCTGAGAGAGGTGTGGAAGAAAGAAGTTTCTTCAATTGTATTCCTTCTGTAAAGAGTTTAATACAATTTTTCAGGGTGGTTTCTTGTATCTCTTGTTCTTTGTTATTTATCATTCTAGTTACTTATCTATCTGATTTAATTTCGTGGTTTATTGCTTTCATAAGTGTAATCATATTGTTGGTTGATCCCCAACAGAACTAACCTTGCATTGTTTATCTTGACCACTTATGCTACCTCACTATAGTTGAATATTATACACACACATGTATATCAAGTGTTTTAGATCATGACTAAGCTATTCCTATCACTTGCAACCTTTTATGTCTACCAAGAGCACTTCCTACCTCAAATACCTAGAACACATGGACCATTGGAGCTACAACTTTGATCATTTTAACCTTATCAGCTATCACTTACAAGTTTTGATTTGGTTATTTCTATCTGAATCCTCCTCACCTTTACCTGTTATTTATTTTATCAACTATAACTCATAGTAGTATATGCATAAGTAGTGATGTCACCACATTCTCACTCAACATTCACCCACCTAATTAACTCCTTATAAAATTGGTACCTAATTTTAGATTTTCCTCCATCGGTTTTCATTTTGATGGGGGATACCTCATCTCATACCTAGAGCATCCAACTCCTATTTTTGTCTTACAATTTGTCAATACAAATTACAAGATAAAAAGGGGTAAATGTAGACACCAAAATTACATCACACATATTCATAACTCCTTGTGTCAAAAACCCCCTCAATCCCCTTTTGATAATTAGCCTTCATAACCCATGTTTTCACCCCTCACACATTTAATTAATTTAAAAATATTTAATTAAGTTAATTAAAAATTACTTATGCCACCTTACCTGGCCACCTCATCCTAAGATTAATTCTTACCCTCTGAGTCACCTTAAGACTAAGTCCCCTAATCCTAACTACCCATGACTTGTTCTCACCCCTGACATAAATTCCTAACTACATTCTTCTTAATCTTGCATTTCTAATGTTTTCTAATGGACACCACACTTGGTAAGAGAAGGAATAGAAAATAGGCTAAAAATATCCCTTTTACCTATTTTCATGCCACCAACATCAGTCAACCCTTGGCCAATGTCAATGGGATCGGCGACGTCAATTACTTAAGCCAAATTCAAAGCTAATATTCAGGTCAGCAAAAATCAGAAAAAACTCAATCATTCATATACAAGCTTTGAGATTCAAATTTTTACATCTAGGCTTACCGTTACTCTACACAAATTAGTCCAAATTAAGAATTTGATATACTGCACAAATCTTAAATTATTTTGAATCGGTAGCACATGATTATCTTTTTTGGTCACATATTGATTCAACACGCCTCATTAGATCCATTTATCCAACACTCACGGTTCATCTATTTCACCAGCTAAATATATCTTTGTGTTTTGTAATTCCTTTAAATAGTCATTTTATAATTATTTTATGTTATATTATTTATCATTTTATGAACATCTCAACTCTCCCTATGAAGGAGTTATAAAAATCCTTTGCCTATTTCCCTCTGCTTCAAACATACTAACCTTCTATCTAAACCCACCTGAGTCTTACCCACTCCCTTATGACTCTTCCCAACCTCACAAACCTGACCAACATCTACCTCCCAGCTTAGAAAATTCTGATGTAACTTCCTGAGAACCTATTGCCCCTATCAACATTGGTCATATCTCCTTATCAACATCGATAGCCTTAATTGATGTTAGCAACTATGTATTTCAACTAACTTCCCTGAGTCTACCTAAACAATCTCCAAAAATACAAATAACTCAAATCACCTACACTATGTCACTCTTTGTTGTACTCAAACTGTAAGAATGGTATGAATATCTCTCTCTTACTCTCTCTTTCATTTTGTCATTTATTACCATTTTTTTTTAAAAAGTGAACTATTGTCCCTAAGTAAGTTTGACACTTCCAGGAATAAGTGTGTAGCTTGGCATCCCACTCATATATCTACTAACAAATATTTTTGGTGTTAGTGCTTTCTTATTCATAGGTAGTCCTCCCTAGCCAACGAGGAATTCTCAACATCATCTGGATATGACGTGTAACTAATTCGATTTCTCTCTAATCTATAATCCCTGCCCTTCATCTCTATTTCTCCTTAAACATCAAATAGATTTAAAATTTAGTGAAACACATAACATCAGAATTTAAATAAATCTAAACATAATTAGGTAATGTAAGATGTATCTTATAATCTAGCATTGCATAAGGGTGTCAAGATAGATGTAATCAATGTTTATAGTGGTAAATATGTGTAACTACCTAGGAGGATGGGGCATGATGTCTATCATAGCTCCCAAGAGGAAGGGTGGATGTATGAGATCCCTCAAGGTATCAAAAATTGGTGTGTGTGTAATTAAATACAAGTGTCATGATATAGAAGGATAAAAGGAATCAAACATACAAGCACATGAGGCATGTAAAAGATAGGCCAATGGGGCCATAATACAAGGGACATGGTCACATGTCACTAAACCTAAGAATGAAGACATACAAGGACATGTTCAAATGTATACATACCTAAGAAATAAGTAATTTGGTATAGATCCACATAGAAGGACATGTTCAAATGTCTATATATTGAAGAAGGAAAACACACACAAGGGACATGGGTACATGTCCAAGGCATAGAAATAGAGAAGTGGCACAGAGCCAAAGAACAATGGCATGTTCAAATGCCCTCAAAAATGGCATAAGCATAAGAAACATAATCAATTCTAATCTAAGATAACTAGAAATGAAAGCATGTATAATTATTTAGTATAAATCTATGTATATTATAGGATGCATATATACAAAGTCTAACTAGTGATAGTTGAAAAAAATATAAGCAATGAGTAATAACCAATATCAATATAAATGAATTCATAACTAGAATGTATAGTATGTAAAGATAAAACTTGGTTATAACAACTATGTAAGAGATGCCCCAATGGGTAAATGTATCAAATGTATAAACCTGAATCAATGTAAATGCCTCTAATGGGAAGATGATAACTAGTCTAGATCAATGTAGTGGACCCGAGTCCTATTTGGAATCTGCAAGCACTCGACAAGAACAATTGAAGAATATGTGTATGATAAAATTGACTATACTAGGATAGCTAGAAATATGCAATATCTGGTAAGTAGTAAAAATGTAAACATAGCAATGCATACAGTCTATAAATTTTGTGTTTTCAAAGTATTTGAATGTTTTTATATTTTGACATGTTATATTGTTTTTGTATTTTCTAAGTAAAATCTATATATAAGCAAATAAAAATAAACTATGTACAAGAAGCAAGGTAGAGAAGGAAGTATGTACAAGAGTAAGAATCATATTAACTAATGAGTCTCATGGGAGACTCATTATCATAGTGACCTATGTCAAATAGGGGAACTATGATTGTGCTTATGGTGTGAAAGGGCAAATGTGAGTCCATTATTTGTTGTGTTATATAACCTGAGTCTGAAACTGCTTGTGTAGTGATGCTTTGATGTTGTGGTACTAACTGTGATGCCATGTGAACTGTAGGGGTTTTAGGGACCCATCTGGTAGAAGTAGAATCTGTAAGTGATGTAGGTGCCCTATGATGAGAATCCATAGACCCTAATATAACTGATCTCAACATAAACTAATTATAGGAAGGTCCTCTATAATCTATGACATATCATTGATGCAAGGGTCTCTCTAATAATGGTCTCGAAGAGAGAGTATGCATGCATGTAGATATTTTAGGAGTATACTTGGCCTACTCTGAGGACTCTGTTGAACACTATGACATATGCATAAGATTTGTACTCTCTGTTGTAATTAATAACCATGTAATATTTGGTAATGGTGTTGGATCTATAACGGGTGTCTGTGTTAGAACTATAACTAGAACTGCATGTGGGATGGGTAGAGGATACTTATATGAGACACCCTCAACCTTAACCACCTGATTAGCATGTATATACTTTAGGCATCGGTGTATCATATATGGGATGGCTTGGATCTGCTGTAACCATGGCCAACCCAATAATATATCAAATACACCTGCACTAGGTATTACTAGGAACCAAGTGGTTATGTGTGCTAGTCCAACCTATAATGGAATCATAATCTCCCCAATGGAGCTCTAAATTTGGCCAATGAAACTACTAATTATTGTATCTATGGGTAATATATCTTTCTCTATGTAGCCCAAGTGTTTTAAGAGTATCGTGGTTTACATGTTTATGCTTGACCCATTATTAACCATAACATTGTGGATAGGGTGGTGGTCTATGTATGCTTGTATGAAGGGTGCATGTAAATTTGTTTCATCATCCATAATATCCTACTCTAAAAATGTGATAAGTGGTCTAAGTGGCACTATAGTGTGATACATGCCAATAATTGTATGTAGTGGATGTGTCTCCTCTATAACAGTGCGATAGGAATTTGGTGGTGGATGTGCCTAGTATGTGTAGTGAACACTTGATGTGCCCCCTACCTCATTTATTTTTTGCTTAGGGAAAGGATATGAAATATCTTTAGTGCCTTTTTCTCTATTTTCTATTATTTTGGTGCTTATGTGGGTGTGCCCACATCAATAATGTTATCCTTAATGAGCTATTATATCTTGTGCTTTAGGCTAATGCATTTATTTGGTGTGTGGCCTAGTGCCCTATGATACTCATAAAATACACTTGAAGCTTAACTCTTTAAAATAGGTCATGTCGTATCAACCTCCTTAATGGGAGGGAGAGATATGACATTGCATTCCAATAGGTGTTGTAGAACTTGTGTTGATGACTCTAGAAGATAAATGAAGACTCTATGTTGAGGAGTGGATAAAACCAATCTGGGAGAAGGTTCAAAAGTTACGTTAACTATGGCATTTTAATCAATTATGTTTTCTAGGCCCTTCCCTTGTATGGAGGTTTGTTTGTAATCTTAATAGTTTATTATGATTCATTTGTGTACTCGAGTTTGCCCATTGCTAGGAGCTTAACCTCTCTTTTTTTTAATGTGTGGCACATATTTGTAAATGTGGAAAACTTCTTAAACAAGATATCTACATGCAGTGCTAGTAGTAGACTTTGTTTAAATATATCTTGAAGCTCTTTATCTAACATAGGGCTAGTCGATTTGGATAATATTGTTTTGTATCTGTATGTACCTAAATTTGCTCACCTACATTATTGTCACTAATATTCTTATTAGTCGACACTAATTCTGCTTGATCTAATTTATCCACTTCTTAGTCACTTGTCTAATGTCTTCTTCTTAACATTTATTCATCTACTAACCTTATTCTATCCCACTTCATCATTAATTCACCTAATCATCTCTTTATCTTAATCTAACCCCACTTATCTATTATTTAGGAATTTAAAATTCCCATGACCCACCTAAACACCTACTAAGCCTATTCTTAGGCTCTTCTACACCCCTAGTCCCTAATCACCCATCTAATCCCTATTTAATCCCCCATCTAATCATCATTAACCCTAAGAAGGATTCTAAAACCCTCCAAATCTATAACCTTGTCTGTTCTCACGCCTCCTCTCTAGAAGCCTCTAAATCTAGAGGCTTTAAAGAATTTTAAATTACTTAAATAAACCTCAACCCTTGATCTCCCTCATCCAACTTCAAATCTCCATCATTGATCTCTCTCTCCAAAATCTATTTAAACAACTCAATTCCTCCATGGAAGGCCATCTTATGAATCCATAATAAATCTATGTCAATATAATCCTTCAATCACAAGCATCCAACATCCTTGATCAAGCATCATAATATCCAAAATCTGAGTCAAGGTATATCAATCCAATCTCAATCTCTTTTTATTTTGCATTTCATTTGATCATGGTGTAGAGCACCTAGCTTTAGGATTCTAATGCTATTTTGATTTGATTTTATTCATCCATTTCATTTGAATTCTAATGACTCTATCACTTTACTTAGTGGTTTGAAGTTTGAGTGATTAAATTATGTAGTTTAATCCATAAGCTCAAATTTTAGGCTACATTTTGGCAACCACAATGGGATCATCCCTCCCAATCTAAAAATTTTGCATCCAAGTGGTGTTTTTGCAAGCCTACAGGTTTAATTGGGAAAAGAATATCTCAAATTTTGTATGTTTTGCACTTATAGGTGGAAGTCATGGTTTTGAACTAGTACTTGTGACTGTGTAGTTGTGATATTATCCCAAGAGTTAAGACCTTGTGACTAACCATTTGAATTTTATAGATTGTTGTCCTTTAGACAAAACCACCACTTTTGATTTGCAATTTTACCTTGAAAGTAATGATCTTATAGAGTGATTAATGATTTTTTACTAAGCCACGAATGGTCTATGCTGCATGTTCATATCCTTTGAAAAAATTGTGATTTTGAAAGTCACGACTTTGCCCTGGTAGTCATGATTTTTTGCTACTGACTTGTGATGTTGTGGGTTTTGAAAACAGACATAAATCCCTTTGTTTATCTATTGAGTTATCATTTCAATTGACTCCTTGTGTGTTGATTCCTTGTGTTACTATGTGTCTTTTAAGGTCTAACCCTTATGTGTGTAGGATACAAGAAGAAAAACATAATCATCCCAGAGTCTGGTAGTTTAACTACAAGCTAAAATATCATTAATCTTTGAGTTGTGGTATTGACATGTGAACTGTGGTTTTGCCTATGATAGTTGTGATATTGTATATTTTGATAAATCACCAATAGTTGGTCATTATCCTCTAAACTACAGTCTTTCTGTCTAACCTTTTCCATTTTTTGGGTTGCCTAATCATCATATTGTCTACCATTTAATTCCCAAGGGGTTTTTACTTTAAACACATGCCTATTGACTAACCCCCCTTTTTTTAATGAGGTCTTATCTCTATGAAATTTTTTGTTTGATTTGTGTGTTTTGCAGGGTCACCTAGAAAGGGCAAGGCAGGGAGGACCATCGAAAAACATACAAAACCTTATCCTTTTCCCTTCATTAACAAAATCGCATATCATGAGAATTTTTGAATTGTGACTTTGACCTATAAAATAGTAGTATTGTAGTCATAATAGCAATTTTGTCAGTTCTATCACTTTTATCATTTTAAACTAATTCTACCTAGTGGTAGTTATCTCTATGTTCTATAAGGCAGATATCTAATTCACATATTTTCTAATTAATTAAAATCTTGGGTCATTTTGATAAAATCTAAGTATCCATCTTAAAATTTTGATATATGACAAAAATTAGTTTTAATTTGCCCTAATTACTTGTAAATAAACACATTTTTGACATCTAAGTAATCTATCATATCCTACTTAGTCATATGTTATGTCAAATAGTCAAAATAAGGAGGTTTTGTAGTTTATCACAAAACCAAAACTCTTGATTTGTATCTAGTAGCATTTTTATCATTTGCAATTGCAATTTTGTCTAACTATCATGGTTTTGCAGTCTAACCATCATGACCAGCTAACTTTTGTAAAATTGCAACTCATGATATGCGATTTTGCCTTAGATTTATGGTTTTGAAATTTCTAGTTGCATTTTTTCACTATGTAATTATGTTTTTGCACTAATTTTGCCTTTAAGTGCATTTTTAGAGTTATTTTTTTTATTTTTGAGTCATTCCAGGCCTCCCGCAAGGCCCAAATCACCTTTGGTATTGGGGGTGCCAAGGGAGCTACGCTCAGACCCCACTGGGGGATTCTACCCTCAACCCCCACATCATGGCCCACTCACCCAAATAAATTATAGAGCCAAATCATGATTTTTTTAGGGTGTTTTTCTTAAGGCATATTGGACTAATGCCTTGTTTCTTATAGGGGTGAATCTAGAGGCTTATTTTGTCTTTTTAATATCATATATTGATCTAACATTTTGTCTTGCAAGTTACCACTCAAGATTATCAATAAAACTAATAATCCTTGTCTTATAGGTTACTTTTTTTGGAGTGCCACTTGAAAATACTAATTGTTTGCTTACAGGATGCTTGTCAAAGACTCATTTTGGCATTTTAAAATTGTTTTTGTCTTGTATATATCTCTTTGACCATTTTGTCATGTATATATTATTTTCATCAATTTTTCATGTACATATCTCTTTCTTGTATGTTCTTTCATCTTGTAAATATATCACACATCTAAATCTAATCAATTAATTAATTTTTTTGGCTGCCTGCTTGTCGCCTAGGGCTACAGTTGGTGTATGCTCTCTTCCTTGCATCCTTATATAAATTCTTAGAGGATCAAAAACCACCTATAAACCCTCCCTTATTTTTATTTTTAGGGGGCTAGTGACCATGGATTTCACCACCACACACTAGTCTAAACTTTTTGTTTTGATAGAATCTAAAAATTAGGAGAGCTATTGTTAGGTGCCTAAGCAGAATTCCCCATAAAGAGTTCCATGGAGTGGGGAGTTTAAGCTCCAAGATACAAGGTGGTCAAATAACATCCTATATGGACTTGGGCCCCATTATAACTTCATGTATATAAGGGATGCACTTAGAAACCTTTGTGTATACCTAGATTAGGATCCTTTGGATGTAGCAGATGTATCATTGTAAGAGTCAATATTAACTCTGAAGTAGCCATCATGTGAAAGTAGAGTTGAGAGGGTTTAGTATATTTTGTAATAGGTCACCATATTATAGCCTCACATGTGAAACCATTGGATGGTGTGGGTATTGATTTACGCACTCTTATCCATTGACTAATTTAGGATTTGTGATTGTGTGTGTGTTTTTAGGTGTTGTGTTAGACCCATGCTATTTGTGAGATGAGTCAACCTTTTACCCCAAACCTATACACCTATCTAGGTCTATGCATAAACCATCTTGTACATCCTACCATCATTATCTTGTATATTCTCACCTTGTCAAATCCATCATCTTAACCCATCACTATCATCTTATACATCCATGTACATATCATCCCCTTATATCTTTATCCCATCCCCCATTCTATATTCATCCCATCCTAGACCAGTTATACCCACTCATCATTAGTCACACCCCCCCCCACTTATCCTAATCACATCTTGTCTCATCATCCATCCTATCTTATCTTAAGTCCATACCCCATCACTTGTCATGACCTTGCCTTCATCACCCATCTAACCTACCCTCATCCTATTTCATCCTTGTTGGCTCTTTAGGTCATACCCATATCTAAAACATCCCCATCATTACCCCTTCATCACTTCATCATATTTTTCCTTATTTCATTATCCTATCACCTTCATTACATAACCCCATCCCATCTTGAGAAAATTACTCCAAGGTTTTGAGATAGTCCTTTTGTTACCCATCCACATCATCTTATCATCCTAATCCACTATTATTCAACATTTGGTTAGATCTCATACTCTGGTCGATATTTTATTAACATCTTATCACTTTGTCAGTCTCAATCTAACAAACCCATCGTTATCAATCTAATAATCTCTAGTCTAATCATGCCTATTCATAACTAGCTCCCTTCATATCATCATCTTGTTAGTTCAAATATAGGCACCCATCAAATCCTTAATCCTTTTGCCAACTTGGCTAGGCATCGTTGATAGGATTTTAGTGCCTATTGAACTATCCATATGAAATGTGACCTTAGTCTTATATCATCCTAATCACATTTAGTAAACCTCATCATCATCACCACCTATCATACTAGCTCAGTCTTTGGACCCACTTTGTTCAAGGAACCATACTTAATCCATAGACTCCCTCCCATCATCCATCTCTTATCATCCATCCCCCATGGAGTTAGACCCTGCTTTCATAGACCAATACATAGCTATCAACAAGGATGAGATCCTCCTATGGATTATTCTAATGGGTGTCCCACTTCCCAAAGGTATTTATCTACTTCAAATCATTGCACCTCCCATCCAAGCCCCTTCATGTGAGTCCTATACCAATCCTCCACCAACTAGCCATAAACCATTCATTGCCCATTCCCATACTAGTAAAGGGAATCCAATCTTGGCCACCTCAACTACTACTAGTCCATCCACCCAGTCATATCAACAATCATCCAATCTAAAACCTAATGCTTCCACATCTAAGTCACATAATGAAATGGGTCCATATACCCCTCTTCCTATGTCGTTGGAAGCCCTTTTCAAATAACTCGTCGCAACTAACATGATGGTCTATCCACCTATCCAACATCTTAATCCCACTAAACCTAAACCCTCTTGGTATAAAGATAATCAATATTGTGCATATCACCAAACCTGGAGGCATACCATTAATCGATGTCATCCTTTCCAAGACTATGTCTAAGACCTCATTAACCATGGTGACATAGTGATTGAGGATGAACTAGATGAGTCTAAATCCCTGGGTGCACAAGAAAAGGAATTCCAAGATTCCATTCCCAATCACGATCAAGTCCTTCACCTTCTAAGCCAAGGACAAGACACCACACCCCTCCTCCATGATCCCACCATCTTCAACAAATCCTCCATCGAATATGAGTCTATTCCTCATAAGCCTAGTCCTTCCATCTCTCATGACTCCTTCTATGGGATTATCATCCATCCATCATCTCCCTCTCCACCATCACATCAAATACCCCTTATTGAGAGGTCAATTATGAACAATAAATATTCTACTGGTAGCATTGCATCAGAGTCTACATTGAAGTCAACATCAAAAGTCTTATCTTCACTAGGATCATGTTCAAAACCCATATTTGAATCAAATTCCTCTTTAGAAACATCATCCCTCATCGATGTTGCAACATATATTGATAATGTTTATATTTTTGTTGATACTCCTAATCCAAATGCCTCCAATCCATCACCAGGCATATATTTGAATCTAGATCAAGATTTTGAAGTCATAACAAAATTATTTCAAGTTTTATCTATCAAAGATAATCAGAGCGAATTTGATCCTATTCTGGATGTGTCTCCTATAGCTAGTCTTCATGATCCTTTTGTTGATCTTGAGGAGGATTTTTTTGATGTTAAAACTAGGTCTCCTAATAACCCCTATGAAGGCCATGCTTCTCCATCACCACTCATTAAACTCATCATGCCCTCACCACCACCTTCATCCATCATGGACCCTTTCCTCCCTGATGATGATCACTTAATCACCTCCCTCTATAGGGATGAATAGGAACATATATCATTAAAGCCTTTCTCAAGTAATATAATATGTGCCATAAGTATAGAGGTCTAAGACCACATTCTAAAAGTCATAAATCATAATCAAGTCATCCTTGATCCTATCAATTAAAATCAATATGATTCCATTCATCAACCTAATTCAATTATGTCTTCCCCTCGTAAATCCCAATATTAAGCACTAGATGAATGTCAAAGTCAAAGATCACTCTCCCCTAGTGAAGCCCAAAATTAGGCACCAAGGGGTAGTCAAAATGCAAATAATATCAAGAACATGGTCAATCATCCATCAAGTGATCAGATCAAAGATGAATCACAAAGTCAAAGTGTCTTGAATCTCCTGTAGTATTTTGTCAATTGGCACCAATCAAATGAAGCATGTCCTACATCTCCAATGATGTATGCAACTGCTAGTACTAATATTCCATCACCCATCACCCCATCCTATCATGATCTTATCATTCATTTTAGTCCTAATCCTCCATCACCCATCACTCCATCTTATCTTAATCCTATCATCCATCAAAATCAAGATATAATTGAATCCATACCTCACATCACCTCCCTGGGCAACATTATCTCTCCTAGGGGCAATGTAGACACCTGGTCTAAATATATGGAAGGGCCTCCATCAAGCATCAAAAAAGGTCACACAGACCCTAATACATCCAATAATGTGATCATAGCATCACACATCCCCAAAATAGGTGTTGGCTAGAGATCACTATAATTCTTTCTTTCCTTCATCTCATCCCCATATCCAATAAATCAAGATTCCATTCCAAAAAGTTAAAAAAAAAAAAAGAGGTGAAATAAAAAATCATTAGTCCAATGGTGAAAACCAGTCATGTGGCACCTTGGACAAGTACCATGATGAAAACTGATCTACGACATCATGGTATACTAATCCATTATACACATTGAACCTTAACACTTGGGGGAAAAATATGTCCATACCCTATCCATCCATCCATATTTGTCTTATCCCTCATCAACTTTATCTATATAACCCATCTGCATCATCCTTATCCATATTATCCCTTAGTCCATCATTTCTACCCATCATCTTTCATCATGTCACATTCATTCCCATCTTGACCTTTCGTAAGGAATTGGAAGCTATCTTGAGGACTGTCTCAAAATCATCTTGGCATATCCTCTAATGGACACTCAGACAACTAAACATTTGATTCCTTCACATTGTGGTCATTGGCAATCCCTAGTATATTCCTTCCTTGGTACTTATATCCTTTTCATCATCATCCTCATCCTCTTTTCACTCATCCATCATTCCATCCATCCTCATCCCAGTTGCTAGGCTTGGTATGACCTTTGTTATTAACCCCATTTGTATAGTGTACATACATATCCTAAAAATCCCTAAAAATTGAAATATGTCAAAAACCCTAAAAATCATAAAATTTGAAAAATCCAAAAATATTCCATGATGTCTTTTCTTATGCCTTTTTCATTATTCACACCCATCTTACCTCCTTCATCCCCCATCCTAAACATTGTATCTTATCTTCCATCTCCTATATGCCATTCTTGGACGCTATGTAGTCTTGAAATCCAATCCTAGTGGTCACCCATCCCTTCATATATTTAATCATCATCCTCTTGGCCTAGGTATTATTGGCACACATTACCTTGTCACAGAATTCAATCTGGCACCCATCACTTCTTATCAGTTGCCTTTTCATATCTATCACCCATCAACTCACTTCTTTGCTAGTATGAAAGGTATTTGATCCCATCATTGTCTTTATCATTATCTCTTCATATCTAGAACCCATCTAATTAGTCTTTGCTCATGTGAAAGGTATTTTATCCCATCATCTCCTAGTTTCATTGCTAGATTGAACTCTTGTAGGGTCTTGTCTATTGGTAATCCTTGTTCATTACTTTTCTAAATCACCTTCCTTGGCCACTTTTTGATTCAATTTTAAGACTAAATCAGTATTCAAAGACCTTATCATGTCATCCATCCTTTTATCATAAACTGGGGGAAACACCTCATCCTAATCATGATCATCTTATCCAAATCTAAGTCTATCCTATGTCCACAATCACCTCTTAGTCCAACCCATCACCCCATCATTAGACAAGACATTGGGACACTGCATGTAGATATTCTTGTGTGTTACTTGTTCATTTTGTTTATCTTGTTTGCATGTCTTTTATCATGTATATATCTTTTTTGTCTTATATTTTGTTTATATTGTATCTTTTTTTCTATTGGGAAATGAACATGGATGCTATGAGGACACCAAAAGTGCCCTAGAGGATGTAGAATCTGCTACTTTCCCATGTACTTTTGCACCACATCTTCTTGATCATGTCTATACATGGGGCATATAGCCAAGTGTCATATCTTTTGAATTGCTTAGACTATGATGAGCTTTATGACATTTATAATGGCCTAATCACCTACACCTCATCATTTACCTACTCATCTAATCATCATTATTCCCCTCACTAATCTAATTCTCTCACCTCATCTAATTAACATCTAATCTTTTCTACCCATAATCCTCATCCCATCATTTGAATCATATCCTTTAATTACTAGCATCATCCTCTAATAACTAAAATCCTTGTCATCACTAACATTATCCCCTAATCATTAATCATTGTCTTCATCATCATATTTTATTCCCGAGTCAGAACTACATCAGCCTGAGGTCTTTTCAGACTATGTAAGCATCATTTTGCCACTTTTCAGTGCTCAAAGATAGCTTGGCCATTATCTCCTCTATCACTCCCTTACATGTGTCCTTGTTAGGGGCATCATCATTAATCACATTATGGATCAGTTATTTGATGCAATGCAACCTTGTCTTTTGGTCACTCGATCACATCATTTCTTTTCTATCATCACCTACATCATATTAATCAATTTAGCTTTGAGCTACACTCATCATTAATCTTATCAAATCATCATCTTCTTTTGACCAATAGCTCTCCCTTGTATGTATTCTTTCTTGGGATACGTCAAAATTTTGTAGCCTTTTAATCTTATCATCGTCATGTTATGATTGATTCCCCCTTGGGATGTGTTAATAACTGTGACACCTATCATCTCCACTCCCTGTGCATGTGTCTTTTCCAGGGGCATCATCAATTTATAACTCATTTCTCAAGTTAAATTATGTTTCATCATCTATCTCGCATATAACATCCCATTCCCTTGTCTATTTGTCTCATCCCACCCATCATTTCTTCTTTCAAGTGGTCATCCATCTCATTCTTCCTTGCATGTCCCCTCAAGGGGGAATCATATCCCCTAACATCATGTCTACTAACATTCACTTATGACATGGTTTTTCTTTGAAAGACCATTACTCCTATTTCATTCTACTCGCAATTCCATTTCAAAAAGGGAAAAAATGTATGCACCTAAATCTACTCACCTACGTTATTGTCACTAATATTCCTATTAGTCAACACTAATTCTACTTGATCTAATTTATCTTTCTAATTTATCCACTTCCTAGTCATTCATCTAATGTCCCCTTCTTCATATTTCTTCATCTACTAAACTTATTCTATCCCATTGCATCATTAATTAACCTAATCATCTCTTTATCTTAATCGAACCTCACTTATCTATTATTTAAGAATTTTAAATTTTTATGATCCACCTAACCACCTACTAAGCCTATTATTAGGCTCTCCTACACCCCTCGTCCCTAATCACCCACCTAATCCCTATCTAATCCCCCATCTAATAATCATTAAATCTAAGAAAGATTCTAGAACCCTCCAAATCTAGAATCTTCTCTATTCTCACCCCTCCTCTCTAAAAGCCTATAAATCTATATGCTTCCAAAGAATTTTAAATTCCTTAAATAAACCTCAACGCTTGATCTCCCTCATCCAATTTCAAATCTTCACTATTGATCTCTCCCTCCAAAATCTATTTAAACAACTCACTTCCTACATGGAAGGCCATCTTAAGAATCCATAACAAATCCATGTCTATATAATCCTTCAATCACAAGCATCCAACATCCTTGATCAAGCATCATAATATCCAAAATCTGAGTCAAGATATATCAATCCAATCCCAATCTCTTTTTATTTTGCATTCTATTTGATCATGGTGTAGAGCACTTAGCTTTAGGATTCTAATGATGTTTCAAATTGATATTATTCATCCATTACATTTAAATTCTAATGGTTCTATCACTTAGTGGTTTGAAGTTTGAGTGATTAAACTATGTAGTTTAATCAATAAGCTCAAATTTTAGGCTACATTTTTAAATTATGTAGTTTAATCCATAAGCTCAAATTTTAGGCTACAATATTGTAAGACATAATTAGTGATAGGCTCATTTAAATTTTTATTTAATTGTGCCACTTATGCATATGATATCTTATTATTGATGTTGATAGAGAAGTGTGCTTAGAATATATTAGCTAAAGGATTGAATGTCATGATAGATCGATTTGGAAAATCATATAACCACTATAGGGCATAATCCTTGAGACTATGTGGAAATAACTTCATAAGAAGCCAATCGTTGGACACATAATCCAAGCATACTACATGAAAGGATTTTAGGTGATGCTCTAGGGCATCCTTGCATCATATAATGTGAGCTTGGGTGCCACGAAACTGGATGGTAAAATATTTGTCGCTATGTGATGTACCAAAGGTGTATACAAGTTAATGTTAGAATTCAAGGCGTGTGATGGCCTAGTTTCTCCCTTCTTGAGATGTAACAACTTAGACTTACCTCGTGCATAAGAGATTGTACAACTGGAGTTGGGAAACTAGCCAAAAGTGGTGTAGTTGTCACTAATGGTTGAATAACAATCTTGGGTTGTGTTATCTGAGTTGGCCCCACTAGAGGTTTAACAACATTATTAACTAGAGGGGTTGAAGGTTGACCATTATTTGTCTTATTCTTGATTTCTAATATGGCTTGTAAAATATGTGCATAGTTATAGCATTATCATTATATTTGATTTTTATTATTTGTCTATCTCTGAAGCCTTGTAATACCTCATCTTTGTTCATAATTATGTCAGTATCGTTAAGTAGAGGTAGTGTGTTTTGATTCTCAATGTGGACCTCATCTTGCTCTTGGTTATATTGTTCACCTTTGGATGCATTGGCATTGAATTCCACACAATTAGGGTGTGAAGGATTCATCGTTGGGGTTGTAATAGGTTCATTGTCCTTGTTATAGATTCGGATAGCAGGAATATGAATATGCTTTATAGGATTACCACCTACTCTAGCACTTCTTCTTAATGGAAGAGAGAGAGCTTTTTTAAATAACATATAATAAACAAATTGAATAGAGCTACTAAAATAGAATATATGAATTTTGAAAAATTAATAACAACTAATGAAAACAACGAAAAAAAAAGATACAAACCCTAAGAGCATCTAAAGTTAGGGTTTCTTTGCACCAATTTAAAATTATATGTAAAATGAATTGAAACTTTAATATGAAATTGATTTAATTTAGCTAGGTTGTCTATAAAAAAATTAGAAAATCAAGAGTCAACCCTAAATTATTGCACAAAAAATTAGATTAATGCAAGCTAGGGTTTGAAGTAATATTCGAAGTAAGACGAAATCACCAAATGATTTAACCTTTTAGGATTTAACTATGTAAAACCTATGTTTAAGTTAAAGCATTGAGATGTCTAAATCAATTAAATAAATTATAATAATTAAGTATTGATTTGTTATTGCATTTGATTTCCTTTGACTTTTAAAAAAAAATAATAAATAGGCTTAAATATTTATCTGGAAAGTAATTATCACAGATGATATGGGTTCTAGACAGTGCTAAGTGTCGTCAATAAGATTTTGGGCTTTGTTTCTTCACCGAACAATAATGCCATGCTCGTGTAATGTCCTTAATGTGGCACTAATGACCCTTTTGCAAGACTTTTCTTATTTTTTGGGAGCATTTGTGCCTATATTTTTAGGTCCTATTCCTGCACACACAAACCCTGGATTTCTGTGTTGTACCTGAAAAACTTGATTTAGTGTGTAAATCTTAATCCTCCTTGTAAGTATGGAACGAGTAACAATTGTGTGTTCGTTAGTAGGATAGACTAGACATCCTCCACACCGCGTTGTAAAGAGAATTACCTATGTACCAATACTCCGAAGAGGGATCAAGTCCGATGTAGTTCTCTCACCTAGTGTTTGATACAAGTGCAAGTGAATGCTAGAATGAGAGTGGACTTGGATGCTTTGAATATGCTTAAGCTTTGAAATCTTTGAAAACTGGGCTTAGAGCTGATGTAAATAGTAGTATGTAAAAGTAAGGCAAAATAGGGATCAAATACCTTAATTTTATTTAACTTGTCTTTGGTTTAAATGTGTTTTTGCATATATTTTCCATCTACATATAGAGGTCAAATACACTTGTATTTATAGAGATTTATAGCTTGTTCAGATAAGAAAATGTGCTTAGGCCTATCTTAGGAGGGGCACATGTTTGAAAAAGTATCCGTTCAAGAGAGCTAGGGTTAAGGACAATATTGCCTAGTTAAGGACACTAGCACCATGTGGTTGTAGTGTCCCCAATGTGGTGCTAATGTCCACTTGGCAGATTGTTGAGCAAGTTGGGTTGAGATATGGGAAAACAATTCTAGAACTATATTTTGACTGACTGTAGGTGACTGCAGTCTGCATAATGACTAGAAAAATGTATTTAAAACTATAGGATAGGTCTACGACTAAACTAGGAATAAGATAATTCAAACGACACTCTTAACATCCAATAATCACTTTTAAGTAATTATAACAACATAATCGACTTATAAATTTTAAATGATTAAACACACAAATTTTAAAATTACATATATTTCAAATATAAATAACTACTAAAGCTTCATACCATGCAACAACTTCATCTCAAAATTTGTTCTCCCTCCTTCCACAAAGACTTGGCACGAATGCCCTTGTTTATTAAAATATATATACTAATAATAAATCTTATAATTATTCTCAAAATTAATCTATAATGCATATATAAACAAGAAGAATCAGAGCCCACCTTTAAAATGATTTTCCCAACCACTTTAAAAGATTTGCCAAATATTTTACCCCTGTAAAATATTCTTCTAACCGTTAAAATTTCCCCCACCTGCAGCACTCGCTCATATTACTGGTTTTCCATTTCCCATTCGCATTTTTTTAAGGCATTAACTCAAGCAAAGCTAGGATCTCGTGCTCGTAAAAACTTGAAATATAGGATGAAAAATATTGAATATGATAAGTTTGAGAAGAGATTGGTAATTGACTCTTCAAATGGCATTGCTCTCTTTGGGTTTTCAAAGGTTTCCCCTCTTTAAATAGTCAAAAAAGAACCGCTTACCAATATGAAGACAAGTCTGAGAGAAGGTAATTACTTCTGTTTTAATGGCAAAGGAAAAAAGCAATCAAAACGTGTCAGATGCATTTCAAGTGTTCACTGTTCTAATTTCAAAATATTTTTGGATTATTTGGAACAGCACAAGCATTCAGATTGTTTTTTTCATCCTAAAACTAACCATTTCATCCTCACGTAGGGCAAATTCACTTGCCCTGAATTCAGAGACGAAATTAAATTCAATCAATATCTACAAACGATTAGAGTAGGTAAATGGGGTCTCAAAGACACTAATTAGAATTTTAGTCATTCGATCTGTAGTTCAAACTTCAAATTACATGCCTGACTACCCAAGGTAGGATAGGCCTCTTCGGTATGTCTTGGAATTGCTTTTATTTGATAAAGTTTTACAGTTGGGTGTAAGGAGTAGATTGATCAGCATTCGTTGAATTGATGGTTTGAAACCTGTGCATTTGGGGATTTAGATATGTCTTGGAATTGCTTTTAGTTGAAATAAGTTTTACAATTGAATGTAAGGAATAGAGTGATCAGCATCCGCTGAATTGATGGTTTGAAACCTGAGCATTTAGGGTCTCTCTCACTCTGAAAAAAGTTTATAAAGAAAAAGTACAGTTATAATGGTAACTCACTGGAACCAAACCCTTAATTGTTTTTTAAAATACAGAACAACTATTTTTCAAAGAGGAGAAATTGAGTCATGAGCAGCCGTGGGGTGCTAGAGATTTACAGCGCCCCTTGAGTTTGTTTACAGCAAAACTTTGAGATGAATGGCAATTATATAGAATTTATTTATGGCAAGTGGGAAGCATGCTATCCTAAATCCCAAAATACTGTAACAGGAAAGTACAATTTTCCATGAACAGTTAAATAAGAAAATGAAAGGTCCTTTTAAGATCTATTTTGTACAGCAGAATGCACATAGGGTATCACCATATATTCCTTATCAAGCCTATTACAAATAGGCATGCAGGCTCGAACTGTGCTACCATGGTGCAAAGCGGACATTCCCTATCCCGTGCACGAAGCTCCTAATTTTCATTTAATAAAATTTAGGAACGCCCCTTAGATGGGACCAATAAATAAGGCCCTAAAATATGTGCACTCAAAACAATTGCAATTACTAATCCATGGAATGAATCCCCTAAATGCGAATAAGCTACTGGAAATCGATGTTGAAAATCGAGATTAAAGAGCAACAATGTCACAAATGCAAGGTAGAGGCTACAGGATAAATGGTGTTTCACTTTTACCTGTAGCAGGGGTGGGATAATTCCTTATAAAATTAGGTGTAATCCTCTCCCAATCATTTCAATAATGTTATTTTTGTGTTGATGTACTTGCAATCAACAAAATATAATTTTCAGAGCAAGAAAGTAAAAACTGCAACCAAACAGTATTCCACAACATGGTTGCACCCAAAATGCTCAGCAGAAATAAAACGTATCACAATAGGTTTAACAAAAACCATATCCATTAGTACTAATGGCTTTCTGGCCAATGAAAGACTACCAGATCTTAATTTACAGGTTCAGACCCACTTGTTAAAACCATTCCAACAATGTAATCGTAACAAATGAATGAAAGGTAATCAAGTCAAACTCCCTAGGCGATTTAAGACCATGGTTCTCTATACCCATTACATTTCCCATATTACTTTGGGCTCTATAATATAATTTATCCTGTTCACAAGTAATGACTCCGTGAGATTTGCATTTGGCAAATGCCACCAGCCAACCCTCAATGTCCATGGTGAGTAAACAGTGTACAAGGGAAACCCAAAACTGAAAAAACTATATATAATCTATACAGACTAAATATGGACTGCTAATCTGTTTCAAAACAAAAGATCAGAAGCGGTCAGAAACTGATCTATGTGTCCGGACTCTAAAATTAGACTTGAAGCATTGCAATGCCCAGTTTCAATACCCAAAGGTCTGAAACTATTATAGTATTGAGCATTGATTGTGTGCTGCAGTTGTTGCAGCTTCTGGCTGAGCTCCAGTGCCTCTGATCTCAAAATGCAATTTTCATCAGTTATTTGAGCATAGTGCTGTGAAGCGATATTGAATTTGTTCAATATGTGGCCATTCTCTGCTCTCAAGTGAGCCACCTGAGCCTTAAGCTCATCCAAATGTTGTTGTTTCCTCATCCGAGACCTTCTTGCTGATTCTCTGTTCGACAACATCCTCCTCTGCCTCCTCTCATCTATGACATGTTGGTTTTCTGCTTCATCAGAAGAAGGAGAAATTGCTTCTCCATTGCCTCCAGATGTACTGCTAGAAGAATGCAGTGAATCATGAGGTGGGCCTATCTTTTCAACAGACACTCCTGATCTCTTTGTGGGCTTAGCTTGGGGAGCATTCAGATTAGTGGATGGTTGATGCATAGAATTGCTACCAATATGGATACTTCTGTACTGGGGATTAAACACAGCATGCATCTCATCACTAAGGTGTGCTTGATGGATTGGAACTGTAATTTTCATATGAACATCTCTTTGGTTTGAATGAGAAGCAAGCATCTGGTGTGATTGAAAGCCAAATAAAGAGGGCAAAATAGGGACAAACCTATCAATTCCTGGCTTTATAACTACTCTGCCTGCTCCAAAGGATGAAAATGGCCGTGATACTTCAGACTCCATTGGAGATTTTTTTGCTGTTCTAAGGAATATCAATTTGGATCCAAAATAAAACCGAAAGTGGAACTAATGTGTTGCTTACCTATACCCAATTCACCAAAAAAGGTATTAAGAGAAAAAAACCTGAGTGCAGAGCCAAAATTTGGAAGTTTTCAAGCATTACCCAAAAGAGGAAAAGGCCTATGAACTTCAGAAAAGATAAGACATGTCCACCAGATCCATGTCCAACACAAATCACAATAAGATTCGGCCCCAATTCCTTAGATTCATATTAACCACTTCTATGTCGATAAGATTTTGATTTCAGTGACTCCAATGGATTTGCTTGTCACATTAGTGGGAGACCTAAACTGAAGGCAGTACATTTGAAGGTACTTAGAAAGACACCTAATGAAGGCAGTACAATTGAAGGTACTTGAAACACCCCTAATGATTATAGCAAACAAAAACAGCTTATTGGGAGCACCCACCTAAAGATTACCACAGAAGAGAAGAAAAGGGGGAGATTGAAT
Source organism: Torreya grandis (assembly GCA_037957365.1). NCBI lineage: Eukaryota > Viridiplantae > Streptophyta > Pinopsida > Cupressales > Taxaceae > Torreya > Torreya grandis. Next base: position 494,886 of record JARHVA010000185.1, read on the forward strand.
TGAGACACCCACATCAATTTATATAGATTTGGATGGGTCTTAGTGTAACCGTTTACAGGACCAAGAGGCCACCATACATTAGTGAAAACAACATATCATACAAAAAGGCATTTTGAGGACCCACATGGAAAAGAGGAAGTTCTCCAAACAGGGGACAAATGGATAATGCACAACAAGGTTCTCATATTCTTGAAATCAATTGAAAAAAAAGTTGTGTGGAATAAAAATACAGCAACCAATTGAATTTTGCATATACAAATGGCTTGAACGTGATCACATTTCGTTCTCCATATGAGTAAGATGCCATTCCCGCCATTAAAAAATTGACAATTACCTCAGGCCTAATTGCTTCGTGTCCACATAGGATTAGCTCCCCCTGGTAAATGTGGCTTTCATAGCATGTTCATGCCCACCTTATGTTCTTGTGAAGTTTTTTTTTTTAAAGTGCCACCTATTCTCCTTTGGTTGTATGAAAGGACAATCCTATAGATTTTGTTGGATGCATGAACAACCCGCTTGACACTAATGATTTTGTTGAACTTTGGATTAGTGGTAGATGCATGCTCCTTCATAGGGCCTATGGCATAAAGGTTGTTGGGTATGAGCTTTTTTAAAATGAAGGATTAACATAGTGGTGTGGGTGTATAGATAATCGATTTTATGTAACAATTGTTAAAAATTGAGGGGTATTTTTTTATCAAAATATTTTTTTTGATTGAAGGATTAACATTTTTAAGTTCAATGTCGAGCATTAAAAGGTATTTATTTTGTTGAAGTCATTTTTTGATTGAAGGATTAGCATCTTCGTTCAAGCGTATAAATAATCTATTTTCTTATGTATTAAGGGTTAAAAATTAAGGGATATCTATTTTGTCAAAGTTTTTTCTTGATTGAAGGATTAACATCTTTTTAAAGGTATACAAATAATCGACATTCTTAACTTCAATGTCAAGAACTGAAAGATATCCATTATGTCAAAGTCGTCCTTTTTTATATATCCCTGAAGGCATTATAGAGAATCAAATTGAAGGATTAACATATTGGTTCGAGTGTACGGACTTTCTTCAATTTAATGTCAATGTTTGAAGGATATCTATTTCGCCAAAGTCACTTTTTTGATTGAAGGATTAGCATCACAATTCGGGTGCATAGATAATCGACTTTCTTCAACTTAGTTTCAAGGACCCAGGGGTATCAATTATGTTAAAGTCAATTTTTTTAATTTAAGGATTAGCATCTCGGTTTGAATGCATGGATAATTTACTTTCTTCAGCGCAGTGTCAAGGACTTAGGAATATCTATTCTGCCAAAGTCAATTTATTTATTGAAGGATTAACATCTCAATTCGAGTGCACAAAGAATCAACTTTCTTCAGCGTGGTGTAAATGATTAGCATCTCCGTTTGGGTGCACAAATAATCAACTTTATTCAACTTAGTGTCAAAGAATGAGAGGTATCTATTCTACCAAAGTCACACTTTTTATTGAAGGATTGACATTACGGTTTGAGTGCATAATAATTAACTTTCTTTAGCTTAGAGTCAAAGATTCGAGGGGTCTTCATTCTACTAAAGTCACACTTTTTATTGAAGGATTGACATTACAATTTGAGTGTAGAGTAATTAACTTTCTTTAGCTTAGAGTCAAGGATTTGAGGGGTCTCCATTTTGTCAAAATCATTTTATTTATTAAAAAATCAACGTCTTAGTTTAGGTGCATAAATATTCGACTTTCTTGAAAGTAATATCAAACAATGAGGGTATCCATTATGTAAAAGTCATGTTTTTGATTGAAAAATTACCATCCCAATTTAGGTGCACCAATAATTAATTTTATTCAACTTAATGTCAAATATTGAAGCATATCCATTCTACCAAAATCATATTTTTTATTGAACATTAATTCAAAAGTATACATAATTGACTTCAATTTAATTCTAAATGATAAAAAATATAAATTCTTGAAAATTGTTCACTACTTAAACTTAACTTCACCTTTTATGATATCAATTTTTTATATTTTATAATAATTTATCTTTATTAATATTTTATAAACCAAATAACTTTACTAACATACAAAAAGCCTTTCAACACTTCCATAATCTTTTAGAGATGCCCTTTTATATTCACATGATAGCTAAGTTGAAGGAATATGAAAAATGCATGACCTTATTAGGTGAAACCAAATCAAAAGTCATGGTGGTCCATATCCAATTTAGTTTTGATGGCCTTTCAAATCACATTCCTAGATGCGATGGAGCAACTTTAGAAGTTGCATTCATTCATTCATTCAATATTCTCAATCATGCTAGGGTAAGCAAATCAGAATTATGAGGGGGCACTTCTCTCTAATGGAAAAAGTACAACTACTTGATAGGGAGACAAAAATATAAATTGAATAAAAGCATTTTGTATGTAGTCATAATTAAAGAATATTTTCTTAAGAGTGAATGCATATGTATGTGTAAGTGATATAATTTTAAAATAAAAAATTATAGATTAATTTTACAAGTTTTTATTTAATATATTATTATTATTATTTTTAATTCTAATTAAATTTAAAGGTAGGTATAATTAGGTTTAGGTTAATTGGTTTTTTTATTTGATAAGGTAAAATAGTTTTGATCGGAATTATGAATTGGTGTTGGGACATAAAAAAGAGATAGTTTTTATAACAAGAAGACATGAAAATGATAAAAGGAAGAAAGCAACTAGCATAAAGGGCAATACACTTCCCAGGTGGAGAATAAGGTAATACTGAGGAAAACAAAGAAAAACAACCAGTCAACAAACCTTCTACCAAAAAGCAACAACCAAACTATGACCAATAGAAAGACTTTAGCCAATCTGACGTGAATGAAATCTACAAAGACAAAATAGAAATGGAACCTAGCTAAAATAAGCCAAATCTAGGGTGGTGTAGTCTTCAGCCGCAAGCAAGGGGCTATCTTCTCTCATGCCTTGAAAGGAAGGCCTTCATTGTCCACTGGGATCCCTCTCTCACCAGTACTTCTGCCTCAGATCTTAGCCTTTCTGCCTCAGAGCATCTGTGCTTCTTCTTTGTAGTGGATCCAGCAGGGGAGAGGATGGATGACACAAGAGGGGGGGCAGCATAAAGGGAGTGACTCGGGGAGGGGAGACAGGGTCGATGGGATTGGTGGGAGGGAACGAAACCGGGGAAAGGGGGTGGGACAATAGAGAGGGGGAGGACAAATGAAGAGCAACAACACACAACCGCCCTGCTACCGAAACATAATCGGGTCTCTTAGAAGTGTCTTCCGCAATTATAGAAGTGTCTTTCGCAACTGTAGAAGTATCTTCCGTAATTGTAGAAATGGGCCCAAGAGGGGAGGAAAAATACCCTTGCACTTGAGACAATTGCAGGCTAGGAGAAGATTCCTCTTTCGGACAATCCTTTGCAATAACCTCCCTAGAGAAAAGAGGAGCAAAAAAATTTCTCATGATTATGTTGCATGAAAACTCGATCAGGTGTCCCAACTTTCTTCTTCCAAACTTAAAAGGCCCAGAGAGCAAAAGGATCCCGTAACCTAAAAAGACACCTAACAATCCGATAACCAGATAAATTACAATAAAAACTTTGGAAAGAAAAACCTTCATGATTCAATTGGTTATAATTGAATAATAACGTCAATTTTTTTTCATTTGAAACCAAACTTTTCTAAATGGGTTGAAAGTCTCTCCTATTTCTTTTAAAAAATAATGAATAAATCTTATAAAAGTCTAAGTAAAATTTCTTGAAAACGAGATAATTATATAAAATCAATTTGTATGTGGCCATAAAAGAAGGAATAATTCAGAGAGATGAAATGCACGTGTTAGTGGCATTCCCCCCAACCATAATTTGTCATGAGGGGTCTACTATGGAACTTGTTGGAATTCTTAACTTTAATAGGGGGTCAGAATTATTTCCCCAAGAAAGGGAACATATAAATATTTAAAAGAAAAACAATATATTTTTGAATGATTTAGCACATATTATAGTTCCATTGTAAGGTTACGTTGTCAAGTGAACAATCATTTCTCAACTAAAGTTACACTAAAGATGAAGCAATGTGGATAATTGATTATAAATAAAAATAATTGATGAGACATAACGACAAAGATGTCAATTCATGAGTGTGTGTTAATGATACGTGGGGTCTATTTTAATTGACTAAATTAGTAGCATTAATTATTCTAGAAGTTCTTAGCTTCAACAAGGCCAATAATATTTGGACACAGAGTAGTCCTAAAGTCCTTTGGAAAAAAAAGGAGGTATTGATATAACCATGTGAACTCTCACTAAATTGGAAAATGCAAGTTATAAAGACACTGCTCGTTTCTTTTTCTAAAGCTTGACAATCCAAAGATGCCCACATAATGAATAATGGATATAATGATGGGATTTAATAACAAAATGTGGTGTTCAATATGGGAAATAAAGGTTATGAGCTTGAATATTAACATGACTTTTTATCTGTGGTTGTGGGGATAAGTAGTTATAATTTTAAAAATAAATATATTTTTTAATGTTTTTATTATAGATGATAAAGGTTTTTAGTTTCTTAACAATTTTTGTCGATGTGAGAGTTTATTTATATTTATGTTTTCGATTTGAGATAGTGGATCTATCATCTCGATTTTCATATTATTAAGAAAAATATTGATTGTGATATTTTGTGTAATTATGGGCCTCTCGATCTCAAAGTCTCCCTGTCTATCTTTATATAATTGGAAATACTCACGACTCAACAAGATCGGGGAAAGAGGCTAGACTCCTCATTCAACAATACTATTTACTTGTACACTTATGTCATTGTCTTTGTTTCGATTTATGTTTTTATTGAAAATTAACATGTAATCAAGTGTTTAACTCTAAAAATCTAGATTAGGGAATCTAAGGTTAAAGGGGATAGAGATAACTTAGGATACAATGGTGACAGACTATCTCTATAGCAGGATAATTAAATGCTAAACTCAAATATAACATATGTTGAATTCATTAAATTGAGATAGGCTAAAAATAGTAAGTACAACTATGTTAGATCTAGAAATGACAAAGAAATAATGTACTTAACTAATTTTGATACTAACATAGTTTTGGATTTGGAACAGGCAGGAAGTAAATTGGAAGAGGATTCTAGAACAGTCACCAAATTCTAGATTGGGTGCCTTTGGAACCATAGACAATAGCATCAACCTTGGATGGTTGCATCGACGTTACTATCTGAATCAAATGCAGGAGTCCTATATAGAATACCTACTAGAAAAAGATGCGACCACATAGATGCTTTTGGGTTTGTTTTCACCTTCACTCTAGTGCATTCAGATCTAGGTCATGGAATATCGCTCATGAAATTGTAAAACTTTAGTTCTTCATCTTCATAGTGACCTTGGACAAAATGGGTTAATCGGCACACAATGTCGAGCTGATCCAAAAACTCCTCTATCAATGAGCACTGCATACACATCTAATACTCTGAAGAGGGCCTCAGATCGATGTAGTTCTCCCCTATATGTTGTCATGTGTGTGAATCATGCAATATGTGAAAAGTAAGTACAAAAGTGACCTAGCTTGTAACTTGGCAAATTCAACTCTTAGGCTACTCCTTCAATACTTTAGACCTATGTATGTGTTGTCCCTATGACTTATATGAAAATATGAGACAATAGGGAACCTTTGCTTTATTGAGTGCTTGATTGAATGCTTTGATAAGTTGGCTTAGGTCTTCTCTAGGTGAAGAATGAATGAGGAGTGATTATGAATATATACCACTCATATTAGGAAATAAATTATATTAAATCACTTAGGTCGATCCTTAATATATGTTTCATTTATAAATTAGATGAATTTAAGGCACTGGACACTTGCATCGGAGTAGGACACCTCCATTGATGCAGGTGTCTGTTTAGAATGCTAGTGTCCAGGGAACAAGAAAGTAGGTACAAGCTCAGAACTTACAAAGATGAAAGATAAGTAGGTTTTAAACATTTTGTACAAGATAGTAGGTTTGAGTTATCAATATAAGACTGATTGGACTAAGAGATAGGCCAAGGGGTACATGATAGAGCATGTATGAGACTTTTGAAAGTGGGAAAGGTACAAAACTGAGAGGAATAACTAAGGCATAAGTTTTCCAAGTGTATAAGACTAAGGTACTATATAATCAATAAATATCATCTACATTTTCCCCCATTTAATCTAGTAATTAAATTTTTGGTTTAAAGAAGGAGAAATGCATACATGGGTGTGTATAACACACCTTGCCTTTGCTTGAGTTCATATTACGTGCTTTGCTAGTGACTGACCTGCAACCAAGAGCATGTTACAGTACATAATCAATGCATATAATCTAAAATTAAAAGTATTGAAATTGAAAGAATAAAGTTTAGGAGTACACCTGTGTATCGATGTAATTGCCTTGCCTATTAACAAGTTAATTTAAAAATATATATCATTATAAGGATCTGAAATTGAGATTAGGAAAAATATATAAATTTGAAAAGTGCATATATCTAAGGAGATAGAGAAAGATTGGAAGGCACATGCCCCCAACCTTGAGGAAAAGGTGAGTTTTCACCCGATAGTTGATATTCGCTTAACTTTGCAACCCAATCATACTTATAACCTAGTGAGCATGAATTAACAAATTTAACTCATACTATCAAACTGGTGAGGTTTGATGATACAATCAAGTCCAACTTGAAAACTAGGAAAGATTGAGTGATTTAATCACCTCAATCATATCAAAAGTGAACCAACTACTATAGTAGATTAGCTCAATACAATCCATGAAATTCCATTTTGGTGGGTGATGATAGTCCATAAAAGAGTGTTTTAAAATTTAAAACTAATTGAGAATTTACAATATTAGGCACACATTGCATAACATATGCACCTTACATATGTCTCATGTTGAAACTATGTATAATGATAGTACTAATGTATAGACGTATACCACAACTATGAATCTAAATCATGTAACTATGTGCTTTGGCTAATTTGCTTCTAAAGCATGCACCCACTATATATATATAAATTTGAAAATTAAAATAAACACCAATGTAGAGGACATGTTTCCAAAACATGCCCTCCCTGAACCTGGGTGTGTTGAATATCGAATATGTGTGAAAAATATGCTTCCAAAGCATGCACCCACTATATATAAAAAAATTTGAAAATTGAAGTAAACACCAATGTAGAGGACATGTTTCCAAAACATGCCCTCCCTGAATCTGGGTGTGTCGAATATCAAATATGTGGAAAATATGTTTCCAAAGCATGCCCCCACTGAATCTAAAAACTATGCCAAATGTGAATAAGTCTAGAGAACATGCTTCCAAAGCATGCCTCCACTAAATATATAATTTTTTCATGTGTGGAAGCATGCCTACATGACATGCCCCCACTGAATCTAAAAATTGTGCCAAATGTGGAGAACATGTCTCTATGACATGCCCCCACTAATACACCCCACTTTGAGGTGAGGGAAGAATAAAAACTAAAAGTTATCTCACCTCAAAAGGATAAGATAACTATATAATCTATGAATGTAATCATGTAATATATATGAGAACATGTATAGGTAAATGTAGCATTGAAGTGCATTATATAATCACATGAAGGCCTAAGATGCATGATAAAGACCGTGGTAACGTCTAAATAGTAACCGTACAAGCTTAAAAATAAAATAAGTAGACACACAAGAGCACTCAAAATCAATTTAATAGACAATGGTTTAAGGAGACTACAAACAAGGGGCATGTTCAAATGCAACACAATCAAAGGGACATGACTTAGTCAAATATCCACAAAAGTAAGGATGACATATTTAAATGTTCATATAAAAAACAATGACATGTTCAAATGTCAAAGAAAGCACACATATGCATAGGGGCCACAAACAAAGGAACACATTCAAATTCTCAAACAAGTAAGACAATAGAAAGACAAGACACTCAAAGAATTGCATAAAGGAAATCATAAGCAACTAATATAAACATATCATAGTAGTCTATGGATCAAATGTGTTAGCAAAAAATGTCAAGTGTATAGCAAATCAAGTACCCTATGAAATATATAATCATGGATAAAGTCATGTGTAAGTACATATAAGCTCAATAATGATAATGAAAGTGATCCTTGAACCATATAACCTATGAGTATCATGATCAAAGAAGCAGATGTCCCCGATGTCCATATGACATGAGTAAAAAGAAGGCCCAAGATCCGAAATAAGAATAGATCATGTATCTATATATGCTTGTATCACACTCAAGTATAATCATGACACACATGTATGTAAAATTAACTGATATGTCATCCATCAACATGGAACTAACACATAGATTCTACCAAGGATCCAATAGAGTATGTTTATGCTGAAAATATTTTTGGATTTTTGAATATTTTTGGAATATGTGAAGATGTCTATTCAATGAATTCCTCATCATCAAAAGGTGTATGACCACCTAGAAAAATTCTCAAGTTTTGTTTATATCGATGTAATGCACCATCTTCAATTTTTTTGTCTAATGGTTTACCTAAATCCAATGGTACATACAAATAATCATACCCATCATGTTGTATGCAAATCTATGTACCCATATCAAGAAAATTAGCACACATGTTTTTAGTATCTAGCTTAGCATTCCACTCAACTAGCCATTTTTGTCTAAACTTTGGTTTCAAATGTGGTTCACGGTCTAATATCCATATGGTGGAAGTTTTCACACATGGGCCATAGGTTATAGGTAGCCGAATGTATCCTCAATAATTTGACATTAATGGAGAATATATTAGTTCATTTGTAGTATGTCCCAATTATGCGATAGATGTGGTGCCACAAGTTATATCCCACATTTATTATCAATATAGGGATGGTGGCAATATGCCCCATCAATATTTAAGTAGTAATAGTTAAATCTTCATGTTTTGGTCATTTTGAGGGAGAGTTTTATTCTAAAAGATATGATTTTTTTTACATTTTCCTTATGTCAGACACCATGTGTATTCATCCTTCACTCTTATATTTATGAATTAGGTTCTTCAATGTCTCACATTGATTGGTATCATGGCCAATGATCCAATGATAATTAAAAAATGGTACTCCCTATGTAGGTAGAAGTCTACTACATGATTTATGTCTAGTAGAAGGTAAAGAAATCATTCTATGTTCAAGTAACAAAGATAGTATGGTTATCGTAGTATCATGTTGTGTTGTGATCTGTAACATCTAGTGTGAAGACTTTTGAGAAGAATCCACATTATTCACATGATGTACTTGTATTTCACCCTTGTATGGCTAACTCAATGTTTATAGCCAAGAGGGATGTATAAAGTAACAATCATTTGCATGCTCATTTGTTATTTTTGTTTTTCCCTTATCTAGATCTATTTCTATATTTTTTTCAAGTGGATTTAGTTTATACGTGTAAGGACCCATATGTTTGAATCGGTTACATGATAGGTGATCAAGTGGATCAAATTTTAATTTTTGCATTTTCTCATCTTTCATATCATAAGCTATACGATCATCACTATCATTATAATCTGAAACATGGCTATCTTTTTGCTCAATATTTACCAATAAAGGAATCTCAAATGTTGGGGGTTTTTGTATTTTTATTATATCTTTTGGTAATGGTTCTTGCTTTTTATGTGCATCTATGTGTACCTCAGAATTTAGTGCCTTATTTGCATCTGGAGATAAAGAAGCCTTTGTAATTGACTCACTTATTTCATATGTGTGTATAAACTCCAGAAGGATGCATTATTTAGGTGGTACCATTGTAGGAATGCCTTAAATTTCAAAATGAATCATTTTGTAGAATTTGAAAAGTTTGTCATCAACAAACATGGATAATAGGGTCCCATCATGTATGAATTTTACACATCAGTAAAGTGTAGATGGGACAACTTCCATTGAATGTATCTAAGGTCTACCCAAAATTAAATTATAATATAATAATTGAGACATTAACTGAAAAGTAGTTGAAATTACTTTTGGTCCCAATGTCACATCTAATGTGATTTGGCCAACCAGAGGGCTATGTGAATTGTCAAATCCTTTTATGTGCATAACCATTTTTTGAAAAATATTGGTTCTAATACCATGCTGGTTAGGAATTTTATGCTACAAATGTTTAGGCTTGATCCATTATCGATAAGCATGATTTTAATGCCTTTATTTTGCATGGTCACTTGTATGAACAAAGTCAAATTTTGGTCACTTATATCTTTAGATGGTAAATATATTGGATCAAAGGTAATGAGCTTGGCATTGTTCTTGAAATCTTTCATGATATCTACAAAATAAGTGGGCTTAATATTACTAGGAACTTGTGTCTCACACAATGCCTTGTATAAAATATCCTTATAAACATTAGATTTATTTAAGAACTCAAAGATTGAAATTTTAACATGTGTATTGCTCAATTGGTCAATAATGTCATATCCATTATATTTTATTAAAATTTTAGGTTTATGAGGCACAAGTTGTATATTAATAAGTGGTGGAATAGGTTGAACAACCTTACCTCTTCGAGTAGTAACAACATGGACCACAAAATCCAATATAATCCATGGGCCAATTATGGGTGTAGGATGGTAATTATCATTCCAATAAGATTAACGTATAATAAATGGTTGAGATCATGTATGTTAGCATCTAGATACTAGCTCTATAACATTGAAAAAGTAATTTTGAAGAGATATCAAGTATTGTTTCTGATTTAAAACCCTCTTATTATTTGCATGGATTTTCTTAATAGTTTTGACAAGGCAAGTAATATAATAAACCATAGTAATTATGACAAATTGGAACCAAAAATGGGTGATAGATACATCCATGTTTCGCATATTATATAGCAATAAGGGATCAACAATAGAAAAATAAAAAATCCTAATTGACTTAGGGTTCAGAGTTTAAATATCGGGTTCACCAAATGTTTAACACTAAAAAGATCTAGATTGGGGTTATCTAGGGTTAAACATGATAGAGATAATCTAAAGTACAAGGGTGATAAAATATATCTATAGCAGGTCAATTAGATGCTAAACTTAGATATAAATACACTAAATTCATTAAATTGAGATAGGTTAAAAATATTAAGTATAACTATGCTAGATATGGAAATGACAAAGAAGTAATGTACTTAGCTAGTTATGATGCTGATATAGTTCTAGATTTGGAACAAGTAGGAATCAAACTAGAAAATGATTTTGGAATAGTGAGAAAATTATGATTTGAGTGCCTTTGGAGCCTCATATACTAGCATCAACCTAGGATTGTTGTGTCAATGCTACTATCTGAACCTAGTGTAAGTGTCCTATATGAAATACCTGTTAGAGAAAGATTTGACCACCTGGATGCTTTGGGGTTTGTATTCACCTTCACTATAGTGCTTTCAAATTTGGGTCATGGATGGTCACTCCTCATAAAATTATAAAACCCTAGTTCTTCATCTTCATAGTGACCTTGGGGAAAAATATGTTAGTGGGAACATGATGTCAAACTAACCCCAAATACCTCTTTGTCAATGAGCATTGCCTACATAGCTAATATTTTGAAGAGGGACCTAGACTGATCTAGTTCTCCACTATGTGTTGGATTGTGTGTGAATCATGCATTTATGGAAAACTAATACAATAATGACCTAACTTGGAAATTAGTAAATCAAGCTCTTAGGATACTCCTTCCATAATTTAGACCTGTGTATGTGATGTCCCTATGATTGATATGGAAATATGAGAAAATAAGTAATATGTACTTTATCAAGTGCTTGAATGAATGCTTTGATAAGTTTCCTTAGGTATTTTTAGGTGTATGCTAGGTGAGTAATGAATGAGGGTTGATCTTGTATTTATATCAATCCATTTGGAGAAGTACCTTACATTAAAGAACTTAGGCCAACCATTAATATATGTTTCATTTAAAAATTAGATGACTTTAGGGGATCAAACACTTATGTTGGAGCAGGACACCTGCATCAATGTAGATGCCTATCTGGGATGCTAGTGTCTAGGGATTAGGAAAGTAGGTACATACTCAAAACTTGAAGAGGTGTAAGATAAGTAGGTTTTAAACATTCTGGGTTAGATAGAAGGTCTAGGTCATCAACATTAGATTGTTTGAACATAGAGATAGGCCAAGGGGAACAAGATAGAGTATATGTAATACTTCCAAAAGAAAGAAAGGTCTAAGAATTGAGAGGAGTAACCAAAATATAATTTTACCAAGTGTACAATACTAAGGTGATATATAATCCATAAATATCATCTACACTCAAACATCCCCTTCCTAATTCTATTAAGCTACTTGGCCCCAGTTTCAAAGTCTCATATCCTATGGTGTTTTTTATAAACATAAATCATGTTTTTATTATCATAGAGAAGGTCACATCATCCGAGATTTTCCTTTTCATAATATAAAACATAATTAGTGATATCATCACAAGGAATATAAAATCTAATGTAAAACCACTTAAATATTCCTCACGTTAACAGGACTAATGTTACCTAGAAAGATACTCTAATTAAATTAGCTCATACAAACAACCCTCCAGCTTACTCAAAGAATTCCATAGTTCCCCCTTTCACTAATTATCCTATCGATTCTGATGATATTATTATTATTATTATTATTATTATTATTATTATTATTATTATTATTATTATTATTCAAGTGTTACTTGTAGACTACCTAAACCTTGTTCTTCATCCTCAACAGCTTACCATTGCCCCATTTGAACATGTTGAACCCACTCATCTTACCACTTCATACAATGATGTTGTTATGGAGGATCATTGGCATATGACTTAAAAAAAGAAGGATCTCATTGAATCTAATAATACTTTTATCATAGAGGCACCACCTAAGGGTTGCACACCTTATGTGAAACATGAGCTAAAGGAATATCCCCATGAAATACCAAACAATGATCTTATTCTCTAGTTAGTAGTGGGGTTTCCACTTATGACTTGGACATTGATAAACTGGTGCCTCTTAATAAACGGTTCCTAGTTTTGATTCCAGAGATAGAATAATGTGTTCTTATTTCCCAATAAAGTGCAATTTTTCTCTTATACTGTGAGGGATTTTCAATCCCCACCTGAAAATTTTAGATTAAAAAATTATTGTTATTTAGGACCTAGAGGTTGTGTTTCTTGAAGAAGTGAAGGTCGGAGGGGTAAGATTATGATTTCCCTAAAGTAAAATGGAAATATGTGTATTTTTTCCAATCTTCTCATTCTGATGGCAATGGTCAAGTGGTGTTTAGCATTACCCCTGGGATCAATAACCTCATTTTTCAACAAGGGGAAGATCCATCCAACTATTATATTTGGATCACTATCCTTGTTTAAAAAAACTTATTGGTAGTTGCTTGGTTTATGATCCCAATGATCACCATGAATGAAATAAAAATGGGTAATGCATGGGAGATAACCCTCAATCTATTGGGTGGGTTATTTGAGGTGATTTTAACATGACTAAAAATAAGATAGATCGAAGCTAAACTAGTTTCCATAAAGTATCTCCATCTAAATTTTGGGTTTGGATCTACTGTAGGAATACATATTTGTTTTTACCTCATACATGGGAACTATAATACTCAAAAGGAACATTGGTTTACATGGTCAAGTTGTAGATTTGGTATTGACAAAAAAATCAGCAGACTCAATAGATTTTACTTATCCCCTAATATTCAAATCAAACCTTTTTCTCAAGGGATAATGATGTAGATGGAACTTACTTCTACCTTATCTGATAATCTTCATATTAATCTCAAACTTTCTCTTACTAGTGTTGATGCTATTTATAGTAAATTTCCCTAAAAACCTAATGTGATACATCTGAACAATAAGTAATGTATAGCGACCCTCGGTGCTCTTTGGAATTAAGTTTCCAAACCCAAATAAAGGGATAATTGGATCCTTTGGTTGTAAGAATCACTTGACAAATGCATCTATTTTCTACATTTTTATGGTAATATTATATTTTGGAACAATAAGAGAAGGGAATGATCTATAAGGAAGAGGCTTGAGGAAGGATCTAAATGCCTTCTATCTAATCCTTTCAACAAAAAACCTTAAGAAAATAGTTGATATAGAAATAAGATAATTTGATTTGTGTTGGGGATGGGGGGATCAAATATGCTTTTATCCTATTTGGATTAAAGAGGGGGATAAAGGCTCCAAGTTATTATTACAATAATTAAATCAAAAGCACAAAAAAGGTAATAATGTCCATCATAGACCACAATGGGAATTGTTAATATTTTTCTATTAAAATTAATAATTTTTTTGGTTATCATTTCAAAATAATCTTCATTGATGAGGATGTTCATGATGATTCCTACACTGAAATAAATAAAATAGTGAGCCAATGCATCCCCACCAAGATCATGCATGACCTTAGTGATCATCTTGATAGGTTGTTGACCCTAGAGAAATCAGAACACACTCTCTTCTCTATGTAAAATGAAAAAAAACCTAGCTTGGATGGCTTACTGACTATGTTATTTAATGTCATGTGGCCTAATATTCATGGAAATTTTTTTAAATTCTCTCTTGAGGCTAAATAAATTGGATCCTTTATTAATTTTATTAATAAAGGGCTGATAAAACTCATTTTCTAAAGGTAGTAACAATCGAGACAAAATTTTAGAGACCCATCACTCTCTTTAATACTTCTTACAAGATCATTGCAAATGTTACTACCCAACATATTAAAATTGTGGTGCAAGAAACTATTAGATATAAGTAAAAAATATTTATTAGGGGAAGATATATTATAGACAACCTAGTTTTTAACTAGAAATCTACATAATGGGCCAAAAATACTTCCCAAAATTCACTTATCATCAATCTTGATTTCATTAAAGCCTATGATTGAATTAAGTGGCCATTTATTCTCAGTATGTTAAGTTAGTTGGGATTCATTAAAAAAATTGATTCGCCACATTAAAATGTTGTTTAATGATGCCTCCACTAGACATTTAATGAATGGTTATCCCATTAAACCTTTTGTTCTTTAACAATTCATCTACCAATGATGTCCTCTTGCTTTATATTTATATGTTTTAGTTATGGATGATCTTAGATACTTGATACAACAAGAATGTGATATGAATTTAATTAAAGGGATTAATTTTCCTAATGATGCTTGTTCCCTCAACTCTCATTTTGGTGATCATAGTTTTATTTTTATTTGAAATAATGAAGAGGAAATCAATCATGACATGGATGTACTTGACTTATTTTAGGTTCTATACTTTTGATGCATAAGACACAATTTATTATGATTCAAGATAACCCCACTCCCCCATGTATTCATTTGAAGTGGAATAGAGTTTTGCATGGATAAATCACAAATATTGGGCATTCATTTGGGTCTTGGAGCCTCTCTTAGTGACATGTGGAGCTATTTTTTGAATAAATTTTAGAAAAAGCTTGACTACTAGTGATCAAATTCTAATATTTTACCAATATAATTAAAGTTGTTAATAAGGTATTTATTGTAACTTAAGTTTATTATTATTGTGTTGGGTTACATATAAAACATGCTATAATAGATGCACCAAACTTACAAAAAATTCATCTAGGCTAAGTGGGATGGCAACAAGTGTATAAAGGGCATCTACTAGAATCAATATATTCAGATGAAATACAAAGGTGGACTTAGTGTTATGGATACTTATATGCAAGATAAATGTTTGATTTATAAATGGATCATATGTGTTCTTCACAATTTTAAACCATGGAAAGTTCTTGTTCATAATTTTGTTTCCACTACTACTTTTAAATGCCAATGGAAAAAAGTACATATGCATGACAAGATGTTGCTTACTAAATAATTAAAACTCACACTTTTCCATACTTGATAGTATATTGAAATCATTTCAAGAACCTTATGAGTTTTTGGAGTGGAAAGACAACTTCCTTTGACACGGTCTTAGACTTCCCACTTCTTATATTCGGTGGAATAGACATATATAAATTAATGAGTTTTTAACCCTAAATTAAGATGGGTCAATATAGTATAGGGTTAATAATATATAAATTAATAAGCATAAGGGTGATAAACATATCTATATTAGGTCAATTAATTTTTAAACTCAGATAAACAATATTTTAAACTTCAATGTTGAGATATGCTAATATAAAGTACATCTATTGATTGATATTGCAATAAGTTAAAAACAAGAGTACATAGTTGGTTTAATATGAACATGTAGATATTATATGAAACAATATATAAGTAGACTAGATCTAGATTTTGGATCAATCATCAGATTTTGGAAACTTACATTATATGGCCTTAGAAGCTTGTGTCAAAATTAAATAGTTATGTTGACACTTGTGTTTGAGTTAGACACATGTGTCCAATATGAAATATTAACTATATATTTTATTTCCTTTGTTTTAATATGTTTTTATCTCATACACAATCTATTTATCTTTAGCAAATGATCAAACCCTAGATTCCTCACCCTTGGAATGACTGTGGGAAAAATGGTTTAGTGGACACATGTTGTTGAGCTACCCCATGGACCACTATGTTAATAGTATTTACCTACATAAATTGGAGAGGGCATAAAACTTATGTATTTATCCCCTATGTGTTAGCTTGTGCATGCATAAGGATATAAAGTGTGATAAGCAAGTACATAGAGTGACCTAGCTTGTAACTTTTAAAATATGGCTTATAGAATGATTTTTTAATACTTCAGAACTATAGATGGATTGTCCCTATGGATAATATTGAAACAATAAAGAATAGGTAAGATTTTGATCACATGAATTCTTTATTGAATGCCTTTGGTAGGTTACCTTATGAGTTTCTAGGCTTATGCTAGGTGATGAATGAATGGGGATTGGTCTTATATATATACCAATCCATTTTGGAAATATATCACATAAAATCACTTAGGTCATCCATAAATATACATTTAATTTACAAATTGGATGACTTTAGGGCACTAGACATATAGTTTGACACATGACACTAGTGTCGACATAGGCATTTAGTTAGGACACAAGTGTTTGGGAAGATGAAAAATAAGTATAGGTCCAAAACTTGTAGAAGATGATAATGTTTAACCCTTAAAATCTAGATTAGGTTTATGTAGATGTTAAAGGGGTATATATAAATGAAATGGCATAAGGGTGATAATCATATTTATAGAAGGCCAACTAGATGTTAAATTTAGATATAAGCATACACTAAATTTATTATGATGAGATAATCTAAATATAGAAAGTTCAACTATACTAGATATAAAAATTATAAAGAAGTGATGTAATTAACTTGTTATGATGCTAATGCATTTTTGGATCTAGAATAGAAAAAAATCAAGAAGGAAAGAGATTATGGAATATTCACCAGATTCTAGCTCTGATGCTTCTGGTTCTCTAGATAATAACATCTACCTAGGATAGTTGTGTTGATGCTATTATGTGTGTTTGACATTAGTGTCATGTATAGAATATATAATGAAATATAATGTGACCACTTAGATGCTTTTGGGTTCTGCTTCAGATTCACTCTAGTGCATTTAGATCTAGGTCATGGATTTTTGATCCTTATGAAATGACAAAACCCTAACTTTCTATCTTTAGATTAACCTTTGGGGAAAATGGGTTAGCAGGAACATGGTGTCAATCTAACTCCAAATACTCCACTATCAGAGGGTACTACCTACATAACCAATAATATGAAGAGTCCTCAGACTGATGAAGTTCTCTCTTATATGTTGGTTTATGTGTGAATCATACTATATGTATAAAATAAGTATAATAGTGACCTATATTGTTACTTGGTAGATCATGCTCTTGGGTTGATCCTTTAGTAATTTAGAGATATATATGTGTATTCCCTATGACTAGTATGGAAATAAGAATAAACAAGGAAGCTTTATTTAATTGAATACTTTTTGAATGCTCTTTTATCTAAATGATAGGTTTTCATAGGTAAGGAATGAATGAGGGTTGATCTTGTATTTATATCAATCCATTTAGAGTAATGACACATATTAAAATATTTAATCTAAACATTAAGATACATTTCATTTGTAAATTGGATGACTTTAGGGTAGTGGACACTTATGTCAAGATAAGACAGTAATGTTGATAATACTATTTGCCCTAAACATTAGTATCTAGGGAGTAAGAAAGTAGGTACAGGTTCAAAAATTTTAGATATGGAAGATAAGTACATTTTAAGCATTTTGGGCAAGATGGAAGACATGGGCCATCAACATAATACTAGTTAGATTAAGAGATATAGGCCAAGGGGAACAAAAATAAAATAGATGCAAGATATGTGGAATAAAAAAAGGTAAATAACTGAGAATAATAACCAAGGTTTGAGTTTGCTAGGTGTATAAGACTAAGGTGATATATAATCATAAAATATCATCTAAATCCCCCCACCCTTTAATATATTAATGAAATTGCTAGTTTAAAGGAAAGGAATGTGTACTTAGGTGTGTATGCACACCTTGTCCTTGTATATGCCCAAATTGAGTGCTTTTTTAGTGATTAACTTGTAACCAATAACATGGTACATTATAAAACTAGTGTATATAATATGGGTTGAAAGTATTTTAAATATATTTAAATTGAAAGAGAACGATTTAGAAGTACACCTGTGTGTTGATGTAACCACCTTGCCTATTGGCAAGTTGTTTTGAAAAAATGTATCATTATAAGGTTATAAAACTGAGATTAGGATAAATATAGATAAATATTTAAAGTGAATATATCTAAGGAGATAGATAGATATATAGATAGAGGTATTAGAAGGCATATGCCCCCAAATTTAAAGGTAAAAAGAGTTTCCACCTGGTAGTTCAGATTAGTTCAACTACGCAACCCAATGATACTTATAACCTGGTGATGCTATATGATCAAGTCCAACATGAACTTGGAAATATTGAGTGATTTGAACACCTCAATCATAACTAAAGGTGAACCAAATACTGTAATAGATTAGCTCAGTAAAGTTCGTAAAAGTCTGTGGGGTATCATTATGAAAACATCTATGATATGGTAACAATCCATAAAAGAGTTTTGGATTATGAAACTAATTTTAATTTTGTAATATTAGGTAAAAGTGGGTAATATCCATGGGGGCATGTCATAGAGTCATGACTTCCACACACTTACAGTTTCATATTCAATAGATGCATGCCATAAATACATGGTTTTCACACATTCACAGTTTCAAATATACAATGGGGGTATGTATTGGAATGGAAACATGTTATCCACACTTATTAAATATTAAACACACCCATATTATGGTCGGCACATGTTTTGGAAACATGTTATCCTTTGACACGTATATCATTTTTTATATTTATCCATGTACAATGGGGAATTGTTATAATAACATGTCACCCACACTTGTTCAAATTTACAAATAAGCCAAAACTCACAATTATATGAATTAAATACATATTTGTGGTAGAATTTTATACATTGGTACCATTAGTATACATAGTTTTATCATGAGACATATCTAAGGTGAATATCTATATAATGTGTAACTACTATTACAAAATAAAATCACTTTCAAATTCCAAACACTTTTAGGGATTATCACCACCCACCAAGTTGGAATTTTATAAACCATATTGATCCAATATAATATATTAGTTGGTTCACATTTTGGTATGGTTGAACTGTTTAAATCCCAAAATCATGTTAATATTTCAAGTTGGACTTAATTGTATCATCTAGACTTACCAGTATGATAGTGTGAGTTGACTAGGTTTGATCACACTCACTAGGTTATAAGTATGATTGGGTTACACAGTTGAGCTAGTCTCAACTACCAGATATTAATTCCTATTTTATCTAAGGTTTGGGAATGGGCCTTCCTATTTATCTTCTCTCTATCTATTTATATATATGCACTTTAAAGTTTATATATCATCCCTAATATCAATTTTAGTGAGTTCTAATGATACATCTTCAAATAAACTTGCCAATAGGTAAGATGGTTGCATTGATACATAGGTGTAATCCTAAACCTTTTTATTTAAATTTAAATCATTTCAATGCTTTTAATTTTAGATTATATGCACTGATTATATACTTTAATATGATCTTAGTTATAATTCAGTCACCAGTAACTCACTCAAGTCGGACTCAAGCAAAGACAAGGTGTGTTATACACACCCAAGTATGCATTCATTTCCTTTAAACTATAAATTTAATTAATAGATTAAAGGGAGTTAAATGTATACACTATTTATGAATTATATTGTACCTTAGTCTTATACACTTGTCAAACTCATGCTTTGGTTATTCCTATCATTTCTAAACTTTTTTTACTTCTGCAAGTCTAACATCTACTCTCACTTTTGCCCCTTGGCCTATATATTACTATAACCAATCTTATATTAATGACCTATGATTTATATGTTTCCAATAATGCTTAAAATATATTTATTCTATGCCTTTATAAGTTTTGAGCCTATACATGTTTTCCTTCTCCCTTGACACTTGTGTTTTGAATAGATACGTACATCGACATAGGTGTCTTGCTCTAATGTAAGTGTTAAATGACCTAAAATTCATTTATTTTGAAAATTAAATGTATTCTAATGGTTGGCCTAAGCTATTTAATGTGATTTTTTATCCAAAGGGATTGGTATAAATACATGAACAACCCTCACTCATTCCTCACCTAGCACAAACTAAGAAAACTTATCAAAATCATTCAATCAAAAATTCAAAAGAGAAAAGCTTCCCTATTTTATCCTATTTACATATTAATCATAAGGACAAAACATCTATAGGTTTGAATTACTGAAGGAGTAGCCTAAGATCTTGATTTTACAAGTTACAAGCTAGGTAATTATTATACTTGATTTTTGCATATTATGTTATCCACACATAATCCAACACACAAGGGAGAGATACATAATTTTGAGGCCCTCTTCAAATTAAAATTTATGTAAGAAACATTCATTGCTAGAAGTTTATTTGGGGTAGATCAACACCATGTTCCCACTAACCCATTTTTCCCATAACCACTATGAAGATGAAGAATTAGGGTTTTTATATTTGATACGGAGTGACATTACATGACCTATATTTTAATGCACCATAGAAAAGTGATGAAAAACCTATAAGAATTTAAGTGTTTGCATCCTATTCCAATATGTTTTCTATACAAAACACCTACATCTAACCCAGACACTACCATTAATGTAACCATACTAAGCTAATGCAAGTGTCCAAGGCTATAGACACACTTAATATAAAATTTGGTGACTATTATAGAATAATATTTTAGTGAGTTTCTTACATGTTCCATATCTAGATCTATAATAACATCATAACCAATTAAGTATCTTATTTATTTATCATTTCCATATCTAAAATATTTATAATTTATATCTTTAACATATCAATATAATAAATATAATATATGTTTTATCTAAGTTTCACAAATAATTATCCTATTTTATAGATAGTTTATGACCCTAGTGACCTAGGCTATCGCTATCCCCTTTAACCCTAGATCCCCTTAATCTAGATTTTTAGGGTTAAATAATGGTCAAATCTATGGAATGGGTGGAGTTTTTTTAGGAACAAGGTTTTGGATAATAGGTAGTAGGGTATGATCACTTTGTTTACAAAATATATATACCATATCAAGGTTATTTTGAGGGCATTTAATTTGGAAAATATGAAACTCTACAATCCCTTTGTGTTAGTGATAACGAGATAACAAAGGTCATGATCAATGCTAGGAACAATGAAGTGGATATGATTAGGCTAGATGACTTAGGGTATTTGGTCAATTATATTAAGTTGTAAATACATATTCCATTTTATACACAAAGTGAATTAAATTATGATGAGGCTATTACTGAGGATAAAATGAAATGGGAGGTAGATGACTAGGCTTAGATGACATTGTGCTGGTGACATCAATTTTGGGGTAAAATGACTATGGGTGGACTAGGTACTAGTATTACTCATCAAGAGAGTTAATATAGTTAACAATGAGATATGAGATCAGGAAAAATATAATAATTATACTCTAAGTTATGCACTAATGTCACTTTGTAAATTTATTCCTATAATATGAGATTTGACCCTAAGGAAAAGACCGACTCTAATGAGATAAGGATGATATAAAAGTGTCATGAAAGAGAAAATAAAATTTTAAAATATGTGTAATGAATTATATGAGATTTTTTGTATGATTTTTTTAATGATATACTTTTTTTTGTGTTTGAAGCAAGGTTTGGAGGCTTGTGCTCATGCTGACAAGGCTCTTGGAATGTTCGAAGGTGTTTTGGCAATGATTGCTAAAATAAAATAGATTTATCTACTTGTTAAAAATGAAATAGTGAAAGAAATAAAATAAATATATGAAATTAAATGAGTTAATAATTATTTTTTTCCTTTTTTAAAATTTTAAATGCATATAAAGCTAGAACTAAAATTTTATAAGAAGTATGCAATTGTTGATTTTCTAGTTTTTCTTAAGTTGTGAAATGCTTTATCTAATGAAATTTAAAATGAACTAAGATATATTTTAATAATAATAATAATAATAATAATAATAATAATAATAATAATAATAATAATAATAATATTATTATTATTATTATTATTATTATTAAGTAATTTTATATAATACTATTCAATATATATTTTACTAACATGAAAATGGATAATCAAATCTAAAACCCTAGCAAGTAAGACCACAAAGAATTCAAAAAATTTATCTCCACATATGTTAGCTAGAAACTAGTTTTCAAAATATTTGAGTGTTTGATTATGAAATTAAGTGATTTATTAATTAAATAATTTAATTATATTATTATAATATTTTATTTATTTATTTTTAAATATCATTATTTCACTATGAAAAAATTAAATTCTAGATCTTAATATGCTAGGTTTTGATTGCCAATTTTGTCTATGTTTTTTTGGGTGTTTGGTTGAATGTTGTTTGTGAATACAAAGTTTTATATAACTAAAAATAAACTATTGGATTATGGTTTTACCTAATTTTTGAATTGTATATTTATAGGTGGTGAATAAATTTCTTAACAATCACTATTCAATTGAATTCATCATTCTCTAAACCATTCATTTATACAAAAGATTAATGCATAAACAAAACAACTACATAAGCATACCACAAAGAAACACAAGATATATATGTGGGAATAACTATAGGGTAATAAAAACCAATGAATAATTCACATGGAATATATTACTATAATTTCAAGATACAATTGTAGTGAAGCACCAACTTCACAAGGAGCTCCAACCCCTATCTAGATAAGCATCAACTTAACTAGTCTTTTGCAAGCTCTATCTTGCAAGGAGGATCCAACCCCCTAGGTAAATAGGAAAAAAAATATTCACCCATGATATCTTATCACCTTATAATTTTTTTTTTAAATATTCAACTGATGATGACCTTCTTTACCCTTCAATCTCACTCAACCAACCTCTTAGGCCTTCTCACTCAAATAACCCTCTCTATGGCAGAAATAGGTCAAATAACATTCATTAATACTTGTATAATAATGGAATGTTTTTATCATATTCATAATTATATTCAATCTATTAACCTATTCATAAAAATACTATATCCTTTGCTAAATAACTCAATTCTCTAACTAGTCAAAATATGCTTATTACGCCTTGACTTTATACTTGATTTATTTTCATACCTATATTGGTCAGATAAGGACATTAAAATAATTGTATTATTATTTAAATACATCACTACACATGTTTTATGAGTGAAACAAATAATATATAAGTTGGTCGTAATCCATAATGACCAAATCCTCCATTAGGCCTAATGGAGATCTAATGCAATTAGGTTTGTCCTATCCACATTACCATTTTGACCCTTAGAACCACTTCATATCTTAAAAAAATAGATGAAAAAATTAATTAATTACTTAAATATACCCCTTATAAGTTCAAATGGGGTCCCAAATTCCATTTTGCCCATTTCACTACTTGGACCTACCATTTAGGTCTCCTCGCCAATAGACCTTCTCATTACCTATAAGTTTGTCTTGCAAATTTGAACCAAATACATAAATTTATCACATAAAACATGAATTAAATCATATGAGTAGGATAATAATGAATTTAAAAACTTAAAATAATCTTTTTTCTCCACCACATAGGCCAAAGGTCCTTAATAACACTCCTATAGATGACTTACTCAGAAACACTAAACACTATCAACACACAATAAAAATCATTTAACACTCCAAAATTAATTAGGAACTTAAAATGATAAAAAATGATATTATTATTAATTTATAACACCTTTATTAACTTTTTATAATTAATATTAGTGAAAATTGACTCAGGAACATCTTTTTAATACACACAAAAAAGTTGGTTGTAGGACCAAAAACATAGTCAAGAAAATTAACTTATAGAACACCTATGGGGACATATTTGTGATATTAAAATGGATTTGTGTGAAAATTTATCATAATTATAACATATTTTTTAAGATATATTTCATGTTAAAGTATCAATATTCATCTTAAAAATTGATCTCACTATGTCACTCTGCATAGACTCCACTATGTTAGACAAACCAGTTTGGTGACAATTTTTTCCATAAGTGTAGGAATAATAAACACTTATAAACCAAGGGGATAGGATGTATATGTATTTAATAATTACTCCATGCCTTGATATCCATCCCTATTCCTTTGAAACCAATCCTTAATCTCATTCTCATTCTCACCTAGTTTCTTCATTGTTTTGCTCATTAGGTTAGTTTAGTGATATGCTAGCTTCCATGACTAGTTTTAAAAAATTTTAGTAAGAAACCTTCCCAAAAAAATTTATTATCATAAAATATAAGTATTTGACATCAAAATACTCCACTTTTATGCTTTTACTTGGTCAACCCTACTTGTAGCATCAAAAACCCTAAAAATAAGGGTTTTCCTATAGCTTCTACTCACTATCAGGACAAAAAAACCACCTAAGGAAACCTTGAAGAGCCATTTTAATGTTAAAAACACAAAAATAGGTAAAATGAACCATTATAATCCATAATCAATTAGAATTTTCCTATCAGGTCTTTGTAAGGGTTTTAGGAGGGTTTTGACCATCTTACTTTCTTAGCAATCATTCATAAAGGATTGCCCTTTAATCCTAAAACCAATGTTAAGGAATTCAAGATAGAGAAATTATCTAACTACCATGAATTTATAAGGATATAATGTAAATATTTCACTTGCCAAGGAGCATGAGAAACTTCTTATTGGGTCTATAACACCTTTTTCTGTGCACATAATCAACCTTATCATAAAATTTATTGCTTTATTCTTCAGGTATTAACTTCAAACTTGGTGAAAATTATTATAACATGTCCTAACATATTTTTCACTACTCTCAAGATATATTCCATCCTTGGAAATGATCTTGACCCCTCATTAGGCCACTATAGGTCACTTTGTGCATATAAGCCTTATACTACTAGTCTTACTTGGACTATGAACACAACCTAAAAAATATTATAATATTATAAACCCTTCATTCATATGTAATATGTAATCATAACATGATATCATACTTCAAACCTTTATCACTTATATCTCTAATGTCTCAAATCACCATGCTATCAAGCTTGTCTCATTAAGGCACTAATCCTACAACTTCTCCATAGGTCTCTTCATACAGGAGCTAAGATTTAATGTCGTCCTTTAAACTCATATGAAGGATTATTTACCTCTTTAAAATTTTCTCATATCATATAATACTTAATTATACATGTACTAACTTAAATCATATAGTTTCATCATGCATCATGCATAAATTTTCTCATAAAGCTAGGCCAAGCTAATCAAAATGCCTAGTGCTTAACATTTTGACACAACATGATAGTTTAATGATGTCATTATTTTAAACATTATTTATTGAAGACAAATACATTCTCAATAGACTTTATAATCTTTATCATATTTACAACTTTGTACCAAGATGTGCTTACCTTGTATGTTTCTCAGTACTTAGAGCTCAAACAAGATGCTTGTCTTGTATCTTGAGCATGACCTTGACATGACATCAAACCTAAAAAAGGATACTGGGTTACCTTAAAATTTTATCTCAATAAATTAAAAAAAACTTATTATTCACACGCATATTTACCAAACATGACATTAATTTTGACTTTGACATCAATAACAACATTATACTGAATTCACTAGATAGTTATACTATGAAATTATTATAACATAAATACAAAAATACTTCACACTTATGAATCACACATGCATCACACTTTATATAATCAAACTAAAAATGAAATCAACTTACACAACACACTTAAACTAAAGAGGGTCAGGAGCTTCACTGTAACTCCTTCTGAGGGCGCCCTTCCTCATTTAGAACTAACTTCTAATCCTTATTTGAGAGACTTACAAAAGCTTCTCATAGAATCAACCTTATCATTACTCAGATATGTAGCAATTAAATATTGCTACAAAAGATTAAAATATTTAAAATTCAATAACTTATAAAATTCTACTACTCTAATATTACATATTACCAATCTAATCTAGGTTCTGCCATGAAATACATAAGGCAATTTATTAGCTCCAACCAAAAACACTAAACTAGGAAAGGTATAAATACTTTGGGAACTACCCTAGTCAATCTTTAGGTAGTTAATAATTTAAGTTACTTATTTTAGGCCTGATTGGGTTAAGGATAATATATATTATTTTGTTGTTTTACCTCTTTTTGTCTCCTTTCTATTGTCCTTATCTTACTCATCTTTGGCAGCACATCCATGATTCTTTGTATGTGAGGTGTCCATAAAATAACTATGAAGGATCATCTTCATTCATCCACTTGGTTCTTAAGATATCTAGATGTGTCCTTAAGAGCTAATCACATCTTATCATAATAATAGTTCTATTCTACATAGTGGCTACAGGCTCTTGTAGGTGAAAACTTGTAGTTACTATAGGCAACCTATAAGTGGGAACCAACAGTTGCTATAGGCAACCTATAGATGGAAGCCAGTAGTTACTATGGGAAACCTATAGGTAGGAGCTAACAATTGTTGTGGGAAACCTATAGGTGGAAGCCCCTTTTGTTTTGGGCTTCTCTATAAGTATTGTGCCCAAACAAGATTCATGTAGTCTTATGTTACCCTTCAAATTTTTGTTAAATAAGGTTACAAAAGTATAATCTAATCAAAGAAAAAGAATCATTAATTCATAACATAACATGTATATATAAATACACATATAAAATCATAAATTCATTCATTCATTTGTATGAGTCATGGATGGTTATGGGGATTTACATAGAAAATGATATATACTAGGTATGGATGAGGTTATAAAATAAAGCAATTGGTGGCCTCATCACACCCCCTACTTAACCTCTTACTCAACCTTGAGCAAGCCTTGGCTACATTTTGAAACCATCAAATTTTTTGAAATCTAGGGGCTCAGTGTAGCCCATCCTTTCAAAGATATAGAAACCTTTATCATAATCAATGTTCTTCCATCTTTTCTTCTCTACCTCTCTGTCAGCTGGGACCTTTCCCTCCTAGTCAAGAATTGGGAACCAAAACATAGGTGGTTGAAACATCAACCCCAACCATTTTATCCTTCTCCTCTTGACAAGCTCAATATACATGTATACCTTGTGTATGGCTTCCCTAAGGTTTTGAGGGGAATAAGGTTCCTTTCTTTTCAAAGAATCAGAGAGTTTTGCTCATTTGTGAGAATAAGAAATAAAAAATTACTTTCCATCTCCCTCCATAAGACTCAAGTAGTGATTCTGAACCCCTACTTATTTCCTTGTGACCCATGCTTGTGGATTATCTAAGTTTATGATGGAGATCCATTCATCTATTATAGCTTCTGAATTAGTTGATTCATCCCTAATCATTAGGGTAGCTTCTTTTTATTTTTCTTGATACTCCTCCACCTATTTCTTTCTTCCTATTTCATTAAGGACATATGAAGTAAATCCATTTAGTTGAACATCCCCCGAGTATATATTTAGATTCCAATTTATATCATGGGGTAAAACATACTGGTGTATGTAAAACTCACTTAACTATGCTTGGAGATCAGGTTTAGTATATCTATAGATTTCAAAAAAATATTTAGAATC
The DNA here is from genome assembly GCA_037957365.1 of Torreya grandis. Classification (NCBI taxonomy): domain Eukaryota; kingdom Viridiplantae; phylum Streptophyta; class Pinopsida; order Cupressales; family Taxaceae; genus Torreya; species Torreya grandis. Next base: position 523,049 of record JARHVA010000185.1, read on the forward strand.
ACAAACCATGTAGGACTGATCATTATAGATCCTATCATATTTGAATTTAAGCCATCTTTATTTTAAATAGACAACATACACCCTAGAAGGTGATCTATACTCCATTAATAATTTAATAGTTTCATGCATTTTAGTAATCTTTTATTTCAAATAATTGATCCTAGTTTTAGCATTTTCTAGGATTTATTTTAAGTCATCTTGTTGATCTCTTATTTAAACATATACCTTAAATATTTGTACCAAATCCTTGTGATAAGTTTCATCATCACTAAATTTTTCTCCAAGAAAATTTAAGAGGTTATCAATTTTTACTAGCCTAGCAGTTTAAAGATCCACATCAATTAATTCTTCTACTGTAGGTATTCTTTTAGTGGTCAATGGAGGATAAAATCTATTTTAGAAAGGTATCAAAGCTAGAGCATTCTCTTCTGCAAGTGCCTCTGAGGGTACTCTAATGCTATCTATGGGCAAGGTAGATGAATTTGCTATAGGCACTTCAAAGAAATTTGTTGCAAGTTCCTCCAATAAACTTTCTTTTTCCATAGATGGTTCTATAAATTTTGTTACCCCTAGAATTTTTTCTAGGCCTCTCTTTCCTTTCAACTCTGTTATCTTTTTCCTCAGCCTATATATGTATTTCATGACTTGTTCTAAGGTTTGGAACTCCTGTTCATGAGGAACTACTTCTTGTTCTACTTCTTCCATAGTCTTTTCTTTAATCAATTCTTCTTCTTCTATGTACCCAATGTGTCTAAGGAGATCCATGTCTTCCTCAATGAATCTAGGTGGCTTAGGTGACTATACTTCTTCTTCCTTGGCATATTCATCTTTAGTAGACCATTCTACAATCTTGAACCCATCAGAGATCTTTTAAATCTTAATCTTTTTCTTTTCCTTTTTATCTTCACTAACATCTATGGGTGAGGAGGCTAGGGTTGTCTTTTGTTTCTTAATTATCTAAGATCTCTTGGGAGGAGGTCTCTCTATGCTTGATACAGATGGTTTCTTTTCATTAGTTTTCTTATTTTTTTAGGAGGGGTGGCTATTGGAACCTTTTCTTCCTATGCATTAGTTGATGGAAGAACTTCCTCTTCCCTTAAAGGAGTCATGGTGGAAGAATCACTCATTGGTGAAGAGACAGTTGGAACAGTGAAAGAAGGAATATTTTTCCTAGTTTGTGTGGGTAGATTTTTTTCCTCTATGTCAGAAGGAGGTAAGACTAGTTTCCTTCTCCTTCTTCTGCTTGTTGTAGTGTTAGATGAAACTTCAGTGGCTAAGGGTTATCCAATATCACTAGTGGTCATAATACCTTCTTATGTAGTATGATAGGCTTTCTCTTTAGGAGATTCCTCCTCATTATTTCCCTCTTCTTACTAAAGTTCACCAGTCTATATAGTTAGAATTATTCCTAACTGAGGTCAAGTCTAACAGTGTTTATTCCATGTTTAACTATCAACCATATCAGGCAATGATGAGATAGGGCTTTCTCAACCCCCTTTTGGTATTCTTTAGACATATTTTTTATAATGTACCATAGGTGGTTTATAACATTAATGGTCTTATCATGCATAAAGTGATTCAAAAATTTAAACCAAAGAGTATAAATCAGAGAGTACATTCCTTCACAAGTTGTATATCTGATGATGTATAAGGCTAATTCCCTCCAAGTTGGGGGTAGGTTGAGTCTCTCCACACCACCTTTATTAATCACTAGCCTTTCATCTCCATGATATAAATGCTATCTAACTTCTTGACCAATGGGTTTGCCCTCCCAATTTTTTCCTATACTTGGTAACACAGTTGCCTAGCTTACCAATTCTTTAGTGACTAGAAATGTAATGCCATATACAGTAGCTTTCTCTCTTATAAAGGACCCTCTAAATTCCTTAACAATGGGTTTTGAGAAATTTTTCAATTTATCAAAATAAGTGGTCCATCCAACTCTATGGAAGATAACCCAGTTGGCTAGGTCTCCTTGAAGTTGTCTATGATTTGTGGGTTCCCATCTCACAACTAACCCTCCTATTTTAGCTAGTTTTAGCTTTCTAATGACCCTTTCAATCGATAATTGTTAACACACTTAATTTAGTTTCTAGATTTCTACCTATAACAAAGTATATTTTTTCAATACTGGTAGTTTATGGTTATAGGTCATAGGTTGTAGATAATGTCATGTTTTGTCTTTATTTGAATGGGTTATACTCATAAGTGAAAACAATAAAAGTGATTATTTTACCTATTGATTATATAGTGTCATCATGGGCATTCAATTTGCATGTATGGACTATCCTAGAGTGCATAGAATTTATTGCTTGCATCTTTCTCCCCCTCCCATGTGAGGTGTCACTTGTCCCCAACTGATGTGGAATGAGTAGGATAGAAAAAGAGAGATGGGGTCATGATGAGGGTATGAGTGTGAGTGGAGACAAGACTTAATGAATGACTTGTTAATGATTAAATATAATTTTAAATATAATACATGTTATATTAAGAATAAAAAAATGTTTTTCTATGACCAAAAGATACATTGTACCTTTTTAATGGTTTGCCTAGGGTTACGTAAAGGAAAGTTACATGTGAGTGTTTAATAAAATACAATGATTATCCTAGTAGTTATAACTTAAATGAAGTTGGCCCCTTGAGTAATCATGATATCAGAAGATGTTAGTCTTCAATGATGTCCTCAGCATCCTGCATGCAATCATGATAGTCTGCATGGAACTAGAGTAGGGTTTTTATAGTGGGATGATAGATTATTACCCTCATACCACAAGAGGGTCATTATGGATCTTTATTTTTATCAAAATTAGGTGTTGTATGAATATTAAAGAGGGTAGATGAGGGTTTTAATACTTTGTGATCTTCCTCTACATGAGTTTGATGATGATTTGTCTCTATGTTGTCTTACTCCCTATAGATTATAAGCCTAGTGAAATTTTCTTTTAGCAACCAACAAGGTTTTAAAACTTGGGACCTATGCTCCAAAAAATCCTAGATCTCACTATTTGACATAGTGAAATCATCTCCATGAAATGATCAAAAGCTAAAAGTGGTTCATGTGTGTCTTTGTAGCCATAAATTATAGTCTGCAACACTACAAATAGAGATTGAAAGTGTATGCCTTTGTTGTGGCTCTTACCTTGTTATTTAGGAGTATTCCTTAGTAATGTTTTGACTTTTCTTCTTTAATCCCCTCTTACTCCTCCTCTAACTTGTATGGTGTCTTTCATGTATTACTCAAAATTCCATAGCCAAAGCCATAGCTTAGAGTTTGTGAATAATTAATCTGCATGCACTAGAGAGGTGTATATAGGTGTTAAGATGTACCTACAGTAACTATAGGTGGAGCTTGTAACAACTGTAAAGCTATGCCCAACTATGGGGAAGGTACCCACAACAGCTACAAAATAGCCCATAATAAATGAAGGAATACCTTCATTTACAAATGTGCCTATAGCAATGGTGAGGGAGGTGTCTCTAGTAGCTATAGAATAGCTTATGGCAACTGGAAGAAAAGGAACAATTTTTCTCAGAATGATTATTTATTTTCCATTTTGGTTTTGACCCCTAAATAGCTAGCAATTTGGTTTTCTATTTAGGCCCATTTTATAGTTCTAGATAGCTAGAAAGCTAGTTTTCTACCCAGAAATTACCAATAAAACTCAAAAAGGGTTTTTATTGTTGGGTTTTTTTAATTCTAATTGCTGCCTACAATAGAATTTTTATTTTGGGTCCTTGCCAAGTCAGTTATGAGGGTGACTAGTCAAGGACCATGTGAAGGTCTCATCCTTCATTCTAGAGGAGGGCTAGGATGTCCTCCTCTCTTTATTCATCTATGTGTTGGCTGGTTCTTCCTTTGTTTGGTGAGACATCATGCTGATCTAGTACATCATTATATCCATTTTGTAATTGCTTGTGTATATGCTTGGTAGCTCCTCTTGAGTGAGTGGAATTTTATATAATTTAGTCTATGACCATTGACCAATAGATAGAATATTATCATATCAATGGTTTGAAGTTAAACTAATCCATTGTCATAAAAATTCTCAATCTCAAATGGACTAAGCCATCTGGTCTAGAGTTTGCCCTTGTGATCCTTGTATTTTGAATCAAAAAGAAGGGCCTAATCTCCTACATTGAATTACCTAGTCTTAATGTACCTATCATGCTATCTAATATGATACTATTATACAATTTCTATGTTAAGCAATGTCTATTTTCTATATTCATCTAAGGGATTCAATTACATAAGCCTTTCTTTCTATTCTTCAGATATATCCATCCCAAGTTCTAATGTTGTCTATAAGGTCTTGTACACAAATTCAATTGGTAAGATATGTTTCTTCCCATAGACCAAATCATATGGGGTGAAGCTTGTAATGGTCTTCCATGTTATTCTATAAGCCCAAACAACTTCAGGAAATCTAGCCTCCCAATCCTTATGGGACATACTAACAGTCTTGGTCAAAATATTTTCTAACTCCCTATTGGTGACTTCTACCTATCCATTAGACTATGAATGATATAGAGTTAATTTCTTATGCCTAATATCGCATTTTTGGACAAGGTAAAAATTAAACTAGTAGTGAATTGAGGTCCTTACTTAGTGACTATTTCTAATGACACACCATATCTTGTGAATATTTCTTCATAGAGAAAAGTTGCCACCTTCTCATCCTTGACATGTGTAAGCATTTTTACTTCCACCCATTTAATGACATAGTCAATACATACAAGGATGTACTCTTTTTTATTGTATTTTGTATTAAAAAGTCCTATAAATTGTGGGCCCCATTTTTAAAATAGTTCAAGCACCATTTGAGACTATAAAGGCATCTCATCTGAACATGTGGGTCTCTCCATACACTGACATCTATCATAATGAGTAGTATACCTTATTATATCTCTATGGAGTGAGGGCCAATAATATCCTATATTCAAGAATTTTACTATTGTATGTTTGGCTACAAATTGCCCTCCATAGGGTTTATCATGGCAATCTTTAAGGATATCTAGAACTTCATCTTCTCTAAGACTTATTTTGATGATGGAGTTAGGCCCAATATATAAAAGGAATCTAGATAGCCATGAATACCTTCCACTTTTCTAAATCAAAGCTCTTTTTTGTTTAGGAAGGAAGTGCTATGAAATTAACCCTATTATAAGGTAGTTATCAATATCAATTTACCAAGGTGTGGTAAGGGTGAGGGAGAATAGGTGCTTAAATGGAAATGAGTAATCCATTATGGTATCTTCTTGAGGGGACTTTATTCATGATAAGAAGTTAGCCATGACATTGTCCTTAACAGGCTTATCCACAATAGTTAGAACAAATTCTTATAATAAGAGCAACCATCTTATCACTCTGCTTAGGATAATGAGTTTATTCATAAGGTACCTAATAGTTGCATAGTCTATATGAACAAAGACTTGATGCCCTATTACGTAGTGACAAATTTTTTTGATAGCATAAAATAATACCAAGAACTCTTTTTCAATGATTATGTAATTTAATTGTGTTGCCTATAGGTTCTTACTTAAAAAATATATGGTATAATTGAGTGCTTCCTATTTTTAGCCTAGTATAACTCCTAGGGAAATACATGAAGCATCTATGTGAATATGGAAGGGAAGATTCTAATTAGGACCATGTAGAATAGGGATGGTGGTCAATAATTTATTCAATTGTGTAAAGGTTGTATCATAGGTAGGAGTCCATATGAATTCAATATCTTTAGTCAGAGGACTAAAAAATGGTGCTACTAATTTGTTAAAATTATTGATAAATCTCTTGTAGTAACATCATTTTATTTCTAAGGAATAGGTAGGTTTTTTATGATGCTGATTTTTATAGGGTCAATATTAATTTTTTTAGCAGATACATGGTGACTTAAGACAATGCCTTCTATCATAAGCATGTAGAATTTCATGTGACTTAAAAATAAATGGTTCTCCTAACAGTGTTGTATCACTTTCTCTAATTTCTTTACGTACTGATCAAATATTTCTCCATAAATAGTGAAGTCATCCATATAGATTTCTATACATTCATTGGTCATATCTACAAAGATACTCAGGACAACTCTCTAAAATGTTATAGGAGCATTACACAACCTAAAAGGTAATACAACATAAGCATGATTACTCTAGAGACAATTTAAGGTGGTATTTTTCTATTCCTCAAGAGTAACTCTAATCTAGTTGTAACCACTAAAGCCATCTAGAAAGACAAAATATTTCTTTCCTACTAGTGTGTCCAACACTTGATCAATGAAGGGTAGAGGAAAGTGATCCTTTCTAATTTTTCTATTAAGTTCTATGTAATCTATACATACGCACCATTCTCCATTTTTATTTGGTATAATTACCAATGGTGAAAATCATTCACTATCTAAGATGGGTTATATAAATCTAGTAGTCAGTAGTTTCTGCAATTCCACTTTAACTATTTCTCTAAGAGCTGGATTCATCCTATGTTGTGGCTGCCTAATTGGTCGGCACTCTTATTTGATATAGATATGATGTGTGCATGTTTCTATGTTTATTCCTTGTATATCCTCATAATCTAATGCAAAATCACATTGATTTTCATGCAACATGCTGACTAAGTGCTTTTCCTTATTTGACTCCAACTTGCTATTAAAAAGAAATATTTTTTTGGAGAGATTTCACTTTGTCGTGTGAGTGCTTTCATCATTTCTATATATATAATGGATCTAGTTTGGCTATAGCTGTGAGGTAGTAGTTGGTGGAATATTTATTATATAGATGCATCAAAATTATCTTCTTCCTAGAGGATGGAAAATGGGCACTCAACACATTGTAGGTGGCTGAGATTTGTAGAATGAGTTTGATAATTATTCTAGATAACATTGAAGAGAATTATATTTCCCTCCTGATTAGCCAAGGTGAATGCATGGTCTATGGTGAATATAGGAATCAAGGGAGGCTAGTCTATCTCATCTTCTTCATCCCATAATGTATGATTTGGTGCCAAGGTTATCTGTGTTGGAGGATAGAGAACCAAATTCTTAGTTTGGTTTCTATTGGATATCAAAATGTTACCTAATCTAAAACTGATGAACGCATCAACTGTGATAAGCCAAGGTCATCCTAAGATAAGAGGGTATCCACTCAAATTAGACTTTGGTTGTAGCATAATGAAATATGTAGAATACTCCCAAGAATATATAGTAATGAAAAGATATTCAATGACTCTTAGTCTGACTGTAGACCTATCAGCCATTTGTAGCATTGTATATGTGGGATGAATATTATTTGACTGTAGTTTGTTCATGGTTTCAATTGTCATTAAATTTATTTTAGCCCTTAGGTATATCAATATAGTGGACAATTACTAGTCATAGATCTGGACTATTACTACTAGGCATCCTAGATCTGCATATTTCCTTGGTAGGGTGTTTCTTAGTATAATGTCTACCAGCTGGCCAATCACATGCACTATATTGGTATCCTTCGTCTTCCTTTATATTTATGTATACATAAGTCTTGGATCTCTTTGGAATATATGGGCACATCCTTGATAGCTTGGAAGAGAGGAATTTTAACATAGAGGTTCTTGAGTTATCTTATGAAATCAAATTCAAGCTCAATTACATAGCACTGAAAGCTAAGACATTCTTGAAATGGTGGGGCTATTTCATCAACAACTTTATTTTCTGGTTCAAAGATTTTTTATGGTGGTTAAGGTGGGTTAATATGATCTTCTAGAATTTTTTTATCTAACTCCATTATTATGGGTGGAGTTGGGGGTGGTAGAACATTCCTTGAATGTAGGTGAACATCATTGATGTCCATCGTATATGCTAGATACTAAATAGGTTCAGTACTAAATGTTGGTTACACTGACTTATTTGTAGGATTCTACATGGGTTAGGTAGGGAGTTGGTTAGACTTGGGTGTAACTTGTGTATTGGGCATAAGAGTAGGAGATTGTTATTTTTGTTATGGAGGGAATCCTCTTTGATGGTTTCTTTAGGGCTGGTTGGGTCTCCAAGGCTACTACCACTAGTTTGTGAAGTGTAGACCTTGGGGTGCTTTCCAATCTTGTATCCAAGGTGGGGATACATTTTATGGAGGTTTCTAGGAGGTGGTGGGGTAGCTTGTCTGAGGTGGCTGCTAGTTAAAATTAGAAGGTGGGATAATCATCCATGGCCCAGTCCAATTAGGAGTAGTATTTAAAAACTATGAATTAAGGGAGGTAGAATTTGTAAAAGGTGGATTTTTTCCCATACTTAGATAAGATGGTCATTAAATCCATAGCTTTATTTATGCAACATAGAAAACTTAGTCCTCATCTCGTCCTATAACACATAGCTCTACTATTTTTAGTTCTTAAGTTGTGATGTTAGACACTTTAGCTTGAACCTTGTGACACCTAAAATCTATATTTTTCTTACAATCTAGATAATAGATGGTCAAAGCTTAATCTAAGGTTGCTTAATTTTGTCTTGAGTGTAGGCTATCCAGTTGGGTGTCAAAGTGACTAATGATATTCTATTTCATGTCTTGTAATAGGTTACTAACTTAAAATTTTGATAGACCACTTACAACTGTCAGTGGAAGCTTTTTTCTCCTGACTTATTTATGGCAGACCTGGAATAATTCTTGCTCAACTCTTTGATGTCTGAAAATGATAGGTGGGAGATATCTCTCCCACTCATTAGGTCCAAAGCTTCTAGACAATATTCTGTGACTCCTTTTAGGAAGATGAGTTTTAGAAACTCTTCTCCTAGTGCACTTTGTTTGAATTTTTGTACATTGAACATGAACCATTCAACATAGTCTTTCAAATATTCATCTCCTTCTTGAGTCATCCTGAAGACATCATTTCTTCTATAATTTCTTTCTCATCCATATTCCTAATACTTAGCCAAAAAAAAAATTCATGTCCTCCCAAGTATGGACTGAATTACTACCTAGTCCCATGAACCAAGGAAATTTTGAGTCTTTGAGGGTGTCTAAAATAAGTTCAATTTATGTGTATCTTGCTTGTAGTCATAGATTCTACAAACGATATCAAATTCAAACAAAAATGTGTCTGGGTCTTCTAATAATGAAACTCTAAAATTTGGTAAGGTTGAGGGTAGAATATTTTTCATTTATGTTACACCTATTGCATCTAAAATAGGAAATTCAAAAGTAACTATGTATAAAGTCCTGTTGTCATCCACAAAGTCTCCTTCTCTATTCATGATGGCTTTTCTTATGATATAGATACCAAAGGTACTCAAGATCATGTGTTTAAATTTTGTATCAATCCTTTTTTTAGCATGATAGTAAATGTTTATTTGTTGATCTACAGTCTCTTTACCAGATGAAAAATCTAAAGACTCTCCTAAGCTTTCTTTGATTTTCTCAAGAAAACCTTGTTAGAATGTTGATCTGATGTTACTTTTTAGAGTGTTTGGCTTCTGTAGTTCTTCTCTCTCATTTCTTATTACCAACTCAGATAATGCTTCATTCCCTTCTATTTCCTATTTCAAAGCTAATAATAATTCTTCTGTAAGTTTCCTCCTTTGGTTTATGTAGACACCTAAATCTATCCATTGATAACTTTCAATTAGGCTTTTGACCAATTTCTACCAAAATGCACAATTTGGCCTAAAAAAACTAAAGCACATTAAAAGCTTTGAACCTGATATATTCAAGTGCCAATTTTGGCCAGGCTATCCCTAAATAAGGTAGTGAAATTTATAGGCTAGCTAACTTTGATCATATCATTTCGAGTCAAAATGTCAATTTTGCACTTGGGTTCTCTGGATTGCTCTTTTTTGTCAAATTTCTTTCATGGGACATGTACATTTGTTATTTTTTATTGACAACATCCCAAATGGGATAATAGATCTAATGCATCTAACATCACATTCTAACTCTAATTCAGTCAAATGTTGGACCAATAATAAGGCATTTTGATCAATATGAGTAATTTGTGCACAAAGTGCTTAATCATGCTTAAGAGTTAATTAAACCAAATTAGGGACTAATTAATAATTCCATGGAAACTTTTTGAATAATTATTTTTATAAATAAATATTGAATATCTACATCATCAAAGTGACATCATTTCTTGGGAAGACATCCTTAGGCCATAAATGCATAAAATATCAAGCTTAACCCCTCCCATGCCTCATCAAAGCCCTTTCATGCCTATTCAATGCACCTCTATCCCAAATATTAATGGGGATATTTTTAGAATGAATTTAATATTTAGATTTATCCTTAGCCACACATCTCAATCTTGAGATGGATGGTTCAGATTGATTCTAGCCATTTTCCAAAATTTATAAATAGAGAGGCCATAAACATCATTTATAAGCTATTTTGGTGCAACATTATTGTTCTCAAATATATTAAAGAATATTGGATAATGCAAAGTTATAATGCATAAATAATTCTAAAAAGCCATTGCAATTAGTGTTATAATGCCAAATTGTTGAGCCAAGCCAAGCCAAAGCCAAAGGTGCCAAGAGGAGATGAAGGTAGCCACACTCCATTGAAGAAGATATCTCGAAGCACAAGCCAAGAAAACCAATGAAGGAGCCTTTTGGAGATATCAAGGATTTGGTGAGAAATTCATGTTTTTTGTTCATATTTCTCATTTCTCTCCACTTTTAGTTATGTTGTCAAATGATTTTTTCTCACTAAGCTCCCCCTAGTGTTTAGGCCTTGAGATATTATGCTAGTTAGTGTGTTTTTTTCATCTTGGAACTAACATAATACTAACCATCCTCTCTTGAGTCAAATTCCTAATCTACATAATGGCACACCTGATGGGACATTGTGTGAACTAGGAATTTGACTCAAGATAAGATGGCTAGTATTGTGTTAGTTCCAAAATGAAAACAAAATGAAATAACACACTAACTAGCATAACATCTCTAGGCCTAGACACTAGGGGAGCTTAGTGAGGAAAAACCATCTGAAAACACAACTAAAAATGGAGAGAAATAAGAAATATGAACACAAAACACAAATTTCTCACCAAATCCTTGATTTATCCAAAATGCTCTTTCATTGGCTTGCTCGACTTGTGCTTCAAGATATTTTCTTCAATGGAGTGTGGCTACCTTCATCTCTTCTTAGCACCTTTAGTTTTGGCTTGGCTTGGTTCAACAATTTGGCATTATAACACTAATTTTAATGTCTTTTAGAATTATTTGTGCATTATAACTTTGCATTATCCAAGTTTTTTTGAAGATATTTGAACATAATAATTTTGCACTAAAATAGCTTAGAAATGATGTTCATGGCCTCTCTATTTATAGATTTTAGAAAATGGCTAGAATCAACCTGAACCATCCATCTCAAGATTGAGATGTCTGGCTGAATATAAATATTAATATTAAATTCATTCTACAAATATTCCCATTAATATTTGGGATAGAGGGGCATTGAATAGGCATGGGAGGTATGAATCTTGATATTTGTGGTATTTATGGCCTAGGTATGTCTTCCCAATAAATGAGGTCACTTGATAATGTAGATATTCAATATTCATTTCTAAAAATAAGTATTCAAGAAGTTTTCATGGAATTATTAATTAGGATCTAATTTGGTTTAATTATCTCTTAAGCATGATTAAGCACTTTTTGCACAAATTACTCAAATTGATTAGAATGCTTTGTTATTGGTCTAAAATTTGACTAGATTGGAATTAGAATGTGATGTTAGATAATTTGGATCCATTATCCCATTTAGGATGTTGTCAATATAAAATAACAAAGGCACGTGTCTCATGTAAGAGATTTGATTAAAAAAATCAATCCAAAGCACCCAGGTGCAAAATTGGCATTTTGACTTAGAATAATCTGATCAAAGTTAACTAGCCCATAAATTGTACCACCTCTATTAGGGATACCCTAGCCAAAATTGGCTCTTGATTATATCAATTTCAAAGCTTTTAAGTTCTTTAGTATTTTTAGGCCAAATTGTGTATTTTGGTATAAATTGGTCAAAAGCTTGATTAAAGATTATCATTGGCCAGATTTAGGTGTCTACAATTTGCCCCTATTTGGGAAGATGTTGCAAACCATAGGCAAAGCAATGTATTCTCAAATAATGAGAGATGGCATGTATGCCAAAAATAATATGATGATTGAAAAACAAAGCTCCAAATTGTTTTTAGGAAGCCTATGATGATGCCCCCTCGAGGGAGTGGCCATCACATAGGTTGATGGATGGTCCCTCAAAAAGAAGAAAGAAGAAAGGTAAAATTAACCCATGGTTGAGATTAATCCAAATGAGAAAATTCTTGCATGCATTGATTTTAAAAAAATACCGATTTGACTAAACGTGATTATAATAAGGAATAAAAGTCAAAATAATGATTTGCCCATAGGTGGTTAGAATCATTAAGAGGACTTAGATTATTTGATAAAGATGATTGTGCCCCATTTAGGGCTGATTAGTAAGCATAACTCAAGGATATTATCTAGAATACAAATTAAAGATGAGTGGGAACAAAGTGATGAAAGATATGAATAGAAGAATAAGATTGATTAGTTTGAATGATTTAGTTGTACCTACTAATAAGGAGATACTCGTCCTTATTAGCAATTATATAAATAGAATGGCCAATGGGTTGATTTGATCAAGGGTGGAAGGACTAACCAAAGTGTCAAAGATAAAATTTTGTGGCTCCATTGATTTCATACCTTATTGAAGCTAATTTTTTCCATAACATGTGATGGTAGGAATCATGATAGAACACCATGAAGACTTGGCCAAAATATGCATAAGGAATGACTCCTGATCCAATAATGTTATGTACCTAGGGATATGATATATGGGTTGATGGAAATGCCGACATGTGGCACACCTCCCCTTAGTTAGTTATATGGGTATAATATATTAGGATAATATAGTAAATTATGGAAGTAGTACATTGGGTAATGGTCAGCCTACATTGGATTAGAAAGTTACCCATCCATGGGTTAGATAGATGTATATATATAGGGGATGAATATCATGGTAAAGATATCAAGTAAGTATTGAGTCTTCTATTGTAAGAGGATATTGGAGGTTGTCCCCTCGAAGAGAAATTGTGAATTTATTCCTTCAAAAATGAGTATTATATGGTGTTTCCCTACCTTAAGGGTATTTCTACATATATTGAATATCAAGATCATAACAAGTTGTATCAGATCTTTGATTTGAGCAATTTGTGGAGTGAAACCCTAGTTTTTTAATCAAAAACAATGCACCAATGATAAAAACCATGATGATAATGTTGACATATGAATATGGATGGACTCAAGAATAATGTGCTTGAGGAATCACCCAATGAACACATATAGACTAAGTCAAGGCAACAGTCCTAAAATCAAACAAATAGACAAGTGAACAAACAAACAAAAAAATTGAAAAAAACAAATAAATAAATAACTTGGAATAAACAAACAAATAGAAAGCTTGAAAACAAAATCAAAAGAAAACATTCTAATAATGACCATGCCCTAATAAGGCAAATTGAGGATAACTAACTAGGCTTAGACAGGACAAATGTTGTTGGATTTTTGAAATGTTATGAATGTTTTTGGCATTTTGAGGTATCTCAACTCATTATAAAATGATGAGATACCTATTTGTAAAATGATGAGAGAGTTTGGCATAAGTTACTCACAAAATGGTAAGAGCATATGAAAAAGAGGATTGAGGTGACCTCAACATGAACTAATCATGACCTACATAACCCCTAAATGGCCTCAAGTCATAGTAATTCCATCCACACAAAAGGTGGGGAAAAACCAACTAGGTCTCAACAAGTTCTTAAATCTATAAAATGGCTAGTTAAATGAAAATAGTAATGGCAAGGTGATGAAATAATGCATGGTAAACAAATGTTGCCCCTAGTTTGCCTATAGGTAGTTATAACTAGGATACAACAAAATAGGTCAATGATACTAATTTTCCTATAGATGGTTATAATTGGTAGGAAGACTGGTGAGACACTGATTTGCCCATAGTTAGTTATAATCAAGCTCACATAAACAAACTTGATATAAGATGGAAAATGAAAGATCTTTATAGATCAACTATCACACTACTTTCATAGAATGTCATTGGAAACATGGATTTGATAAGAGTTGAAACTTGATCATAATCCCCTCATAAAAAATGTGGGAAGAACCAAAGGAACCAAGATCAAAATAGGATAGGATAGGATGACTAAAAATAGGCTTTGGTCTAGATAGGAATAGAATGGTAGGATGGTATTTTCTTACTTTAGGATAATGATGGTTTAGGATAAAATGGTAAGAGGGTTTGCCCCAAGTGGTAAGGTTGTTAGCTGAGATATGTGATAATGGCAAAAGGATATGTAACAATGGTAATGGCATGGCAATGAAATGGTATGGTACATGTTTTTGGCCTGGGTGTGATAAATGGCATATGATTCTATTGTTCTTGTTTAAGTGGAGATGCACATTATAATCAACAAGTGATACAAATAAAATAATAAATTATGTTAATTTCTAGCCCACATCTCATCAAAATAGTTGCTCTATCAAGAACTAGTTGTAGATCTGGATGTTGAGAATGTTGTGGTGATCTTTATTGATCATTGATTCTGATTCCTTTAAGCATTAAGATAACGTATTTTTGTATCCTTTGTAAAGGAAAGTATGGCCATGGATATTAAATAGTGATAAAAATTAGATGATAGGTTTGTTTTTGAAATGAAATGGTAGATGATAATGGAATGTGTAATGATAGGAGAACAAATAAAGCTCAAGACTTTTAGTCATACATAATATTGTTGATGCTAGATTCAACATAACTTTGGTTGTGGTGGGGATAAAGACCTCTAAATATTCTCTTAATATGATCACCAAATTTTTTTTTGGTTTACTCTTGAGAGTATCTACCATCTGATTAGATTATAGATTGGAATCTATCTTGATTTGATCTTTGATATTGTCTTCATCAAATAGTGAAGAAATTTTGTGCTCAGATATCGGTGCCTTAATGAGGTTTTCACCAATGAATTTTTCTTGATTTTCCCATAGCACCTCTAAAAAGGTTTCACTAATGAACATTGGCTTTTGACTTTGATTATCTTCTAGCGCTTCCAAAAAAAAATTTCTAAAAGATGCTAAGTTTGAACTTTGCTTGTCCCCTAACACCTATGAAAAGGTTTCACTAGGAGAGTGCTCATTTTCTACATGAATATGGTCTTTGCCTCCTTGATCTTCTTTAATTGCTATGTTTCCATGGATTTAATTCAATAAAGTGTGATTCTTTCGATCCAAATTGACACTTATGGGAGATGGAATGTCAATAATATGGCTATTTTAGTTGATAGTAATGGCTTGTGGAATGATAATGAAATGGGGAGAGGTTGCATAATCCTCATAGAATATACTAGGATAAATCATGTCAAACCTAAAGTACTCATCCTCAAAAATTGTAGAAGGATCACAAATGTATTAAAATTGATCTATAAGGTATGCATAACCAATTTTGTAATAATAATGAACATATTCTTCTTCTAAATCTAATTCTAACTCAAGGGACTCTAATTTTGATGTTGATACTGATGTTGACTCTAATTATGATACTAAATTTGATGTCGGTCCAAGAGTAGAACCTGATTTTAACTTTGATTCTTCATTTGATGGGTACTCTATCACAATGATGTCTTGTTAAATGTTTGGTTTTGGACAAGTGATGACCTGTAATGGTATAATGGGATCCAAAAAGATTAGTTTGTCAAAGTGAGACTCCTCTATGATGGGAAAAAGGTTAAGAGATAACTCTTTAGAGACTGGTTTATCAATAAGAGGCTCATAAAAATTAGGTATATGGTTGAGGTAATGATTTGCCTAAAAGTAGTTACAATCATTAAGAAGTGACTCATTAGAGTGATACTCCTCGATAATAGGTATAGGATTCAAAGGTCATTCATCATAGGTTAACTTATCAAAAATGTTTGGTTTAACAAAAAAATCTTGAATTGGTTGGTTGTTTTGGCCTTGGTTTCCAATGAGTTAGAAAATATCAGTTTTGAACACAACTTGGTCTTTGAATGATTGGATTGGTTGAGGTTTGGATGGGATTGGTACTAGATGAGGAATGGTTTGTAGTTGGATAATGATAGGGTATTTGGGTGCATGATTTCTCATATGAGCCAAAGGATGAGGTATTGGAATGGTAATGGTATGCCTTAAATATTGTAGAGCTTTATTTCTTACACAAGCCAATAGATGAGGTCTTAGAATGGTAATGGGGTGGTGTGGAGCATGGTTGCTCACACATGTGAATGCATCTAAGTCCTCCTCATAAACCATATCATCCTAATCTTGAGTTGGATCATAAGTTAGTTATTTACTATGTTTCATATATTGATTATCATAAAGAGGGTACGGATTTGTATCCCAAACAACATTATCTGTAATTGGGTCTTGAAAGTCCTCCTCAAAAGAATCTTCATACTAATCAAGGTCTCAAGTTGGATCGTAAGCTGGTTTGTGAATTTTTTCCCATGAATGATTATTATGAGGTGGATAGAAATCTATCTCACAAACCATATTAGCATCATTGAGGTCTTGACTAAAGCCATAAAAGTCATTTTATGCAGCCATTCTATCATAATTTGGATTATACATGACTCCACCATAGGTGTAGCTAGACATATCTGCATAAATGATGAAATCTCTAAAACAAAAGGCCTAGAGTTTTGTAAACTCTAAAAAACTATGTCCAAAGGACAAATGGTTAAAACTTGGTATAACTTGGTCAAAAGTGTGGAGTTGTATCTCTAAAAATGGTTTGAAAGTGGATTTGTATCTCCAAAATGGTTTTTTCTAAGACTTGGCATAAAATAGTCTAACGTCAAATGTCTACATCAAATGTCATACACATAAAAGGTCAAGCATCTAAATAAAAACTAGCATGTCAAAGGTCTAGGTCAAAGTGTTCCAAACAAGGTCTAAACTATGAAAGGGAAAAGAGTCGCTAGGTATTTTTTGCAAATGTGGAGTCAAAATCTAGGCTCAAGCCAGCTATGCTAGGAATTTTGGCCAAACGATGTCAAAAGCTAGACTTGAAACAAAGGCATGATGTGATTTGATTTAATCTAACAAGTTTGGAAATAACTTTGACATAGACCCAGCACATGGAATCAAACATAAACATAATCAATTAACATAAGGCAAAAGGCTTTTGGAGAAAGTTTGTGTTCTCCCAAATAAAGGCACAAACAATGATGAGGATAGGCATTTGAATAAAAAAACCATCAATAATTTTCAAATTTAGGTAATCGATTAACCAAAGTTATGCAACCCAAAAGAGAAAGATTTATGTATCAACCCCATGAATTAAGGCCTAAATAGAAATCAATAAATGTTTGAATCCAAACTTGACAAGGTTAATTGAAAACTCAATGTTGAAAATTAGGATTTTAACAAACAAGCTAGACAAAATTGGACAGCATGATCGCACATAAATGAGGTCCAAATGGCTGATGTGATATGGTTTGAAACAAATAATTTTTGGTGTAATGATAAAAGAGTCTTGAAATAAATTGAGTAGCCTAATGGTGTAATCATGCTCAAATGATTTGATCCATGTTACAATTTAAAAGACTCAAAGGAAAAAATGGTTTGACATGATTTGGGTAGCATAATGCTACCCTCCTCAACTAAAATAGATATTTTTGGCATGGCTTATGAACAAATAGACAAACAAGTCTTAGTCTCAAAACATACCAAGCAAAATTGAAGACAAGTGACCAAATTCAATTAAGCATAATCATCCTAATCCTAGAAAGGGTATGGCAACATGGGGTTAACTAAAAACTAAAAGTTTTCAAACATTTCTAGGGGATCAATTGCACAATGACTTTCCCATCAAATGATGCAAAAGAAAATCACATAAATTAGGTGTTTATAACACTTAGCTTATTTCAACCACTACATCTTACTATTCACTTAGTGTAGTGCGATGTCCAAAGTGCAGATACATCTCATGTGCAACTCCATCACTAGAAGGTGGTTTAATTGCTCAAACCTTATGATCCTAGTGAGAGTGGGTGAAGCCAATGTTGGGAGATGAAACCCCAGGTCAAAGCTTCCCTAAATAATTCATGGAAGGTAATCACATCCCCCTCATAAGCCAATATGAAATGAAATAAAAAACATAAAAATAAATACTTTAGGGTCATTTTTAAATTCACCCAAATTTTGATGAATTTTTTGAAAGTGCTTTAGTCTACTTTCTTTCTAAGCCTTGGACTAGGATTTTTTGCAATAAGGATGGTGTTTTTGATTCTAAGGGTTCTCTAAATGGGACAAGTGGAAGAGAATACACATTACATCCTTATCTTTACCAAAAAAACTAGATTAAACAACTATTGAATACAAAGACTTGGAAAGATGAGTTCAATTTTAAACACCAAATTGAAAAATTGGGTGGTGTTCTTTTGACCCCTTGGTCTTAAGTTGTAACTTTGAAAGCCTAACTATCAAACATTTATTTTAAGCACTTAAATGTTACATTAAGTACTAAAACAAATTTCTTAGTTCATTTTAAAATCATGAAAAATATGGTCTAAAACATGTTTTAACAAATTTGAAGTTTGTCGGTTACCTGTTTACCTTTAAGGCATCACCCCAAAAGCAAATATGTTAGATTAGAAACATCCAAAGAGAATTTAAAAATTTTGTGAGAAATATATAAAACTTGAAGCTAAAATAATGTAAAATTTTGAAAATTTGGAAGAAAACATGTGGTTTTTAAAAAAATCATGAAAAATGGAGTTCGGATGGCCCCAAACCAAGCATTTTAAAATAGCCTATTAACTCCTGGGTCTGTGTTTTGACAGTGACCACCAATGGTTATATATGACCAGTGATGGTTATACTTGACCATCAATAGTTTAAAATGATTTTCGATGGTTTAAAATGACCATCAATGGTTTACTTAACTGTCAGTGGTTCTTTTGACTGTCAATGTTCTACTTGACCATTGGTGGTTCCTCTGACTGTTAACGATTACCTGTGTAAACCCATGAAGATAAAATATGGCCAAATGAAGTTATAAAAACATGTAGGAATATTTTTAAGCATCCAAATTGAAAATTTTAAGTTGTATTTTGCTCTTCTTGATACGTGGGATGTGTTGGTCCTACTAGGCATGCCATTATGGGAACTAGGAATTTTACGATGAAGGGAAGATTAGTATTATGTTAGTGGATAAATCAAATAAAATCACATTAAACTAACACCTTCATGCCTAGTTACTAGGGTGAGCTTAATAACAAAAACAAATGAAAAACACAACTAAAAAGTAAGGAAAAATAAAAATCCTTCACCTTCCTTGGATGCTCCAAATGCTTTGTTGTAGTGGTTTGCTTAGTTTATACTCATGAAGTCTGCATCAATAGAAGCTTGACTACCTCCATATTTCCTTGGCATCTTGCTTGGTTTTGGTTTCAATATTTTGGCATCATAACTTTGGCATGTGAGCAATTTTTAGAATCAATTTGGCATGGGTACTTTGCACAATTTAAGCTTGTTGAAGATATTTAAGCGTAATAACTTTGCACCAAAATAGTTTAGAAATGATGTTCATGGCCTCTATATTTATAGATTTTAGAAAATGGCTAGAATCAACCTGAGCTTTCCATCTCAAGATTGAGAAGTGTGGCTAAGAATAAATCTAAATATTCAATTCATTCTACAAATATCCCCATTAATATTTGGGATAGATGGGCATTAAATAGGCATGGAAGGGATTTTATGAGGCATGAGAGGCATGAATCCTGATATTTGTGGCATTTATGCCCTAGGGATGTCTTCCCAAAAAATGAGGTCACCTGATGATGCAGATATTCAATATTCATTTCTAAAAAAATTATTTAACAATTTTCCATGGAATTATTAAAGGGATCTAATTTAGTTTAATTAGTTCTTAAGCATGATTAAGCACTTTGTGCACAAATTACTCAAATTGATCAAAATACCTTGTTATTAGTCCAAAATTTGACTGGATTAGAATTGGAAGTCAATGTCAAATGTATTGGATCCATTATCCCATTTAGGATGTTACCAACACCAAATAACAAAGGCACATTTCTTGTACAAGAGATTTTATAGAAAAGATCAATCCAGAGCACCCAAGTGTAAAATTGGCATTTTGACTTAGAATGATCTTATCAAAGTTAGCTGGCCCATAAATTTCACTACCCCATTTAAGGATACCCTGGTCAAAATTGACACTTAACTATATTAATTTCAATTTATTTAATGTTTTTTAGCATTTTTAAGCAAAATTATGCATTTTGGTAGAAATTGGTCAAAAGCCTAGTTGAATGTTATCGATGATCAAATTTAAGTGTCTATATTTTGTAGTGTTTCCTTCTTCAAGAGCCCTCTAGCTTATATTATATTTTTCAATAGGATTATTAGTTTTTGTAGGTACTTGTGGTTTTTTCCCACTAGTAACTTGTGGCTTGTTTGGTAGGAATCTTCCTTGAGAATCTCTTTCTCTCTGTATAAATGTTGAACCACTCCATCTATCATGTTCCTTCCTACATAAGGTTAGTGTTTTTTTTTGTCATGTGTTCTAGGAGGTTGTTTCAAAATAAATAAAAAATTAAAATGTAGAGAAATAAAGGAGTACAAAAATAAAAATGACTAGAATTGAAATTTTACTTCTAGAAAGTAGTAAAGTTGTCTACTGAAAGTGAGAAAATTACTCTAGAAAGCAGGAAATGAAAGTAGGAAAATTACCCTAGAAAGCAAGAAATGAAAGTATAAAATTAAAGGCATACTTTATAGAAAGTAAATTACTCTTACAAGAAAGTAAATTCTAAATAAAACCATTAACTAAGTAAATCAAAAGATTTCAAAGAGTCATTCAAAGTTTTACACCATCAACATCCAAGGACTTAGACATCTAGTATAAGACATTGCATTACCCTCACTCAACTTGCCCAACTAGGTAGGACAATGCATTAATCAATCTTGAAAATCAATAATTGATCTAAAAATCAATAATTGACACCCTCCCCTATAATGGCTCCAAAATGTTGTGTAGACTTATTACCCAATTAATACCAGATTCTTGAGTCTGATTAACATTAATTGTTAACCCAAGGTACATAGGTTTTTTAAGGATGTCAACACTATATATGCATTATTGATCCATAGATTATCTTGTTTACTAGTTTCAGTATAATGAACTTATTCTAAATTCACCAGATAGTTATACTATGAATTATTATAATATAAATACAAAAATACTTTACACTTATGAATCACACATGCATCACACTTTATGTAATCAAACTAATAATGAAATCAACTTACACGACACACTTAAAGTAAAGAGGAATAGGATCTTCACTATAACTCTTTTTGAGAGGTCCCTTCCTCATTAAAAATTGAGTTCCAATCCTTCTCTGATAGACCTATAAAATCTTCTTACAGAATCAACCTTTTCATTACTCAGATCTGTAGCAATTAAATATTGCTACAAAAGATTACAATATTCAGAATACAATGACTTCTACAACTCTACTACTCTATTATTATATATTACCAGTCTAATCTAGGCTCTATCAATAAATACATAAGGCAATTTATTAGCTCCAACTAAGAACACTAAACTAGGAAAGGTACAAATACTTTGGAAACTACCCCAATCAATCTTCAAGTGGTTAGTAACAAAAGTTACTTGTTTTAGGCTTGGCTAGGTTAAGGACAATATATACTATTTTGTTGTTTTACTTCCTTTTGTCTCCTTTATATTATCCTTGTCTTACTCATCTTTGGTAGCACATCTAAGATTATTTACATGTGATAATTATGTATAACATTTATGGAGGATCCTCTTTAATTATACACTTAGTTCTTAAGACAACTAGATGTGTCCTTAAGAGCTAATCACATATTATCAGAACAATAGTTTTGTTCTGTATAGTGGATGTAGGATCCTATAGATGAAAGCCTGTAGTTGTTGCAAGAAACCTACAGGGAGAAACCAATAGTTGTTATAGGAAACCTATAGGTGAAAACCAATATTTGCTATAGGCACCCTATAGGTGAATGTTGCAGGCTTCTCTATAAGTGTTGTGCCCAAACAAGATTTTTTAGTCTTATGTTACCCTTAACATGTTTGTTAAATAAGGTTAAATAAGTATAATCTAATTAAATAAAAAATATCATTAATTCATGACATAACATGTATATATCAATACAAACATAAAATCATAAATTTATTCATTCATTTGCATGGATCATGGATGGTTATGGGGATTTACATAGAAAAAGATATATACTAGGTATGGACGAGTCTATAAAATAAAGCAATTAGAGGCCTAATCAAATCTCCCCCTTTGTCATTGATGGTAAACACTCTTAAACATAGCATAACATTCTTTAAAACTTGAACTTGAAATAGGAACTTTCTTCCCCTTTGACATTAATGACAAAGGTTTACCTTCTTAGTAGTTGTTTGATCCTTGGACCTAGGGTAACAACTTTTATTTTAGAGAAACTTCATCAAACCTTTATTTATCATAGACCAGGTTCATATACATAATCATGAGATAGATTGAATCCCTTCATCTCCATGAAGATTCAATACATTTTCAAAACTATGACTTGGTTTGATCAAGTCATCATACCAACTTTTTTTGACTTGTCTCTTGAGTTCACATATGTACCAAATCTCTTTTACTAAAACTAGAACCTGAAGATATTATAAGATCATAAAAAATCCCCCTATAACTAGGTATATTTCTTACTTCTATCTTACTAGCTAAGTGCTTCCATGAAGCCTAGTGGAGTCACTTCTACTCTAGAGAGCTAGAACAACATAAATTCAGGAGATTCCCATATATCCGTGTCTTTTTAGGATTGAAATTCCTCCATGATATTCTTGCACTTGCTTTTTCCTTCTAGCTTGATCAATTTAATTTTTGTCTGGGTATCATTTTGGCTTGATTCATTGATCTTGTTTCCTTCATCAACAAACTATGTTGATAAAGAAAATTCTTATGATTCCTTTGCATCTTGATTTTTTATACCATGGAAAATAGTCCATTTGATCTTGCAATCTAGTTATCAACCTTAGCCATCCCAGGTTTCCACTTACTATTTATCTCTTGTCTTCTAGAAGCCTCAAACTTCTTGTCTTATCTTGAGAAGTTATGTTTAGATTACTTCACAATGTGACCAACCTTATGATAGTTAAACCATGTTATCCCTCTAGATATAAACACACCATGACTCATACCTCTTGGCTGATGATTCTCATCATAATTCCATGCAAATTCATTCTTGAAGGGCCTTTTAGAAATCCTTGCTCTATGACAAAATTTATTACATGAATAGTAGTAGACATTGAAAGGATTAACATACCTTATGTTATTAGTTTTCTTGATATTTTTTACCTTTATTTCGTTAGCTTCCTCATTATTTGATTTATCTTTGACCCTTTTGATCACATTAGTGTCCTTCTCTTGATCTTCAATAAAACTAAGACATGTTTTATCATCAACAATATTTCAACTACTTGTAAGTTTGTCTAGTTCATTGGTGATATTTTTAAACCTTATAATGGACTTAACCTTATTTTATGTTTGTTTCAATTTAGAACTCAAAGATTTAAATTCATCCACATTCCTTGCACATTCTTCTTCTTTTACTTCTAGGCCTTTAGTCACAATTTCAAGTTGACTTTACACTTATTTGACTATTTCATCTTACTCATTGGATTTGTTTCTTAGTCTAACTTCAAACAATATGATTTGCTCCTCATAGTTCTTGATAAGGGACCTTATCACTCTATTATTTTTCTTGACCATCTTCAATTATTTTAGAGTATTCTTCAACTCAGCTCCAATATCCATCATATCTCTTTTTGTTGAAAATATTGTCATTGATGTCAAAGGTCTTGCATTGGTGATAAAGGCCTCATAGCATTTATTGTCTAAAGGTGTTTTTAATGTTCATATTTTGGATAAAATGTGTTTATATTTATTTAATATTAATGAATATATTTTTAGTTGCATAAAATTCAAAAGAGGGCCCTTGGAGAAGTCAAAGAGTCATGAGGTAAAGACAAAAGAGGAATGGGACACATTTTCCCATTAATAGTCATCTTGAGGAATTTCAAGAGTCACCAAGTAAAGACAAAAGAGGGTATGGCATATTTTTCCATGAAGAGTCACCTTAAGGAATGCAAAATTTCACCAAGATAAAGACAAAAGAGGAAATAATGAATTTGCTTATGAAGGGTCACCATATGACTTTTCAAATACAAGGATTCAAAGGGTCATGCAAGTTTGGTGCCATTTTCCATGAGGATTGAAGGGTCACAAAGGGTGAATTCCAAAGTTCATTTGAAAATATATAAATAAAGGATTGGGAAGCCATTTTTAATATGAAAGAGAGTGCATGGCTTATAATTGTTTTATATAAGAAAAGATAAGAGAATAAAAAGAGATATTGTAGAGTTCTATCATTTGTTGAGAAAACAACATTAATAAATATTTATGTTTTATATACAAGAGGGGTTGGGGCTCTTATGGGTTGGTGATCATAAATATTTTCAAGGGGTTGGTTCTCCTCTGGGTTGGTTCTCACAAATAGTTGATGTGTTGGTGCTCAAAAAAGGGGTTGGTACTCCTACAAGTTGGTTCTTGAAAACTTTATAATTTAGGTTGGTGCTCTTTAATATACTTTAGATTGTTCTCCATGGTTTTTCCCACTTTGAGTTTCCACATAAAAATAGACTCTCTCTCTCTCTCTCTCTCTCTCTCTCTCTCTCTCTCTCTCTCTCTCTCTCTCTCTCTCTCTCTCTCGTGTGGTGCATATTATTTCAATTTTATTACATATCTTGAATGTATGGTTAAGTGCAGTTTGATTAAATAAAATATTAATAATGTATATGATATACTAATTCACTCCCCCTCTCATTATATCCCATGCTTAACAATTGGTATTAGAGTATGTTCTTTTGGAAAGAGTTTTATAGCTTGAAGGTAGATTAGGGAAAACATGATGGCTAGATCACATGAAGGTTTTTCTACAAATAAAGAACCTTTATTTGATGGGATAAATTATGATTTTTGGATCATAAGGATGAGAACTTATTTTATGTCTCTTGGATTTGACATTTTGCAAACAATTGTGGAGGAATATAAAGAGCCACAGACACTTGTGATTACTTTGGCAGAAAAGCAGCCAAGTGA
The DNA here is from genome assembly GCA_037957365.1 of Torreya grandis. Taxonomy (NCBI): domain Eukaryota; kingdom Viridiplantae; phylum Streptophyta; class Pinopsida; order Cupressales; family Taxaceae; genus Torreya; species Torreya grandis. Next base: position 548,271 of record JARHVA010000185.1, read on the forward strand.
AAATAATGATAAAGTTTTAAATGCTATTTTATGTGGTTTATGAAATGTAAATCTAATCATGAGACTTGGGTAAATCTTAAAAATATTTACGAAGGTGATGGAAAGGTTCAACAAGCTAAGCTCTAAACTTTTAGAAGACAGTTTGAGAGTTTGAAAATGGAAGAGGAAGAAAATATAGCAAGTTATTTTTTGTGGGTTGATAAAATAGTTAATCATATTCAAGGCCTTAGACAAAAGTTAGAAGAATCATTGGTGGTGAAAAAGGTTTTGAGATCTCTACCAATGATATATGATGCAAAGGTTTCGGCAATCAAGGAAATGAAGGATCTAGCCAAGCTAAAGATGGATGAACTACATAGTATTCTTATGGCATATGAGATGTGGATCGAACAAGAGAAACCCTCAAAAAGGGAAGCTACTTTCAAGACATCAAAGAAAGACAAGGCTAAGATTCAAGAATTAAGTGACAACTCTAGTGATGATGAAGATGATAATAGAGCTCTTTTCATTCATAAGCCAAAAAAGGGCACAAGTAAATATCAAGAAAAAATTCCTTTCAAATGTTTTAATTGTGGAAAGATTGGATATTTTACAATTAAGTGCCCAGATAAGGTTAATGGTGATAATGAAGAAATAAATTCTACATACAAGAAAATTTTCAAAGGAAAATTCAAGAAGGGATTCGAGAAGAATAGTTTATATTATAAAGATACTAGCTCAGTTGACGATGGTGGGGTCAGTGATTCAGAAGAAGAGATTTTATTCATGGCCATATATGAAGATGTCTTTATAAGCAAAAGTACAGATGATCAAGAAGAAGAATAGGATGAAGCTGAATTGAATCTAGAAGGAGAACTCATTTTTGCCTTAGTAGAATTAAAATCTCTTGAAAATAAGAATAGAAGATTGAAGCTCCAGATTGAGAAAAAAAATAAAAATAAATAAAAAATAATTGAAGATCTACAAGGACACATTAAAGAAGCCAAAAAGACTAAAGAATATCTAAAAACTCACTTACAAAGAGTAAGTGAAGAATGTGAAAGGTATGTTATTTAAATTACCTTTTTAAAAGTAGATCTTGAGAAAATAAATAAAGTAGTTAATGATGGAGTAGCCAATGATTTAAATTTTGAGAATAACACTAATATGTTGAATAAGATAGTAGAAAGTCAAAGATTAATGTTAGATAAGACAAGTATTGGATTTAAAAAAGAGAAAGGAGAGGCCACTACTTTCATAGATAAGGTTAACACAAAAAAAATAAAGATCTATGTTGAAGCTCTTACAAAAGAGAAAATGAAAAGGGAAGAAGTTAAGAATACAGAGGACATCTCAAAAAAAGAAGGCTAGAAGGAGTAGAGCTAAAAAAGGAAATCAGGTCAGAGATACACAAATAGATTCTATTTTTATGGTTACTATTTTTATTGTAATGAATATGGTCGTAATAAAATAAAATGTTGGAAAAGGGCTAAAAATTTCAAAAACAAGGAAAGGGGAACTCATGCAGAGTCAAGCAAAAGCCATAACTCTTTTTCTCCTCTATCAATTTTTAATGAAGAAGCCATAATATGTTACAAGTGCAATGACTTTGGACACATAGATTGGTACTATAGAAGTGTATTCAATTCAGTCAAGAAGGACTAGAGTTTCAAGGCTCCATTCATTAAGAAGAAAATTTAGATAGGTTCATGGTAGAAGAAACAACCTAAAAAGTCTATGTTGGTCTAGAAAACTTTGCATGCAAGAAACAAAGAAAATCCATGGTTCATTGACAATGGATGTTCAAGGCACATGACAGGAGACAAGAGAAAGTTCATAATCTTAAAGAAGATCAATGGTGGCACAGTGAAATTTGGAGACAATATTACTGTCAGAATTGCCAAAAAATGTATAATAAGTTTGGATAATGGTAGAACTAAGACTAAAAATGTTTTGTATGTATAAGGCCTTAAACATAATATTTTGAGTGGAAATTAAATATGTGATCAGAAACACACACTAAATTTTTATGCATAAAGTTGTGAAATTAGGAGTAAAGATTCATATGTGTTGATTATAGATGCTCAAATGATAGTCAATAATTTGTATATGTTATTAGATATCAAAGGCCAAAAATGTTTTTTGAGTCAAGTTGAGAAAATTTAGCTGTGGCATAGGAGAATGGAACATATAAATTTTGACAATCTTGTCAACATCAGCAAAAAACAAGTAGTTAGAGATCTTCCAAAGATTACAAAGCCCTCCAACATGCTTTGTGAACCTTGTCAGCATGAAAAGCAAGCTAGAAGATGGTTCAAGACAAAAGAATACTCGACTACTTAGATGTTATAACTTGTTCACATTGATCTATGTGGACCTATGAGAACTCAAAGTACTCAAGGTTTTAAATATTTCATAATACTTATTGATGATTTTACACGTATGACTTGGGTGATGTTTTTGAAAAAAAATTAGAAGATTTTAAACATTTCAAAGAATTCAAAGCTTTAGTTGAGAATGAAACTAGCTTAAAAATTAAGTGCCTGAGATCAAATCGAGGAGAAGAATTCATGTTAGATCAATTTATTGAGTATTGTGAAGACCATGGGATAAAGAGACATTATTCAACAGCTAGAACTCCATAGCCAAATAGATTAGTTGAACAAAGAAATAGAACAGTTCAAAAACTGCTAAGGACAATGCTAAATAAATCCAAGATACTAGATAAATATTAGAGAGAGGTAGTAGGTACAATAGAGCATATCTAGAATAGAGCATTGTTGAGAGTCAATAGTGATAATAATCCCTATGAGCTATGGAAAGACAAACTAGCTACAATTGATTATTTTAAAATTTTTGGTAGCAAATGCTTCATAAAGAGAACTGATAAAAAACTTAGTAAGTTTGAATCTAGAGCAAATGAAGGTATATTTCTTAGATATTCTTGTAAAATTAATGCTTATAAATGTTATAACAAAAGAACCAAGAATATTTTGAAAGTGTAAGTGTCAAGATAGATGAATATGTAGCAAAAAGAGACAGTGATCTAGTAGACACTCCAAAAATCATTGAAGAAGAAGATTTTGAAGAATCAGATGAAGATGAGATGAAGGATAAAAGGACACCAAAACCCCATCCAAATATGTCTAAAGAAATCATAATGAAAGTGACATCATCAGGAACATAAATGAATGGGTTCGTACTAGAAGAATGATGGTAAGTGAATCTAAGTAAGTTAATTTTTCTTTGTTATCCAAAATTCATCCTAGAAATTTTTCAGAAGCATGATGAGCATTGGGTTAAGTCAATGGATGAAGAACTAAATCATATAGAAAATAATGATACTTGGGAATTAGTGCCTAGACCAAAAGATCACAATTTGATAAGAACAAAATGGGTATACAAAAATAAGTTGAATAAAAATGGTGAAGTTACCAGGAATAAATCAATGTTAGTATGTAAAGGATATGCTCAGATTGAGGAAATAGATTTTGAAGAAACTTTTGCACCAATGGTAAGGATAAGGGCTATTAGAATGTTTCTTGCATATGCAGTGTTTAAAATTTCAAAGTGTTTCAAATAGATGTCAATTTTGCCTTCCTAAATGAGAATCTAAAAGACGAGGTATACACTGAGCAACTTGAAGGATTTATTCTATCAAATGATAGTAGCCATGTTTGCAAATTGAATAAACCACTGTATGGATTGAAACAAGGTCCCAAAGATTTGTATGCAAGACTTGATAAGTACCTATAAGATCAAGATTTCAAGACAGGTTTTGGTGATAGTAATTTTTACATCAAAACATAAGGAGAGCATTAATTGATTATTGTGGTATATGTTAATGACATAATTTTTGGATTAAATATTAAAAATATGACAAAAGAATTTTTTGATAATATGCAAAAAGAATTTGAGATGTCTATGCTTGGAGAATTATCATTTTTTGTAGGGTTATAAATATTTCAGTCAGATAAAAGAATTTTCATATCTCAAAGTAAGTATGCCAAAGAAATGTTGAAAAAAACTGGTTTTGAGGATTGTGAACTAGTTGGCACACCAATGAGTACAAGGAAAAAGGTGAGTAAGGATGAAGTTTCACCTATTGTAGATCAATATATATATATATATATATATATATATATATATATATATATATATATATGATTGGTAGTCTTTTATATTTGATAGCATTGAGGCCACACATCATGAATGTAGTAGGCATAGTTGTAAGATATCATGCAGCCCCAAAGGAGAGTCATGTTTAGTTGGTGAAGAGAATATTCAGATATGTCAAGGGGACTTTGGTTTATGGATTGTGGTATCCCATAGGTATAGATTTCACTTTGGTTCCTTATACAGATTCAAATTAGACAGATTGCTTGGATGACAGAAAGAGTATAAGTGGAGGAACTTTCTTCCTCAGTGATAGCTTAGTATCATGGCTAAGCAAAAAGTAGAATTTAGTATCACTTTCTATAGTTGAAACATAATACATTATAGTGGTATTATGTTTTAATCAAATTATTTGGATGAAGCAAAATTTAGAAGATATCAAGGTAAAATATGATGAACCTATTTCTATTTTTTATAACAACACAAGTGTTATTAATATTTCTAAGAATCTAGTGATGCATTCAATAGCAAAACACATTCTTATCAAATATCACTTCTTGAGAGAGTAGGCTGTAGATTAGCAGGTCAAGATAGAATATATTAGTACTATAGAATAGATATTTTCTCAAAGGCACTACCAAAAGACATATTTGAGTATCTATGAGAGAAGTTGAGAGTAATTTTTTTTTTACTTCTTTCCATTGAGGATCAACATCAGTTGAGGGGGAACTAAGTGTTAGCTCTAGGATAGGCCCTTTTCCATTGATGTTAGAGGAGAAGAATAGAAATAGGTATATGAAATAGGTACATAAATAGGTGTATAAATAGGTATAGGGAATAGGTAAAAGATACTACATTAAGTGGGAGTTACTACATGTTTTTAGATGGCTATAATGTAGGTTGGCATGTGCAGTTCAAGTTTCAAGATGTGTCATTTTCAATTTGAGGTTGCCATCAATGACAAAGGGAGAGATTGTTGGAAATATTTTCATTGATGTGAAAAGTCTAGCATTGGTGATAAAGGCCCCATAATATTTATTTTTTAAAGGTGTTTTTAATGTTCATATTTTGGCTAAAATGTGTTGATATTTATTTAATATTAATGAATATATTTTTGGTTACATAAAAGTCAAAAGAGGGCCCATGGAGAAGTCAAAGAGTCATAGGGTAAAGACAAAAGAGGGTATGGCACATTTTTCCATGAAGAGTCACCTTAAGGAATTTTAAAGGTCACCAAGCTAAAGACAAAAGGGGAAAGGATGCATTTGTTTATAAAGGGTCACCATATGACTTTTTAAATACAAGGATTTGAAGGGTCATGCAAGTTTGGCACCATTTTTCATGAGGAGTGAAGGGTCATATAGGGTGAATGCCAAAGGTCATTTGAAAATATTTATATAAATAAAGGTTTGGGAAGCCATTTGTAATATGTAAGAGAGTACATGGTTTGTAATTTTTTTATATAAGAAAAGAGGAGAGGATAGAAAGAGATATTATAGAGTTATATCATTTGTTGAGAAAGCAACATTGAGAAATAATTGTGTTTTATACACAAGAGGGGTTGGTACTCCTGTGGGTTGGTGCTCGTAAATATTTATAAGGGGTTGGTGCTCTTGTGGGTTGGTACTCACAAATAGTTTCTATGTTGGTGCTTGGAAAAGGGATTGGTGCTCTTGTAAGTCGGTGCTTGTGAACTTTTTAGTTTGAGTTAGTGCTCTTTCATATAATTTAGATTGTTCTTTGTGGTTTTTTCCACTTTGGGTTTCCACATAAAAATATGTTATCTCTCTCTCTTTCTTATGTGGTGCATATTATTTAAGTTTTATTGCATATCTTGAATGTATGTTTAAGTGCAATTTGATTAAGTAAAATATTTTAAATATATATGATATACTAATTCACCCCCCCCCCCACCTCTTAGTATATCCCATGCTTAACACCTTCTTCATCTAAATCACCAACAACACCTCCAAGCCATATGGATTCTTCTTGATTTGTGCATCTTGCTTCTTCGACCACAAAGAGAAACTCATTGACATCAAGACTATCACCTTAATGATCACTCTCTGAATCACTTATTTCATTATCATTAAATGAGTTGAAATCTTCCTTGGTATAAAGACTCATTTTGTTTTTTAAGAATCTTTTCTTCTTGTCATATCTTCTAAATTTTTTACTACTCTTATCAAATTTAGAAGACCTTTTATCATCATCATCATCATCATCATCATCTTTATTATGTTCTAAATCAACCTTTATCTTGTGTTTGTGAGGAAAATTATTGGAAAAGTGTCCAACCTTTCCATAATTGAAGAATTTGAAAGGCAACTTGCCTTTGTAATTTCTTGAACCTATCTTCAACTTTCTTACAAACATAAAAATTAACTCATCATCATCAATATCAAATTCATCCTTATTTATTACTTTCTTAACTTGTGAATTCTTCTCTTTTGGCTTCTTTTTTTACGTTGAATACAGATTCCTTCTTTTCAGGTCTTCCTTCACTTGTCCTCATCTCATAGGTTGTTAGGGTTCCATGAAGTCCATCCATCTCAAATTTGTCTAAATCTTGCATTTCTTCAATAACACATACTTTGGAATCAAATTTGGAATTTAGAGACCTTAAAACATGTTGAAAAACAATAGTTTCTTTTAATTATTCTCCTAGACCTATTATGATGTTGACCACCTTAGCAACCCTCAATAATTAGGATACAATGGTCTCATCTTCATTCACTTTTAGACTTTCAAATTGTCTTCTATGAGTTTACAACTTGGATAATTTGACTCTGGATCCTCCCTCATGAATAATTTTCAACTTATCCCACATGTCTTTGGTAGATATATAGTACATAACCTTCACAATTTCTACTTTAGATAGACCACACACAATGCCATTCATTGCTTTTGAGTTATTATCACTGGCCTTCTTACCTACTGCATCCATAGGAGAAATAGTTGTTGCAATATACCCATCCAAGACTAATTTCCAAAAATAATGGCCTTGAGACATCAGATATGTACTCATCCTCAAACTAAGAAAAACATAATTGGATCCATTAAATAATGGAGCTTTGTTTGTACAAAAACTACCTTGAGCATGACTAGCCATCTTAGCTGGTTTAGAATCTCCTTTAGGTTATAAGACCTTATTTAAAGGACCTACTCTGATACCAAATGTTGGAAGTGGTTACTGGGGGGGGTGAATCAGTTTCTTAAAAATCACTATTCATTTCAATTCATCATGCTCTAAAGCATTCATTCATAAAAAATATTAATGCGTAAAAAACAAACCATTAACCCTAATCTTGTTATTCTCTATTATACCCATTCCAGACATTTACTACATTTTTATCCTCCTATTCCTCACTTAAATATAATTTTTTTAATTGGCTATACTGGGTCAACTGGATCAACCCTATACAGTTTCAAGGTGTTTTTCACTTAGGAGCTAGTTGACCTTTGGCTGACCTAACTCATGACCTAGTGAATTATTATCTGAAACTATGATAGGTTAATTGGGTCGATCCTATCAGCCAATTTTTTTGAAAGGGTTTAGGGTCAACTCCTATAAATACAAGTTCATTTCTATCATTTTATAATAAGTGAAATAATAAGTAAGAGAAAATGAACTTATGTTTATTGACCATTCTACTTGAGAATTAAAGCTTAAGATTCCATACTTTCTTTAGAGATATAGATCTTGTCTTATATATAAATCTCTTGGATACATTGATAGGTTGTGTAGCCTAGAGATGATTTGTATTTTTCATTCTTACATACCATAACAACCTCTTGCGAAGCACCTTAGCCAAAGGAGAGATTGAGGTTCAATGGGTTCATCTTTAAAGGTAAGTATTCCTAACTTTATTTTTCCTTTTATAAGAGTAGATAGACATGCATTTATAATTCTCATCCATGTATTAAGATTATGTATACATTGATGTAAGTATATGTATCTTGTATATGTTTATTTTTATTGTTTCTAACCCCCACTTTATGCCACAAGCTTTGGTGATCACTAGATTAGATTTACTTTTCTTATTATTAGTTTAGGTGAAATATCAAAAAAAATAGGAATATAAAACATAGAGAAATATTAATAAATTAAATATGGAAATAAAATGCACAAAATACAACACAATAGAGAGATAGATTTAATGTGGTTTACCCAAAAAGGGTTATATTCACATAGAAACAACTAGTCTTTCTTATTATTCAATCCAACAAATGAAGGGTAAAACCTATAATACAACCACTAGAATATCCTCTTCACTCACACACTACATTTCATCATTATTACCATGCCCTCATATCAAAGGAGGGTTACATATTAGAAAAAAAAATGCACAAACATAATTTTTATTATTAGATCTATGAAATAATAGTGAATGGTCTAGATTTACTATGAAACTAGAATATTTTACATTGCATTTTTAACAAAATTTTTGCTTTGGGAGTGTTATCCCCAAAGCCCTGCTAGGGGATGATGACCCTAGTGGGGAGAGTTACCCCCCGCCGCCACCCCCCCCCAACACACACCCCTCTTGTTGAGAACTAGGCATTATAATAAGATCAGGCTCCACCATCCAACAATCTCCTGCTTAGAGACTGACTACTGCAACTCCACCACTAAAACTCTTCCTTGGAATTTTATTTGAACTTAGACCCTGACATGTTTTTCATCTTCCTTATTATCCTTGAAGACATATTGAAATTGAAAAACTCTCCAACTTCTCCTTTGTAACTAATTTTGTTAATATATCTATAGGATTTTGAATTGTATGGATCTTTTTCAACTTCAATTGACCATCCTCCAAAACTAAACTAATGAAGTGATACCTGAGTTGTATATGTTTGGTTATTGAGTGGAATTATGAGTTATTTTCTAAATGAATAACACTCTAGATATCACTATATAACTTGAAATCTTCCTGATTATGCCTCAACTCTTCCATGAACCATTGTATCCATATCATCTCCTTGCTAGCTTATGTAGCTATAAAATGCTCTGCCTCTATAGTTGATAAAGCAACTATATTCTATAATTTTAAAATCCAACTAACTATTGTATCACCAGTAGTGAAAACATAACCTATGGTGCTCCCCCTACCATCTAAATCTTCAGCCATGTTTTCATCAACATATCCTTTTAAGGTAACATCTGAACCTTCATAACATAATCATCTATCAGTGGGCCCTCTCAAGTACCTAAGAATCCACTTGACTACATCCCAATGCTCCTTTCCTATATTATTCATAAACCTACTGACAACTCCCACTATATGAGCAATATCTGGTCTCATGCACACCATAACATACATTAAACTTCCAAATACTGATGCATATGGAACTTTAGACATATAATTGATTTCTTCTTGAGTTTTAGGAAATTATTTCTTTCTTAATTTAAAGTTCCTTCCCAAAGGTGTACTTATAGGTTTTTCATCTTGCATATTGAAACTAACTAACATCTTCCTGATGTAATATTCTTGAAACAATGTCATTTTTCTATTTTTATAGTCTCTTGTTATTCTCATACCAAGGATTTTCCTTGCATCACCCAAATACTTCATTACAAAAGAATTTGATAATTTTATTTTGAGATCATTTATATCCTACATGTTAGACCCTACAACAAGTATGTCATCTACATACAATAAAAATATAATATAGTTGTCATTATCTAATCTCTTAAAATAGACACAATGGTCAGAATGACATCTACTATAACCTTGTTCTATTATAAATATGTCAAATTTCAAATACCACTACCTTGGAGCTTGCTTTAGACCATACAAACTCTTCTTCAACTTGGACACTATTTTCTCCTTACCTTTTACTTCGTATCCATGTGGCTAATCCATATATATTTCCTCTTTTGAATCACCATGAAGGAAAGCAGTCTTCACATCTAACTATTCAAAGTGCAAATATTTTACTGCTACCAAACTTAAAATAGTTCTTATGGATGTTATTTTTAAAAATGGATAAAATAGTTCATCAAAACCAATACCTTTTTTTTATGTAAACCCCTTTAAAACAAGTCTAGCTTGTACCTATTTTTGCCTTCATCTTCTTCCTTCAACCTATAAGCCCATTTAATCTATAATGCTTTTTTACCTACAGGAAACTAAACCAAATCCCATGTTTGGTTATGTACCAAGGAGTCCATCTCCTCTTTCATGTCTTGTTCTCATTTCTTTCTAGTTTCTACCTGCATTATTTACTCATAGCTTTCTAGCTCACCACCATTAGATAAAAATAAATAATAAAGTGAATGAGAGTATCGTTTAGGGAGTCTACTTACTCTGGTAGATCTTATAACTACACTTTCATGATTTTGAGGTACTTATTGTTGTTGTTGCACATTTTGATTTTCTAGCACTTGTAAAATTTCATTTTTTATGATTTCATCAAGTATGGCATATTCTATATTTGGATTTTCTTGTTTCATTCCCTGCAATTGATCTTTGTACATGAACTTCTCATTAAATATCACATCCCTACTACTAATTTACAATTTTCAAAATCCCATAAATGGTAACCAAAATCATTAACTCTATATCTAATAAAATTACATTTCTTGGATTTTGCTTCAAGTTTGGTTCTATTTTCTTTATCAATATGGATAAATGCTTCACAATTAAAAGTATTTAAGAAGTAATAATATACATTTTTACCTATCCATGCTTTTTCTAGAATGCCACCATCCAAAGGACTTGAAGGCCCTCTATTTATTAAGTAAACAACATTATCCATAACATCTATCCAAAATTATAAGGGAAACCCTATATGTAATCTCATGCTCTTTGCACACTTCATGATTGTCTTATTCATCTTTTCTAACACACCATTTTGTTGTGGTGTTTTTGTCACTTACTTCTCTCTATGAACCCCATGGGATGAATAATAGTTATCAAATTCCTTCTTGCAGTATTCACCTCCATTATTTGATCTGACACACTTCAACTTATTTCCTATCTCATTCTCAACCAAAGCTTTCTATTTCTTAAAAGTATCAAAAACATCAAATTTTTTTGTATGTAATAAACCCAAGTTTTTCTAGTTGCATCATAAATAAAATTAACATAATAAGAAGATCCACTAAGGGATGATACCTGAGCTGGTCCCCATACATCCATATGTACAAGCTCTAACTTTTCATCCTTTTTTGTCTTCCCAACTTTGAGAAATTTGAATCTCTTTTATTTTCCATACACACAGTTCTCACAAAACTCCAAATCCACCTTCTTCAAATCTGGCAATAAAATCTTTGAGTGGAGAAATTTCATCTCCTTCTCACTCATGTGCCCAATTCTGTGATGCCATACTTTTCTATCTAGTTCTATAAAAGCTAAAGCAATAGAGGAGTCAACACTACCATTAGATAAATGTAATGTACCTACTTTATCTCATTTTTCTATTACCAATGATACTTTAATGACCTTCTATGATTTTTTTTCAAATGTAACATTGCATCCCTCACTTCCCAACTACCCTACTGAAATTAGATTTCTTCTCAACTCAAGAACATGCCTCACCTATTTCAGCAACCATTTGTTTCCATTATGTAATTTTATCTGTATCTTACCCTTTTTTACTATTTTATAGGGTTTACCATCAACTAAATAAACCTATCCAAAATCACCTTGACCATAGTCTTGAAAATATTTCTTATGGGGTGTAACATGAAATGAAGCCCCTGAATCTAACACCCAAGAATAATTAACGTTATCTAAAGAAAGGATTAAATAATTTTGTAACACATCACCTACTACATTTTCTTCTTGATTTTTATCTTGTTGCCTAACTCCTTATTTTCCTTTTTGAAACCAATAATCTTTCTTCAAGTATCCTTTCTTACCATAAATCTATCACACCAACGTTTCTCTAGATTTGGATCTACCCTTATTAGACTTACCATGATTACCTAGGCCCTTTCTTTCATCCTTTTGTCTTCCCCTATTCTCCATATTCAAAGCATTACTTGATGTCTCACCTATGATTTTATAGTGTATTTCCTTGCTAAGAATAATGCTAATAACATCATCAAAATTTAAAGTGTTTAAACTAGTGACAAAATTACTCATAGCCATGACCAAGCCATTCCAACTTTCTAGCAATAATAATAGAATCAAAAGATCCCTAACCTCATCCTCAAAATTTACTCCTATAGAGATTAATTGATTTGTGACTATGTTAAATTCATTTAAATAATCAACAACAAACCCACCTTTTGACATTTCTAGATTAAATAAATGCTTAATAAAAAATACCTTCTTAGAAGCTGAGATTTTTTCATACACTTTATCCAATGCCTTTATCACATCCACTGTTGTATTTTGTTTTGAAATATTGAAGGCCACCAATGTTTCTAGGCACAACCATATTGTTCATAGTGTCTTTCTATCAAAAACCTCTTAGTCTTCATCCTTCATAGTCACCATATTCTTTGCTATTTTACCCAATGGTATGAAAATATCCTTCTAATATAGATAATCTTCCATTTGCATCTTACATAACTGGTAGTTTTGTCTGTTGAAATTTTTGACCTTAAACTTCCTTATTTTTCCATTTCTCTCGCTCAAATCAAGAACCCTCTTTTCCTACGAGTTTATCTACCAAATAAAATTTTAGCTCTGATATCAGTTATTAGGAATATAGAACATAGAGTAATATTATTGAATTAAAGATGGAAATCAAATGTAAAAAACACAACATAATAGAGACACATATTTAACATGGTTCATCTAATATGGGTTGTGTCCACACAAAAATAACCAGCCCTTATTATTTAGTCCAAAAAATAAAGGGAAAAACCTGCAATACAACCATTGCAATATCCTCTTCACTTACACACTACATGCCATTATGATTATCATGCCCTCATATCAAAGGAGAGTTATATATTAGGTAAAAAATGCATAAACATAATTTCTAACATTAGATCTGTGACTTAATAGTGAATGGTCTAGATTTACTAATTAAATCCATTAAATAATGGAGCTTTGCTTGTAGAGAAACCACCTTGAGCTTGACTAGCCATCTTAGCTTGTTTAAAATATCCTTTAGGTTATTAGACCTCCTTAAAAGGGCATAATTTGATACCAAATTTTGGAAGTGGATACTGAGAGGGGGGGTGAATCATTTGATTAACAATCACTATTGAACTCATCATTCTCTTAATCATTCATTCATAAAAAAGATTAATGCATAAACAAAGTAACTACACAAGGAAACACAATAGATATGTGGGAAAACATCTAGGGTAATAAAAAACAATGAATCATGCACATATACTATAGTCCTATAATGTCAAGATCCAAGTTTAGTGCAACACCAACTTCACAAGGAGCTCCAACCCCTATCTAGATAAGCACCAACTTAACTAGTCTTTTGCAAGCTCTATCTTGCAAGAAGGATCCAACCCCCTAGGTAATTAGGAATCAAATTAGTCACCTCTAATCTATAATTACCTTTGAACACCTATTTATAATATTTAATTAATGATGACCTCATTTTTTTCACTCTTTACCCTTCAATCTCACTAAACTAGCCTCTTACGCCTTCTTGCTCAAATAACCCTCTCTATGGAAGAAATAGGTCAAATGACCTTATTTAATACCTATATAATAATGGTTATATACTCATGGAATGTTTTTATTATATTTTTGATGATATTAAATCTCTTAACCTATTCATAAAAACACTATATCTTTCATTCAATAGCTCAATTCTCTAACTAGTAAAAATAGGCTTATTACGCCTTGACTTTATACTTAATTCTTTCTCATAGCTATATTGGTAAGATAATGACCTTACCTTACTTATATTATGATTTAAATATATCAATACACATGTTTAATTAGCGAAAAAAATAGTATATAAGTCGTTCATTGTGTTGGGTGAATATTTTGTCACCAGCTAACTGATGAGCAAAATAGGTCTCTTCAACCACAGCATAGGGAAATTGGTCAGCCAGATGTGTAGGTTTACTACATCAAAAGGGGAAAAATATCTCCTCTCATCAAGGAGAGGTTCCCTGTAAATATGTAGGAGCTATATACTATATATATAAGCAAAAAATAACACTCAGGGGTGGGATAAACCATCCATCTCTATTTTTTTAGAGATGATGTTCACAAATCAAAGGAGAAATCCTGATGAAATGACAGAAAGTGTTCCTCTTCTTTTAGAAGTGTTTTTCAGTAGACAAAAGGAACCTTTTGGGTGGTGAAAAGTAACTATAATTGGGCACAGTAACACAGTAGGATGAAATGTAACACAAAGTCTCCACCTCAACTGTCAAAGAGTGAAATAAGGACAATGAGGGCATAAAGTCATCCCAAGGTCCTTTACATAGAAATAGAATACAAAGGATAATGAGGGCACAAAGTCATCCCAAGATCCTTTATATAGGAATAGAAAGAAAACACACTAAAGGCAATTATGAGGGCATAAAGTCTCTCCACAGTTGGCTTCAAGACACCTTCCTGATTATTTTCACTAATTCTGCCTATTCAATTAAATGGAGAAAAAATGTATTAAGGAAATAGACATAAGAATAATTTCCCCAACAACTAAGCTATTCCAGCATAAAGTCTGAAAAGTCACTTGTTTTCTTCTTCCAATAACAAAATATGATCAACAATCTGAGCTCAAAGTCTCAGTAATGCCTTTCAATTTGGGTAGAGTTTTGTTTCTAATAACAGAGAGAGATCCCCTAAAAAAATAAGAGAGAGTCCAATATATAGTGCTCCAAGAAAGACTTGGGCACTTTGTTTCAAAAAAAATGTGTTACGATGCATTCAATGCCTTTAATGCATTTCAAATTCTATCCATGGGATATGCTAGAATTGGGTGTCGGTCTTAAATATGGGTCGCTTGATGTGTTTCCTTATGTGTGCACAGTTGTTCGCTCTACTCAATGCAGAAAAATAGGCCATGCCATTGAATGTTTGTGCTCTCTTATTTCCACCTCATGGACTGCTTCATCTTCTAGAAACATATCCCATGCACAAATATTTATGATCCTTCTTCATCGTTCCCCTTTTCTTGGCTATATTTTCCCCTTTTCTGTGTGATCTGAGCTCTCAGGCTATCTCTTTAGCCAATCATTGAATTCATTCATAGGGTCTATGTTTAAGCCTGCAAGGATCAATAGTTATTTCATTGCTAAAAATTTGACATCTTCAAGTCCATCATCATTTGAAAGCCAATGGCTAGTTGGATGCCCTGAATTTGATGACTGTGGGCCCGTCATCCTCCTTAGCAATTCTTTCATGTCTTTCCTGATTGATTTGGCCACTTTCTACTGATCTTAACAAGTGAGACATGGCACATTCCACTGTGAAACAAGTGAGGACACGTGGTAGCATTTGTTGAGTTATAATGGGACATGTGGCATATTCTACAGCTTTAAAACTTATTAGAAACTATGTCCCAATAGATGAAACTTGGCAGCTTTCATTGCAATTTTATAAGGGACACATGGTGCATCCCACTGTAAATTTATGAGGGACACATGGCACGTTCCACTATAACTTTATGAGGGACACGTGGTATATTCTGCTACAACTTTATGAAGGACACATTGTGCATTCCACTGTAACTATAACATTTGATCTTTCCTAGAGGTAACTTGCCCTTCAGGGTCTTGAGAAATGGTTCACTTTCCCTTTTGATAGCCTCCTGCAAGGGTACCTACCCTTCGAGATCTTTCAGGTGGCCTTTGGGATTTTATTTCCTCAATAGGTTTTTCCTTTTTGGGCAAACTTTTCCTTTGGACAAAAAATTTGAAGGAATTCTTTTAGACAATTTGTCCAAAGGAAATCTTCCTTCGTTTTGCCTCTGCTTTCCGTCGGGCTTTCTTTTGACGGGCTTTTATCTTTACTTCAGGCTTATTTCTTCAAAAAAAGTCCAAAGGAATTCCTTCAAAAAATTTATCTAAAGGAATTCCTTCAAACTTTTTATCTGAAGGAAATGCCTTAATCATTTTGCCTTAGTTAATTTTCTGCATTCTTTTCAAAAAAAAGAATTGTGCCCTCCACAAGGACTGTTTAAGCCCAAAGATATCCTTCAAACTTTTGCAACAGTCCATCTGCTCCTTGCCTACCCTCCATAAGGTATATTTGTCCTTGGTTCACTTTTTTTAAGGAATTCTCTTTGTCCACTTTTCCTCATTGCCTCTGTAAGGGTAATTGGCATGGTTCACTACCCTTTACAAGAGCACTCGGTTTGGTTCATTGCCCTCTGAAAGGGCACTTTTTCCTTTCGCTTTGGGGCAGCCCTTTGAACCTACCGATTGAAACAACTTTGGTTCAATGGTTCAAAGGTTCAATAGTTCAATCACTTTCTTCTTGTGTTCCACTTGACCGCTTGAACTAACTACTTTGAACCAATTGCTTATTGAACCTTTGAACCCATTGAACCTTTGAACCATTTTGGTTCAAGGTTTAATGGTTCAATGGTTCAAGCCTTCTTCTTTCTCACTAAGTCTTTAGAAGCCATTAAACTTGCTGAAGTGGTTAAACTTTGAAATTTTGCTAAAGTGCTTAACTCTTTAAGCTTGCCGACATCGTTGAACCTTGGCATTGAACCAACCTTGAAATTGCCTAAGTGTTGAGAGCTTGTTTCTTTCCTATAGAGTCTATAGAAATGAATCTTTAGAGTCCATATATTTAAGCCTGTAGAGTCTATAGATTTCTTCCAACAAAGTTCGTTAGTTGAAAAAGCTTGAAAAATGGAGAATTTGAATGCCTAGAATAATTTTTGAGAAGGGAAGAGGGAATTTTTGGCCTACAGGACCAAAATAGTTCATATGTTGTCCTAAAAATGAGTGACAAATTTTGGGAACAATAGTTGGCTCCAGTTGGGGAACTTCTTTCAATTGAAGACTTGGAACAGCTGAGGGAAGTAGAAACCAGAATCTCTAGTGCCTTGAAGTGTGCCATTGGGCTATGGATTCATGCTATCTAAAAAGAAAGGTGCCAAAAACAAAAATGAAAAGCACAAAATAGAACTAAAGACTATACAAATATACATATGTATAGATGATCTTATTTGATGCCTCAAGATTTGAAGTGCTTCAGATGCCACCCACTGTGAGATAGTGAAAATGGTGTTCCATCCTGATAAACTAGTAAGAAACCATTTTCTCCCCAGAATCAGTGATGGGTGAATGGAAGTCTCCACTAGGAATCACATTTTATGTGCACTCATTTTGGTTCTCTCTTCTTGCCCCATGGCAAGGTGTGGTCTCCAATCTAAAAACCATAAATCTTTGCTCTCTTGGTGAAGAGTTCCTTTTCCTGACTTTGGCATGTAGTAGTATGGTCCACTACCATAGCTTGTTGCTCTTTTGGTTTAATCCAGCACATGATTTGATTGTCCCCATTAGATACTTAACAAACCATCAACTCAACATCTCTTTTGGCATGGAGTTTGACACCTTTGTCTTGAGCAGCCTTCAACCTGAGTAATAGAGATTCATACTTGGCAACATTGTTGGTGTTGCTAAACTGCAACTTGTATGAAGAAGGAAAGATATCTCCTTGAGGAGATATCAACACAATCCTAGCTCTAGCACCAGTAAAAGAATTTTTGCCATCAAATTTTAGGATCCAAACATCTTCAAAAACTAATCTTTCCTTGGATTTCTCCTTGCTTGGAAGGGGAAATTCTTCTATGTTTGCACTGTGCTCTCTCACATCTTTTGCTATTCTATTTGAACCAATTTTTAGACTATCATTTTTAGAGGTTTCATCAGCTGAGACACGAGTATCCTCTATGGTCAAGAAATAATTACCCATATTTGAAGATTCAAATAGAATTTGAGCTTCAGGGGCTGATGTCTGAGTGACAACATATTTTGATTCCTTTTCAGGAAGCATCCTCTATATGATGCCTTTGACAGGGATCCTTGCTTCAGATTGTTCCATGCTCAACTTGCCACCAACATCCTTGCAAAAAAATTTCCCTAGAAGAATGCCATATGAGGCTGGGATGTCGGCCACTAGGAATGTCATCTTGATTCTTTTATCTGGGAATGTTGTAAATGCAAATTGAGTATCCTTGATTTGTCCCAACATAGGTACTTGTTTGTTCTCCATGGAGAAACATCTCCCAAAAGTTTTGGTTAGTGTGAGTTCAAGAGATTTTGCCACCTTGGCAGGCATGACGTTGTCAGATACACTTGAGTCTATGATGAAATTACTCAATTTGTGACCATTTATCAACAAGGAAACATAGAAAGGCTCTATTTTTCTAGGGGTAGAAGGAGGAGTAATGATAAGATTTGTTTGTATGGGCATGTACATTTGGGGATCATGAGTTACCTTCTTAATATCTTGTCTTGTAGGGATAGCTTTATTCTTCACACACTCTACCAACCTATCCAACTGCTCAAGATTGGCTTGTAGGAATTCAAATTCAGTTATTTGGATTTTGGTCTTCTTGACATGGTCGATTATGTCAAATGATTGAAATGGACTAAGAATAGAGGAAGGTAGTTCATCTTTCTAGTTTTTAGGAGGGGGAGGACTGGTCTATGGAATTGAAGTTGGAGATGGAGGAATGCTTGATGTACTTACCTTTTTATTACTCACTGGGTCCTTTGGCTGGAAAGGCAGATAAGTTCCTCATTTGGCAATTGAAATTGCAAGATGAGAACTTTACTCTATTTTTTATTTATCAAATTTTTGGGTTGACTAGTTCTGAGACTGGGTGAATATAGCATATGATCCATTAACTACTTCTCCTTTACCTCTGGGTTCATCCTGGTAATTCAGGAAACCAATGTTGGAGTCGCTAGCTAATTCTTCTTGATATTTTGCAAGGAGATCAACATCATTTTCTTGGTTTAATTTAGGTTGGAAAGAGAAATTAGATTATGTTTCAAGATATCCAACTGCTGAATTGATTGGGGGTGCTTCAATGGCAAGTTTCCCCTATGGAGGAGGAAGATGATTTGGTTGTCCTTGATTTTTGGTAGCATTACTTTTGTATGACTAATTGGGAAATGTCCTTCTTGTCACATCTCTGTATGAAGGAGTTGAAGATATCCCTTGCACCATTTTCTTCCTGAGAGCTTACAACTCATTTGCCAGCTTCTACACCATTGGATCAATGGTACTTGTAGATGAGTATTCAGAAGATGAAGAAGATTTACCTTTGTTATGATCTCTCCTTATCTTTCCTGCCAAGATAAGGTCATCTTCTACCTCAGTAGCCAAGTCCTAAGTTGTAGCAAGGTCTATTTAGCCAGCACATCTCAACAAAAAACTTACTTTAGGAAGTTGAGAGTTGATGAAGAAACATTTGAGATTCTCAGGTGTAGGCTAAGCAATTATAAGAATCCTATTCTTCATCTTGTCAAAATTGGCTATGAAATCCCTCATTGGTTCATGAGGCTCCTTATTCATTTGTGTGAGTTGAGCCAACAGGGCATATGCATCTTCTGCAGGCTTGAATATGGCTTCAAACTTAACTTTGAGGGTGTTCCAGTCAGTCACAGTCTGGGCCTATAGATGATAGAACCAGTCTACAAAAGCACCTTGTAATGTTTCCACAAAAATATTGACTACTACATCCTCATACTCCACACCTATTATGCCACAAGATATGCTGAAGGCTGCAATATGTTCATCAGGATGAACCTTCCCATCACCATAGAACTTGGGAAATTTTTTTCTTGAACTGCAAGGCAGCTCATGTAGAGGTGGAGTTAAATTGAGTGGGCCAAAAGAGTTACCCCAAGGACCTTGAACTGCCATAGTATGACTATGGAAAGGTGGAATAACAAATCTCAAAGGGGTAAGTATTGACAAAGCTTTATTAATAGCAAAAATGGAGGCTTTGCCTAGTAATGGATACTTGACTTTAGTAGGAGGAAAGCTCTTGGTTTGTTGGAGGAGAGATGGTGAAAGAAATAAATCAAAATTACTTTGCTATACCAACTCGAATACAGGGTCAACAATACCTTTATCCCTTTGGATTCGCGTATACAGTGGATCTACCAGATTATAGAACAAAAATGGGAAAGAACTAGCAATATTTTAGCTTGAAGCTTGAGGCTTCAAACTATGTATTCTATCTCAGTTGGCATGGGGGTGGAGGAAGATGGTAAGTCTATAATGATAATGGGTAAGACACAAAATGGAGTCACCAGAGTCTATAATGGATAAGGGCAGGGACTGCTTCAATCTAAAACTTGACGCTTTAGATTGCATATAACATCCCTAGTGGAGTCACCAAAAATTATTGGGTGAATATTTTGTCACCAGCTAACTGATGAGCAAAATAGGTCTCTTCAACCACAACATAGGGAAATTGGTCAGTCAGATGTGCAGGTTTACTACATCAAAAGGGGATAAATCTCTCCTCTCATCAAGGGGAGGTTCCCTGTAAATATGCAAGAGCTATATACTATATATATAAGCAAAAAATAACACTTAGGGGTGGGATAAACCATCCATCTCTCTTTTTTTAGAGACAATGTTCACAAATCAAAGAAGAAATCTTGATGAAATGATAGAAAGCGCTCCTCTTCTTTTAGAAGTGCTATTCATCATACAAAAGGAACCTTTCGGGTGGTGACAAGTAACTGTAACAAGGCGCAGTAACACAGTAGGATGAAATGTAACACAAAGTCTCCACCTCAACTACCAAAGAGTGAAATACGAAGGACAATGAGGGCACAAAGTCATCCCAAGGTCCTTTACATAGAAATAGAATATGAAGGATAATGAGGGCACAAAGTCATCCCAAGATCTTTTATATAGGAATAGAAAGAAAACACACTTAAGGCAATTATGGGGGCACAAAGTCTCTCCACAGTTGGCTTCAGGACACCTTCTTGATTATTTTCACTAATTCTACCTATTCAATTAAATAGACAAAAAATGTATTAAGGAAATAGACATAAAAATAATTTCCCCAATAACCAAGCTATTCCAACATAAAGTTTGAGAAGTCAATTGTTTTCTTATTCCACTAATGAAATATGATCAACAATCTGAGCTCAAAGTCTTAGTAATGCCTTTCAATTTGGGCAGAGTTTTGTTTCTAATAACAGAGAGAGATCCCCTAAAACAATAAGAGAGAGTCGAATATATAGTGCTCCAAGAAAGACTTGGGCACTTTATTTCACAAAAAATGTGTTATGATGAATTAAATGCCTTTAATGCATTTTAAATTCTATCCATGGGCTATGCTAGAATCAGGCATCAGTCTTAAATATGGGCTACTTGATGTGTTTCCTTATGTGTGTATAGTTTTTTGCTCTACTCAGTGCAAAAAAATAGGTCATGCCATTAAATGTTTGTGCTCTCTGATGTCCACCTGGTGGACTACTTCATCTTCTAAAAACATGTCCCATGCACAAATATTTCTGATCCTTCTTCATCATTCCCCCTTTTTTGGCTGTATTTTCCCCTTTTTTGTGTGATCTAAGCTCTCAGGCTATCTCTTTAGTCGATCTCTAAATTTGTTCATAGGGTCTATGCTTAAACTTGCAAGGATCAATAGTTATTTCATTGTTGCAAATTTGACATCTTTAGGTCTATCATCATTTGAAAGCCAACGGCTAGTTGGTTACCCAAAATTTGATAGTTGTGGGCCCATCATCCTCCTTAGCAATTTTTTCATGTCTTTCCCACTGGTTTTGGCTACTTTCCACTGATCTTAACAAGTGACACATGGCATGTTCCACTGTGAAATAGGGGAGGACACATGGCAGCATCCATTGAGTTATAATGGGACACATGGCACATTCCATAGCTTTGAAACTTATTAGAAATTGTGTCTCAGCAAATGACACTTGGAAGCTTCCACTCAATTTTATAAGGGACACGTGGCACGTTCCACTGCAACTTTATGAGGGACACATGGCACGTTTCATTACAACTTTATGAGGGACACATTGCACATTCCTCTGTAACTATAACATTTGATCTTTCCTAGAGGGAACTTGCCCTTTAGGGTCTTGAGAAATGGTCCACTTTCCCTGTCAAGATCCTCTTGCAAGGGTACCTACCCTTCAAGATCTTTCAGGTGGCCTTCAGGCTTTTATTTCCTCGGTGGGTTTTTCCTTTTTTGGCAGACTTTTCCTTTAGACAAAAAGTCTGAAGGAATTCTTTCAGACAATTTGTCCAAAGGAAATCTTCTTTCGCTTTGCCTCTGCTTTCCATCGGGCTTTATTTCGATGGGATTTTGTCTTTGCTTTAGGCTTATTTCTTCAGACAAAAGTCTGAATGAATTCCTTCAAACTTTTTGTCTGAAGGAAATGCCCTAATCATTTTACCTTAGTCCATTTTCCATGTTCTTTTCTCGAAAGAGAAATGTGCCCTCTTCAAGGACTATTCAAGCCCAAAAATATCCTTCAGACTTTTGCAACGGTCCATCTGCTCCTCACCTACCCTTTGCAAGGGCTGTTTGTCCTTGGTTCACTTTTCCAAAGGAATTCTCTTTGTCCGCTTTTGCTCATTTCCCTCTACAAGGGTAATTGGCTTGGTTCACTGCCCTCTGCAAGGGCACTCAGTTTGGTTCATTGCCCTCTAAAAGGGCACTTTTTACTTTGGCTTTGGGGCATCCCTTTGAACCTACTGATTGAACCAACTTTGGTTCAATGATTCTATCACTTTCTTCTTGTGTTCCACTTGACCGCTTGAACCAACCGATTGAACCAACTGCTTATTGAACCTTTGAACCTTTGAACCCATTAAACCTTTGAACCATTTTGGTTCAAGGTTTAATGGTTCAATAGTTCAAGCCTTCTTCTTTCTCACTAAGTCTTTTGAGGCCTTTTGAAGCCATTGAACTTGCTGAAGCGGTTGAACTTTGAACTTTTGCTAAAGTGCTTAACTCTTTAAGCTTGTTGATGTCGTTGAACCTTGGCATTAAACCAACCTTGAAATTTCCTAAGTGTTGAGAGCTTGTTTCTTCCCTATAGAGTCTATAGAAATGAACCTATATAGTCCATAGATTTAATCCTGTAGAGTCTGTAGATTTATTCCAACGAAGTCTGTTAGCTTAAAAATCTTGAAAAATGGAGAATTTGAATGCCTAGAACAATTTTTTAGAAGGGAAGAGGGAATTTTTGGCTTGCAAGACCAAAATAGTTCATATATTGTCCCAAAAATGAGTGAAATATTTTGGGAACAACACATTGTTCATAAAGACCAAACCTCCATTAGGCCTAATGGAGACCTAATGCAATTAGGTCTATCCTATCCATGTGTTACCATTCTAACCCTTATGAAAACTTCCTCTATTAACCAATGGATTAAAAAATTAATACATGCCTAAAATAGACCCCTAATAATTTCACCTTGGGTCACCAACTCCCTTTGGACCATTTCACTACTTGGACCTACCAATTAGGTCTCCTCGCCAATATACCTTCTCACTGCCTGTAAGTCTATCTTAAAAATTTGAACCAAATACATAAATTTCTCACATAAAACATGAATTAAATAATATTAGTAGGATCATAATGACTTTAAAAAATTTACAAAAATATTCTATCTCCACCACATAGGCCAAATGGCCTCAAGAACACTCCTATAGATGACTTACTTAAAAACACTAAACACTACCAATACACAGTCAAAATCATTTAAATCTCAAATCTTGATTATAAAATTATAATGAGAAAAAATTAAATCAAATTATCTTTTTAGTCCTTTATAACACCTTTTAAAACTTTTTAGCATTCATCTTAGTGAAAATTAACTTGGGAACATCTTTTTCATACACATAGAAAAATTGCATGTAGGACTAGAAACATAGTCAAGAAAATTTACTTGTAGAACACCTATGGGGACATATATGTGATATTCCAATGGATTTGTGTGAAAATTTATCATCCTTATAACATATCTAAAAATATATATTACATGTTCATGTATCAATATTATTTTTACAAACCAATATCACCTTGTCACTCTGTATACACATAATATTTTCAAACTTTTATCGATTATTGACACTTTGTATCTTATAGGAACCCATTGAGTCTCAATCTCTCTGAGTGCATGTCTTAAGGGGTGAAACAATAAAGGGGTGGGTATACCATTGGTGCTTTTAAATATTTTTATCCCTTTTTCCACTTTTTATCTACATAATTATCTATTAAAGCCATTAACCCTAAGCTTGGTCTTCTTTGTTGTACCCATTCCAGGCATTTGATACATTTTATCCTCCTATTCCTTACTTAAATCCCATTTTATAAATCATATGTACTGGATTGACTGGGTCAATGCTATATATTTTTATGGTATTTTTCACTTAGGATATAGTTGACCTTTAGCCAACCTAGTTCATGACCTAGTGAATTATTATCCAAAATTATGCTAGGTTGATTAGGTCAACCCTATTGGTTGGGATTTTCATAAGGGTTTAGGGTCAAATCTACCTATAAATGCAAGTTTATTTCTATTATTTGATAAGAATAAGTGAAATAATAAGTAAGAATGAATTAACATCTACTTATTCACTATTAATGCCTAAAACTCTTATTTCATGTTAAACAACCTTCATGGGAAGCTTTACAGGTGTGGGACTAAATTGTGGTTTGTAAAATAGCATCCAAGATTTTAGAAGCCATCTCTTTGATTTGATTTTTTGGGGTGAAAAGGGGAAGGAAAAATTAAAAAAATACTAAAATAAAATTAAGGTGATGTTCCAAGATATTTAAAATATTAACATATGATTGCATGAAATAGCTTGAATTCTTGAACACTACAAACTATTAAAGGAGCATAAAGCATGAATTAAAGTATATGATGAAAATAAAATCAATATTATAAGAGTATAGAAATGAAATAAAAAATAACAAGGATTCTTCACTCAGTTTAACATAGAACACCACATCCTCTTCATAGATAGGTAGAGAACAAAATATAGAAGGCCTCAAAGGGCACAATACAAAATGTTCAATACTACCCGTGAGGGGCACCTGTTAAGGTTGTAGAATGAGATATGTTAGCTACTGCTACCTATATCTTAAAACTATTATAGAATTCTATTCTATAAAATATAAAATACAAAATAATTGATAAGCCCCTGAAGAAAATGGATGAGCCTAGAATATATAGGTGAAGTAACTTTTCACAGGAGTGACAACTAAAAATTATGGCACTCATGCCTATGATAATGTTGTTACAAATGAATGAAGGACTTAGGCTCATGAGTGAATTTAACCTCTAAATCCCAAATATGGCACAAATACACTATCTTTTTATGGTTATGATGCTTAGGAAGAATGTAGTGATGCCATGTGTTCATCTCCAAAGCCACTTCTAAAATGTTGTTGGAGACAGAGATCCACGTACCCTAGCCAATGATGTAACTCCTAGCCCTAACAGTAAAAATTTTCCCTTGAAAATTATTATGGCACCATGTGGAAAGTATTAACTCCTCCTTATTATAACCACATGGTGGGTCCCCTTCCTTCTCTTTACTAGTCAATGGTGCTACCCAAAGGTTAGATAGATCAAAACTGATCTTAAATGAACACTAGAATGACATGTGTTGAGTATACTCTTCTCTAGGGGAAGTTGGGCACTTCCTTAAAAAAATGAGTGCAAGGGAAGCATGTGGAAGACCCATAGTCACCTTTATAATTACCTAATGGGTCCCACCCATTATGTTATTATCCAATGACACTACTCAGAGTTTTGACCAAAAGGGAATCAACTTCAAATAGCATGGGGTTACCACGTGTCAATCTGGAGCTACACTAGAGTGAATGAAGAGCCTCATCATGCCAAAAAAGCACTTGGTACCATGTGGAGGAAGTAGAAGGAATTTGATACTTAGGTGAAAAAATCAAAAAGGGTCTCAAAAAAGGATGGCTAAAGGTAGAAGTGTCAAATGTGCCTTTTGATTTTGGTACTAGATATAAAATACTCTAAAATAATAAAAGGTTGATCCTAATCCACAATTCTTGGTGAATCTTAGGGGTGTCTACCTACAGATGAGAGAAACTAAAAAATCTATTACATAGACCAATCAAAGTGAAATTTATAAAACAAGAGGAAGTTTTATGAACTTACAACTTTTGAAGAACCACCTGTAAAGGTGCCCACTCTTTTTCCTTGGGCTAGGCCTTCTTCTTAAGAGCCTCAAAGGATTTGTCTAGATCAATAATATCCTTGAGGGAGATGATCCCCAAAACTTGAAATAATTATAGCATTTGAAACTCCAATTGGGTGAGTGGCTGTAATATCTTCTCCACTTTAGAGACATTAGGTGATTAACCAAGAGTCATGAACATAGTCTAGTTGTTTTATTTCTGCTCTAGCAGTGCTTTGATTTGGTCCTCTAAGAGGACACTATTGTTCACTAAGAGAGGAGGGGAGTCCCAATTAGACTAATTTTTTAATTTTCCCCCACCTACCTTAGACCACCTTTTCTAAGACGTTAAGGAATGCCTTATACTTAGTGGTTGCTTTATTGTAGCCTAGAAATTCATTAAATTTTACCACCACTTGCCTTCAGTTGGTAATCCCCACTACTTGTAATGTCTCATCTGAAGTGTCATAAAGATTTTGGATGAGAAGCTATGAATCTAGGACCTTGGGTGACATGAAATAAATGACCTAGTTAATGGATGTGCTTACCTCAGAGTTTAGAATCTATGAGTTCATGATGAACTTAAGCATTGGCTTTAGATTTGAAGCCATGCCTTTGGTTCTCTTCCAGTAAGGTGTATATAGCTATTGAACCATAGGGAGGATCTTTGTGGTCTTTGGATGGGTAGAAAGGTCATTATTTATCTATATAATATTTTAGTCCTTGGTTGAGGATTCTTGTTTTGCCTTATACTATAATTATTGAAAATCCCAAATAGAATCCAAGATCTTTTGATGGGTCTATGCCAATTTAGTCTCTTTCTCTTGTAGCTTGGTCTCTATGGTCACCCTTAGATTGGATTATTCTTTGAAAATATCATTAGAGATGTGGATATAAAGGTTAGACCTTGCTTTATTGATCTTTACATCTTTGGCTTTAGCCTCAGTATTGAGATGGTCGATTGTAGCCTTTACCTTACTGAGTTCTAGCTTGGTCTTCTCTAGTTATCAGGTCATTTTGATGTAGTCTATAGTCATAGACTTCTACATCTACTCCATCAAATCAAATCAATTAGTGGGCTTGGTTTGGTTGAGATTTAGGTTGGCAGCTTATATTTTATAGTCCCTTGACTAAATTTGATCTTGGGTCTTGACTACCCAAGGGTTCATATGCATAATCATGAGGTATTGTTATGTAGGGTGAAATAATGACCACATGTGAGTCACCATCAGGGACATATATTATTTCCCATTATTCTTCTATATCTAAACCTCTCAATCCCTTCTCATTGTGTTCATCTATTGATGGTATTACTCTAGTGACTGAATGTTTTTCCATGCAAAGGGGAGTCTTTGAGGCAATGTAAATGGAATGGTTACTTTCTACTGTGAAGTAACAGATGTTGTTCCTCCAAAGGTGAGCAAATGAAGGGTGAGGGTGGAAGGAAAGAAAGGAGAGATCCCATGGAGTGGGGTGATTGTGCCACTAGGGAAATGATGTAGATGATGAGGGTTAAAAAGTAAGGAAAGGTGCAAGGGAAGTGATCAAGATCATAGAGGAAAGCAATGCAAGCTCAATGGTAGGATGAGTAGATAAAGAGGAGAATGGCACTATAAAGTGATTGGTTCGATAGTAGAGAGTGATTAAAAATTGAGTGAGACTATAGAGGGAGATGAGGGAGTGAAAAAGGAGGTGGAGGTAGAAATAAGGGGTTAAAAAAATAATACCTTTTTCAGAGAGGGTGTTGATAGAAGGCTAGATACTTGTGACTCAAGA
Source organism: Torreya grandis (assembly GCA_037957365.1). Classification (NCBI taxonomy): domain Eukaryota; kingdom Viridiplantae; phylum Streptophyta; class Pinopsida; order Cupressales; family Taxaceae; genus Torreya; species Torreya grandis. The sequence goes on from JARHVA010000185.1 coordinate 576,219, forward strand.
CACTTGGGCTGAGATGACTTGGTTGTGAGGTGACCTAAAGAGGCTTATTGATGCTACAGGGCTATGGGGTATAGTAACATGGGTGGTATCCAATTCAAAGGCTTTTAAACTTTCATAATTTTTGCTTCTTGTTTTTGAGGCACATCCCCCACCTCTTCCCCAGGGGTATCTTCTTCTTCCTCTTCTTATTTTTCTTCTTTTTCATCTTCCTCAATAGAAAATCCTCCTTTTACCAAGTCCTCTTCTAGATGATGCTCATCTTAGAGATTTTCAAAATTTTCATCTATTTCCTCATCCTTGAAATTAGAGTATGGCTTGTTGATCTCTTGCCTATATTTTGAATTGGCATCTATTTTTTCTTGACTCTAATCTCTTTTGGTGATCTATGATCTCAATCCCTTTATTAATTTTTTGGAGGAGTAAAATTTTTACACCACATCATATAGAGACTCCCATGACTTGTAGGTGTCTACTGAGATTAAGGACAAATCTACAAAATATTTGAGGTCATCCTTTGTGGGTGACCTTCACTGCTTGAGGTACGATCGAGGTTGGTGATTGGGTAGGTTAGAGGTCTTCAAGGAGGCTATGTAACCTTCTAGATCATATCTCTATCTATCATCGATTAGGTCGAGCCCTAAATCCATAATTTTATATGTGAGTAGGCACTCTTGCTACCTTTTCAACACCATGATGTCTCTTCTTATGAAGGGGACATCATAAAATCCCTTCTCTTTTAGACCACACCATGCATTGCATCAACTACATTGAGTTGACAAGCCAAATTTAGGGCCAAGGTCCTATCTATAATTAAGTGAAGGATATGAAAGGGCTCACCTATGAATCCATGTGCTTGAATGAAGGTGAAATAGCTCCTAAAGAACCAATCAACAAAAACCTTGCTATCGGTAAACCATGACTACTACAAGTTTGTTATCTTAAATGTAATGGCCTCTCAACTAAGGTCGATGAGTATTGGAAATAAAAAATGCTCCAAAAATTCATAGTGGTCCTATGTGATTGACAAAACATGGGTCCATAATTTGATTGGGGTACCATGTTAGTGAAAATGCCCATATTAAAGGAGTTGAGATTGAGGTAAGTAGAGAAGAACTGGGAGTGATGGAATAGAATGAGATGTAGGAGAAAAGAAGAATGTTGAAAGGTACCCAATGTTGAAAAGTTTACCAACATGTTCTTCATGGAAGTAGCGATGGTGTCTAAAATATCCATCTTGTATACCTCCCCCTTGTTCACTGTAGTTAGGAAGAAGAGTGCCCCTAACTAAAAATTAGTGACATTGACATCTAAGTCCATCCCAAAGATGAAATCCAACATGGATAGAGCATCCTTTAAGTACTTTGTGGGAAATATTTCTAGGGGGATAGGTAGAGGAGGCACTTTTATGTAGTTAATTTGAAGGAGGAAGTTAAGGAAGTGTGATTTGTCATAGACCTAAGTGTCTTAGACATCCTGAAGGCTCTCTATGCTATATATTTTTCCATTAGGGTCACTTGGGAGCTAGAGCATTTCCCTTACAACATATGCACTAATTTTCACCATCAAATTAGTGATACCTACAATTATGCCAGTGTTGGCATCATACCTCTTTGCATAGAAGGTGATGATTTCTAAGCATAGGTGAACATAGGGCACCATGAATTGGGCTAATGTGTAGTCCCACATTCTATATATGAATGAGTCATAATCATTCTTTTATAACTTCTTAATCATTCATGCATGAGCATCCTCTTTAAACTCTTGGGATTCTTGGCCAACCTAGGATCAAAGATATCATCCACAAAATCAGTGACCAATGTTTGGTCTCTATAGTACCCTTTGGCTATTTTATTAATGTTCAACACTTTGTACTTTTCCTGAGTGAAGTAAAAACATAGTATTTTCTCACTACATATTGAAGGAGGAGATTTCTCTAGCTATCTGACCTACTATTTTTGGGTTTTCTTAGATGCTTCTCACCTTCTAACAAATATTTATAAGTCTCCATCTTGAGAATTCTTCTCCAAAATCACTTTCTATCACAAATAAGATAATGGGTTAACAAATTCTAATCACAAGGTCTCACAGTTCTAAGCTCGTCTCTCTCTGCTCTTTATACTTTGCTCGATTACTCAATGCTCTCAAAAATCTCAAAGAACCTAAGTATTTGTTAAACACCAATGCTCCTGGGCATGATCATCAAGGAAAATTTTGAATTTAAGGCACTCCATAAATGGTCAAGGAGGCACACACATTTGAGGATCAACTCATAAGATATTTGTGGCAACCTTTGTGTGGAATTGTGCAATATGGAGTGTCTGACATTAATGGTAGTAGAGTTGAGTAGATAACTATCTTTTAGAGAATGTTTTAAAATTTAAGAAGGTTAGGGTGGGGACACATGGAAATGAGAGGATCCACATGTGTCAACGAAACTTATTCAAAGGAAACAACAATGGAAAGGGAAACAAAAAAAACTAAGAAGGGAAACACATAAGCAAAAGGTGAAACTAACTAGCTATGCACAAGGGGGAGGTAGGTAAGCTAGCTAAAATGCTTCAAATCAATATTGTTAATATGGATCTCCAATGCATTTCCCTCTTCATCTTCTAACTCAAAACTATTTCCCTATCTATTTTTGATGATTTATAACAACCCTCTCCATAAAGAATCAAACTTCACATTATAACCTAGTTTTACGACCCTTTGATCATATTTGAGAACCAAATCCCTAGGTTTGAATATTGGGTCCAATGTTTTCTTGTCAAACCACTACTGTACTACTTGCTATGAGGTGATTTTCACATTATTTGCATGCTCATTTGATTCTTGGAGGCTAAGTATCTCTATGAGCCTTACCTTCATCACTCCATTTTCCATAATATCAATAGCTATCAGAAGCTATACAATAGGGATTTTTGATGACATAACTATGACTACTTCCTTCCCATACACAAGTTCATATGAAGAAGTCTTTAGAATCTACTTGGGAGTGATGCGGTTTGCCCACAGGGATATTTTCACATGAATATGCCACTCCCTTTGTTGATCAACACCTATCCTTTTGATTAGCATTATAAGTTTCTTGTTTATTGACTGCACCAATATATTCCCTTATGGGTAGTAATTGGACAAAGTCTTTAAGAAGATACCATTTTGGAGTACAAACTTAGAAATCTTGGACTCCAGCAAGGATTTTTTATTTTTAAAGCTAATTTTCTTGGGCAGGCCAAACCTTGCTATGAGCTCCTCTAAGAAGCCAAGGATTACATTCTTGATTGCCTCCCTTAGAGAGATGGTTGTGATCCACCTAGTGAAGTAGTCAGTGGCCATAATTATCCACTTGTGATCAGCACTAGAGATGAGATTAATCATTCTAATGAAATATAAACCCCACTATGTGAAGGTTTCATTGTTCACAATTGGGTTCAAAGGCATGACCACATTTTCCCTCTTCCCTACAAAAAACTAACATTTTTGGCATTTTTTAATTACCTGATGGTAGTCCATGAACATAGTCAGCCAATAGTATCCTACATGCATGATCTTGGTCATGGTGGTTTTTGCTAAGAAGTGGCCACCTAGGGGAAAAATGCATATCTTGGAGGATTTTATAAGCTTGGTTTTTTTCAACACATTAGACTAATTCCCTATCAAAGTTTATTTTGAATAGGACTCCTTGGAATAATGTGTAACTAGCTCCTTATATTTGGCATAAATGCCTTTTATGCATGGGGAGACCATTAGGATACCGACTAGTTTGTATGTAGCAGATCCTATCGATAACCCAAGACTCACCAATCTCATATTGATTTAATAAAGCCACAACTTGTGTGTTCTATTCCTCCTATGGGACATCTATGTATTAGGCTAAGTATTCATAGATTCCTCTTCCTCTTATCACCTTAGTCAGCCTGACTTAAATATCATACTATAGGATCTTGGTGATCTAATTGGGACATTTTTTCATGATTTCTCCTTCTATTATGTATTCTTAGACGTTGGACTGTGACACATACACCATTATTTTATTGTCTACCACAAGGTGTCTAAACTTTTTAAGGCCCTTGATAATGTTGAAATCTTATTTCTCTATAAAATTGTATTTGACTTTGTACTCATATAATGTTCTTAAGTAGAACATGATCATGTGCTCATTTCCTCCTTTCCTCTTCCTTTTTAATTAACATGGCTGATAGGCTATGTTTACTCCCATAGACATACATTATGAAATTCTTGTAAAATTTAGTTTTGATTAGTATAGGCATAGTAGATATTGCATCCTTAATTTTATAGAATTCTTCTCTCCCTTTAGGTGTCCACTTGAAGGCTTAGTACTTATTTAGCATCAACATGATTGACCTCACATATCTTAAGAATTCAGATATGAATTTGCTGACAAAGTTAATCTTATTGAGGAAAGATTGAACCCATTTATTTTTCACTAACAGAGCTAAGTCTCTGATGGCTTTTACTCTTTCTGGATTGATGGTGATCCCTTCTTTAGATACTACATATCCAAGTAGCTTGCCTTGTGAGACTTTGAAGACACATTTTTTGGGGTTAAGAGACACCCCAATTCTTAGCACCTTTGGAAAAAATTATCCAAATGAGTGAAGTGGTCTTCCTTCTTCTTTGATAACATGATGAGGTCACTAGATAGATAAGGATGATCCTATTGATTAGTCCCTTAAAATCCACATCTATAGCTTACTAGAATGTAGCCCTAGCATTATAAATTTTGAAAGGCATCTTCACATATGTGAAGGTTACCAAATTTATGGTGAAATTGGTTTTATGTTAATCCTCTTCAATTACCCATACTTGATTATATATGGAGAATCCATCTAGTAGAGAAAACATTTCTGCACCTACCACTACTTGGAGGATTTGTTCCATAGAGGTAAGGGGGTAGTGATCTTTTAAGTAATCCTTATTCAAGTCTTGGAAGTCCATGCAAAGCAATATCTTTCCAATCTTATTTCACACAAGAACCAAATTAGATACCCAAGTTGAATGTTTGATTGGGTATATGATATTTGAATCAATTAATTTCCTTAGATCCTAAACCATGAGGGATTCTATTTTTGGGTTACCAGCCTTTGCTTCTGCCTAATAGGTTTGGATCCATCCACCAAGTCTATGGTGTGTCAAATGACCTCGTGGTCATACCCTTTCAAGTTATCATAGGTACATGTAATGACTCCTTCATACTTGTCACAGAAGGAAACCAATGACTCCTTATCCTTTTAGGGAACCTTCTTTCCCACCTTCAACTTTCTTCTACCTTAGATATCAAATTCAGAGTAATCACTTTTGTCTATGAAAAAATCTCATTTGTCACTCTTGGTATAATCAGAATTGAATATGTTTTCTAGGGTGATGAGCCCATTTGGTAGTTTGCTAGTTTTTAATTACAAGATTTGGTCCCCATATGCCTCTTTGATATTTGGCTTTAATTATTCCATGGATTCACATGATTTTTTAAAGAACATGGATATTTGTGAATCATTTTCAAATACTTGCCAATTTTGGTCATTATCAGGAATGGTGGGTCTTATGATTACCTATATTACTTGCTCATTGGTGAACAAGTCTAGTACTAGGTCAAATTAGGAATCAATTATCTTTATTCAATCTACTTCTACATTCATGGCCCTAAGGATGATCTAAATATTGAAAGCATCAAAAGTCTTGATAAAATCTCATATCTAGTGGTGGTATGACCTCATGCACATGTTATTCACAACTGTGACCCCTCTAACCTATCTCACCACTAATTTGGAATTACCAAATATTCTCAGTTACTTTATGCCCATCCACTCAACAAGGATGAGGCCATGGACTAGTGCCTTGTATTTAGATTTATTGTTTATACAGGTAAACTAAAATTAGAAGGCTTAGAGGGTTTCTTTCCTAGATGAAGACACTAAGTAGATGCCTACCCTAGAACTGATCTTGCATTTCACACTATCAAAATGCAGAGTCCAAAATTTGAACTCTTTTATGTCCTCTACTATGATCCTCCTACCTATTTATAACCTTGAGAATGACTAGGTCTTCATCATAGATTACGTAGGTTCTGAGGCCAGTGACATCAATTTTTTTGAATGGATCACTCTCAATGAATTCACTGATAGGGACTTCTTCCTTTGGGATTTTAGTGTCTACCACTTTTTCCTCTTTGATCTTCTCTATGTGGTACATATCTATCTTAGAGAAAGACATGTGTATTACTTCAAAATTTATCATTACCTCTTATGTTATGTGTTCTGAATGTAGTGGCTCAGACAACACTTTTAATTTTGAACCATATTTGGTCTTCAAGATAAAATGGGACCAGTCCAATGATAGGTACCCACCTATCTTGGTATTAAAATCTCTTGACAAACATAGCCCAAAGTTGGGGGGAATGTCTATCACTAAAACATATTATAATACAGTAATGTTGTGACAAGAGTATAATGTGAGGGGAAGAGCCCTAATGATCCCTAAGGTTTGCACCTTCTTTCCATCCAACTGCATTACTCCTTTATTCAAGGGTTCATATTGTAATTGTAATGCATCCATTATCTTTTTGGGCATCACTGTTGTGTTAGAACCAGAATCAACCATGGATTTGTGCAATAATTTTTAACCCATAATAAGTGTTAAGTAGAATCGAGTGGGTTTTGTTTTGCTTACCCCTTATTTAAAATTGATGAATGCAAATGGTATCTAAGGTTAAGCACTCATGATGGTCTCCTTTCCCTTTATCCATAGGGGATTTATGGTTGGTTCTCTTTGTGCAAGCTTTCTTCATTCCTCCAAAGCCTCTTTCAATAAATAATTCTACTCAAGGATGGATAGGACATCTCAAAGGTAAATGTTGGTTGGAACCTTTTTTAGCTACTCTACCATGTTTTACAACCCTAAGAGTGGAACATGAGGGTCCTTTGCCTTATTTTACACTATTTCATTCCACCTTGGATATGTCAGAGGTGGAGGCTGAGGTCTTAGAATTTTCTCAAAAGTCACTTTAGGACTTGTGATGGATTTAAGTCTCTCACCCAATATTTTCTTGGAGTGTGTATAGTAGTTTGATTGAACTTATCAAGATATATACATAGGAACTTACCTTAGACAATATCTTTGACTTCTACCTAAGAGAAAATCACAATCTCTAGGGTTATTTATTATTCTTGTTTGAGGGAAATTCCATGCATTTACACCATTAAGACTACATTCTCAATCCCTGGAGATTGGTGTTCATAGGTTGAATTAGGTACATTCCCTTATCACCACTGTTTAGAAACCTTCTACTATAGATTGCCCCTTGGCCAATTTTGGGGTCCATGAGTGTTTTGGAAGGGGAAACACCACAAATTAGAGTCATCTACCAAGTTTATTTGTCCAAAAAATATCTCTCCATATGTATTTAATGATACCATGTGTAAGGGATCAGGGACTATAACCATTCAATTTTCAAGCCACACCTAATTATTTGGTGTTTGGTGGTTTGGCCTTTACATCTCTTGATATTATTTCTAAATGTATGGTGATCTCTTTTCTTGGTATTTATTAAAAGGGGGATTTAGAGGCATAGCCTACTACCTTTTGAGGTTTATTATCTCATTAGATAAATTTTTTAAAATACTCTTCATATCATTCATCTATGTGGCTAGGAAGGATGAAGTAGATGTGCTTGCCTGAGTGGATGGATACACGTACATAGAAGGCAATGTCCCTAAGGTACTTGGGACTTCTTCTTGTGGTGGCATTGATATCTCTAGGAACATCAAAATTGGTGGCTAAGGAGTAAGCTTTCCCATATCTATTGATTTTTTTTGGCCCTTACTACTTGATCATAAGCGTCTGGTAGCATCTGACTTTTAAACAATTGAATCATGACAATAATATATGAATTGAAGGCCTTAAGATAAAAAAATGATGGCCATGCTCATGGGTGATCAAATATCTATTAGAATCCTTTTCCAAGTCTTCTCAGACCTAGAATTCAAATCAATAATGACTTCTTTTTGGGCCCTCTTGATAGTTATCAATTATTTTAGGAGGGATGATCAGTTTGCCTTCTCATTAAATTGCTTAAAGAATTTGTTACCTAAGTCATCCTAAGTGGCTATAGAATTAGGTAGAAAGGATTGATAATAATCAAGATCTCACCCCTTAAAGGAAGTGGATATTAGTCTTAAGGCTACATTTTATGCATTGATATAGTGTATAGTGCACACATTTGTGACATCTTGGAGATGTTTTGTTGCGATCTTGAAATCTTCTTCAGAGAATTTAAGGATCACCTTCAAGGAATTTGTAGGAATGGGGTCCCATGTAATCAGGGGCACTAGAAAGATAAGTGAATTACTACTATCCCATGATATAAAGTTCCTTGGTGGGCCTAGAAGAGCCATTTGTCATTATTGAGCAGTGTTAGACCCTAGAGTCTTTTTGTGAGTTGGAGATCCTAGAGGTGATATTAGTAGGCTTGGATTCTTCATTGTTTTTGACCTTGTAATGGTTATTTAGCTCATAAACTTGAGCTTCTAGTTAGTTAGACTAATAAATATAATCCCATCGAGATTTACAAAAAATAAAAACTATTGATGCTTAAAACTATTGCTTTAGGTTAAACAACCTCTATGGGAAGCTTTACAAGTGTGGGACTAAATTGCGATCTATAAATCAACCTCTAGGATTTTAGAAGTTGGATATTTGATTTGATCTTGGGGTTGAAAAGGGGAAGGAAATGCAAAAAAATACTAAAATAAAATTAACTAAGGTGATATGCCAAAATCTTTAAAACATTAATATATGATTGCATGAAATAGCTTGAATTCTTGAACACTACAGACTATTAAAAGAGCATAAAGCATGAATTAAAGTTTATGATAAAGACATAATTAATACTATAGGAGCATATAAAATAAATAACAAATAGTAAGGATTATTCACTTAGTTTAACTTATAAAATTAGATCCTCTTCATAGTTAGGTAGAATAGAATACAAAAGTCCTCAAAGGGTACAATACAAAATGTTCAATACTACTATGAGGTGCACCTGTTAAGGTTGTATAATGAGAAATGTTAGCTACTGCTACCTCTATAATAAAACTATTACAAACATATATTATTTAAAATAATAATAATAATTGATAACCCCTTAGCAAAAAGGGATGAACCCAGAATATATAGGCTAAGAAACTTCTTACAAGAGTGACAACTATAAATTCTAGCACTTGCACTTATGATGATGCTATTACAACCGAATAAAGGACTTGGGCTCATGAGTGTAATTAACCTCCAGATCCTATACATGGCATAAATTTAATATATTTTTATGGTCATGATGATTAGGAGGAGCATAGTGATGCCATGTTTTTATCTTTGGAGCCACTTCTGATATATGCCATTGGAGATGGAGATCCACTTACCCAAGCATAGGGTGAAACTCCTATACCTAATAGTAAAAATTTGCCTTTGATAAGTACCATGACACCATGTGTAAAGGTTCATATCTTCCTTTTTATAACTATATGGTGGGTCCCCTTCCTTCTCTTTGTTATCCAATAGCATTTCCCAAAGGTCTGACAGATCAAAACCACTCTTGGATGAACACTAGAATGACATGTATTGAGTAGACACTTCTCCAGGGGAAGTGTGGAAATTCCTTGCAAAAATGAGTGCAAGGGTGCCATGTATAGAGCCTATGGTCACCTTTATAAATTCCTAGTGGGTTCTACCCATTATGTTCTTATCTAATGATGTTGCTCAGAGTTCTGACCAAAAGGGAATCAACTTCAAATAATGTTGGGTTGCCATGTGTCAAGATGGTGCTACACTAGAGTGAACCAAGAGCCTCTTTATGCTAAACAAGCACCTAGTGCCACATGGAAGAAGTGGAAGGAAGCTGATACTTAGGAAAAAAAATTATAAGGGGCTTTGAGAAAGGATGGCTAAAGGTAGAAATACCAAACACACCGAGTGAGTCTAGGACTAGACATGAACTACTCCAAAATAACAAAAGGTGGATCTCAATCCACATTGACCATCATACTTGAGAAGTAAAGCTTAAGTATCCATACTTTCTATGGAGATACAAATATTATGTTATGCATAAGTCTTTTGGATGCATTAAAAGGTTGTGTATCCTAGAGATGATTTGTCTTTATCATCCTTACATATCACAATAACCTCTTAAGAAGCACCTTGGCCAAGGGAGAGATTGAGGCTCAATGGGTTCATCTTCAAAGTTAAGTATTCCTAACTTTATTTATCCTTTTATAAGATTAGATAGATATGAATCTGTGCTTCCCTTCCATGTATTAGGATTATGTATATATTGACATGAGTATGTTTTTCCTATGCATGTTTAGTTTTATTGTTTCTAACCCCAACTTTATGCCACAAGCTTTGGTGAGCACTAGATTATATTTAATTTTTTGTTATTAGTTTAGGTGAAATATCAAAACCTAGGACCCCTTAGGGTTATTGCATGATTATGTTATATTGGAAGCTTTGAAACCCTCTTAACATTGTGTATTGTGATAAATGATCCCCTAATTGGGTCTAGTGGATCCCCATATTGGTAATGCTCTAGATTAATAAATGTATTCCCAATAATAAGTGTAGGTATGCTCTATATTTTATAAGGTAGGATTGATTTATAGACATGATGCATTTCTGATTGCATATACACTCCACATAGATTCCATTGTGTTAGATAGACTAGTTTAGTGACAACATTTTTGCATAGGTGTAGGCATCATAAACACTTATATACCAAGGGGATAGGAGTAATAGGTCTTGAATAATGACCCCATTCCTTAATATCCATTCTTATTCATCTATAACCAATCCCTAATCCCATTCTCATTCTTGCCTAGTTTCTTCACTATTTTGCTCATTAGGCTAGTTTAACGATAGGATAACTTATATGACTAGTTTTACACATTTTTCACCAATATCTTACTCATAAAATTTTATGAGCAAAAACTATAAGTATTGAATATCAACCTCTATCCCCTTTCATGCTTTGACTTGGTCAACCCTGCTTGTAGCATCAAACACCCTAAAAATAGAGGTTTTCCTATATCTTCTACTCATTATCAAGATAAAAAAGACCACTTGAGTAAACCTTGAATATTAATTTTCATGTTCCAAACACCAAAATAGGTCAACTAAACCATTCTGAGCCTTCATCAATTAGATATTTCTTATTGGGTCTTTATAAGGGTTTTTAGAGGGTTTTGACCATCTTACCTTCTTAGCAATCATTCATAAAGGATTACCCATTAATCCCAAAACCAATTATAAGGAATTAAATATAGGTACCTTAAAAAAATACCATGAAGTTATTAGGCTATCATGCAAAGGTTTCACGTGCTAATGATCATGAGAAACTTCTTCTTGGGTCTCCAACACCCTTTTCTAGTGCACACAGTCAACCTTATCATCAAATTTCTTACTTTCTTCTTCGAGTATTAACTTAAAAACTGGTTATAATGCTTATCACACTCCCTCATACCAATTTAACTAATATAAAGAGATATAAAATCCTTATAAATGATCTTTACCCCTCATTAGGCCACTATAGGTTACTTTGTGCATTTAGGCATTATACTGCTAGTCCTACTTAGATTATGAACACAACCTAAAAACTCTTATATTATTCTCAACCCTTAATCCATATGTCATATAGTCTCATACCATGCTCTCCTAATTCTAACCTTGATCACTTAGGTCTCTAATGGCTCAACTCACCATGCTATCAAGCTTTTCTCACTAAGGTACTAAGCTTGTAACTTTTCACTAGGTCTCTTCATACAAGAGCTAAGCTTCAATATTGTCATTTGAACTCATATGAAGTATTATTTTCCTCTTTCCCATGTTCTCATAGATTATAATACTCACTTATTCATGTACTAACTTAGACCATATAGTTTCATCATGCAACATGTATACATTTTCTCACAGAGTTAAGCCAGGGTACTCAAGATGCCTAGTGCTTAGAATTTTGACACAATAGGCTAGTTCAATTATGTCATTATTTTAATCATGATTTCCTAAAGACAAATCCATTCTCAATATACTTTATAATCTCTATCATATTTAAAAATTTATACCAAGATATGCTTACCTTGTATGCTTCTCAGTACTTAAATCTCAAACAAGATGCTTCTCTTGTATATTGAGCATGACCTTGATATGACATCAAACCTTGAAAAGGATACCAAGTTGCCTTTAAATTTTATCTCAATAGAGAAACAAAAATTCTTATTCACACCTCTTTACCAAGCATGACATTAATTCTAACTTCTAACTTAAAGGATAATCAATCTTGAATTTGACATCAATGACAACATTAATGACTTAACACCAATAATAATACCATACCTAAACACATACTATTTTAATTCAACTAATTATACCTTAAGTGTGATTCAAAATTATGTTCTTTGAATTGATCTATCATGCAATTAAAAACTATGAAACTAAAATATATTTTTGTGAAAGGAGAGAAAGAGGAGAAGAGATCATTTTATTTTTATTATATGATTTTATGAATATGAAAATATTCTACTAAATAAATGATACTAAACTATTCTTTGCTTAAAAATGAAAATAACACTGAAATAAATCCTCCAACCTAGTCAATGGTTTTAACTAAGTAAAGGTGAGAGATATGTTATGTAGAATGTCCTTTGTAGGCTAGCTCCTCCACTCAACATAACCTTAAAAACTCTATGAAAATATATGTTATAAACATAAGGAGAAAAAGGAAGACACAAATTTAGATAAGAGTTCAACTTTACTATGGTTGGTTGATCCACTAATATTAAAGACTGTGTTACTGATCTAATGGACTCTCTTTTCTAAAACTATGTAGAATAATCATAAAGATGACCAAAGATGGAGTTAAAAAATAAAAAAATTAAAATAAGGTATGATTATATTCTATATATATTTAAAATTCCAATATTCAATGTAAATTTTGGATCTAAAATTCATCTAAAACTAAGATACTTGTAAAGCAAGCAAGGATATTGCAAGTAATAGTTTAATTGAGCTTGACTGAGGTTTAAAATTAAGAGGGAAAAGGATTATTATAAATAATATTATGAGTTATTTTTACCATCATTTGGCTGGAAAAAAATCAAAGAATAATCATGAAGAGAATCATGCAAACTGTGTGAGAACCCAAGTCTCAAAAGCCAAAACTCAAAATAGGAAAATTGTGATGACACTATCATAGTTATAGGTAACAAGTGCATAATTAACATAAAATAAGATGAAAATACCCTATTTAGAGATTAAAATACCTATAATAATTTAAAAAACAAAACTATATATTAAAATCTATCATTATAGATTACAAAACCACCATGGTAGAACACAATAAATAGGAGTGGTTTCCTTAAAGAGTCTAACAATTGTGCCATGAACTATGACAATTTCATTATAATATAGATAAGTCACAAAATAATGACAATAATGACTCAAAAAATAAATTATAATGTCCTAAATGAGTCAAATATAGAGTATATGGTAATATTTTTAGAGGGAACCATGTCTGAGCACACTTATGGAGATCATTGCATCATTATTAGATTTGTTTCAAAAATGTTGTACCATGCAATTTTTGGGTCCATACATACTACCCCCTTAGGATGATACCTTGTCATTAATCTAGGAGGATGTGATTCTAATTAGATTTATGTTGAATGAAGAAAGGGTTATAAATACTTACCTTATCTATGCAGCATAAATAATCCAGTCTAAACTCCATGAAACCCATGAACAAAAGATGAGAATCAAGTGTATTTTAATGAAAAGTATAAAATAAAACTAACTAATAAAAAATGGATAGTAATAATTACCATATACATGGTGATTGATAATCATTACATATAGCTCATTATATCTAATATAAATTGTCCATAAGTGTTGCTTTTTGTTATATATTGCATTACATTTAAGAGTTAAAGCCTTATCTAAGTAGGAAATGAGTGCAATTGTACTTTGTTTGTATGTGATACATTACTGATTATTTATCTTATTATTTGTGTCTAACTTGGATTAAATGAGCACAATTTTATATATCAAAATACATCCCTATAGTAAGATCATTTTGAGAAGACATCAAATAGTTTTGGCAATCCTTTTTGGCAACAGTTTTGAATATTTGGTGAAGAACACATCGAGCTCCAAAGATATAAATCTCTAAAGATACTCTGAAGATGATCTAAAAACACTTTGAAGATGCTCTGAATACACTCTAAAGATGCTCTGAATATGCCTTGAATATAATCTAAAAACTTGTACAGTAGTGCTCTAAATAGGCCTAAGTGTGCTCCAAAGATGTCCAAATGGATCCTATAGATCAATATAATAAATCCAAAGATATCTATTGTATATATATACTTTCCATATTTAGATATATTATTTTAAACATTACTATTCATAGTAATGGTCTAAAATGATCTAGATATAAGTATATTTCTATTTTGAAAAACTAGACATAATCTTTTCAGATCTATGTTAGTTATTTTCCATCTATTATTAGTTGAATTAGTTTGAACGACTCCCTATAAGCATGGGATATGATTCCTAAATATTCTATTTTAAATAAATAGAGTTGGTTATTTAGATTTCTATATTTTGTATTCTATGAATAATTGTTGAGATATGATTTAAATACATGTCTCCTTCTCATTCTAGATAATGAATCAATGAAGGAATCAATGAATTGATAGTGATAAAAAAATAGAGAAGTATTCAAGTGTAATTTTTCATATATGTATATGTTTCTTTGATAATGAAATAAATTTTAGCATTCATTTTCATTATTGAGTAAAAATTTTTCTTGTTCTGAGGAAGGAACAAGGGCCCTCTTCTCTCTAAAGATAAGGATAAATTGGTAATTTTAATTTATAGTTTAAAGTGTATTTATTTAATTTAGGTTTATTTCATTTTGTTGAAAATGTGATTTCCCTTTTTTAATGCAAGTGTGATTTATGTTTTATTATTTTTAGGAATCTAGTGTTTAGATCCTAAATAATAAGGGTTTAGAATAATAGGAAAAATCTAGTTTAATGGGGGAAAATATATTTTTTAAATGGGTAATTTTTCAAGAGGAAGAATAATAAACTTATCTTAAATTAGGATGAAATGAATGATTCTAGAGCCAGTAACTGAAAAGCAGGACTGAGAAACTATTAGTAATTTAAACTTGGCTTTCATTTTCTAATTAGACAAGAGCATCAAAATAGGACACCTTAGTGTCTAGTTTTATAGTCCTTCCTTAATACTATTATCCTCAATATCTAATCTTTCTGGGTTTTGTTTTCTAGGTTAGTGTTAGCCTATGTACCAAATTTTAGGGGTTAGAAGTTTAAAAAAATCACTATAGGTTCATTTTAGTCTTTAATACCTATATCCATCTACACACATGTAAACAATGAATACATCAAAAGTAAAAGTGGGAAAAATTGGGTTAGCTGAAGAATGATTGCATGATCTAAAACCCCTACTGTCTTGACTGCTACCTACATTAACCCTCAAGCTAGGGTCTTAGATCAAATGTAGTTCTCCCTTAGGAAACATGCATAATCAATGTGCATGATAGATGCAAAAATAACTTATGTTAGGCCCTCCCTTGATCAAACATGCAAGTCTATGTTCAATGCAGAAAATTTGAGTTATACTATTGAATGATTTTTATTATGTCTAATGTGCCAAAGTAGTAAGTGCTAGATATAGAATGCCTTATGTAGTCCTTTATATAAGACAATCATTATTTTGATTTTGGTATCTTTATTTTCATTTGGTTGACATTAGAAAACTTAAAAACAAAGAAAATAAAAGGGGTAAGACACATCTTGTAAAAGAAATTGACCATTAGAGCTCAATTTGAATTTGGATAAGAGCACTAGAAACTAGACACCCTAGGTTTCAACGTTGTAGTCCAATCCTAGTGCTCCTATCCTATACGCTGGGAACCAAGGGGGATAGAAAAAATATGTAAAACCTGACCTAGCTAAGGTATAATGACTCAAGCCTAGAATAATACCTAAATGGATAAAACAAAATACATGGCTAAATGTGTAAAAATCTCATATTTTCTAGTTAGAGTCTCTTGTGAAATGACTATGAAAAGACATGATATGTGTGGTTGGTTGACCAATTTAGGGTTTATACATTTACCCCCCTTTTAATCTAGAGATGGAATGAAACTAATTAATAGAGTAAAAGAATGAAATAATATGTGTACCTAAACTTACCTACATGGATATAAATGTGCTAAAAAAAGGGTCTAACTTTCTGGCTAGGGAAGTGGATGGAGAACTGAATAGTGCTTGGAGGAAGAAGGAATACCTAAAATGGATGCCCTCTGTATTGAATCTGATTGGAAATGATAAATGTTTGGAGGCCCAAAACCAATGTTTTCCCTCTTTCCCACATAAACTCATGTAATCTAGAATGTGTATATATAAATTGTATGTTGTGAAGAATAAGATCTATCATGCCCCCACTCTGAATAATCTAAACTAGAATTAAGAAGTGATCAAAGATCTAAACCAATGTCTACCCTATATCCTACACAAACTCCTAGGTTTGGGTGATGTTATGGACCAACCACTATAGATGATTCAACTTGGTGACAACTTGGGTATGCATGGGTGTAATCTAAAAAATCTAGTAAATGTGTAAGAAGAAAATGGCATGTCTTGCCATTCCAATCTGTATAATCCTAGATGATAAATAAAATGAACATCTATGCCATGTCACCAAATCTGGTATGTGAGTGATGCATTTGTATAATTGATAATATGTATTACCACATGTGAAATGAGCTATCATGTCATGTCCCATGTATAAAACTAGAGATCAAAACAATATGCTCTACACTATGCCTATAATTTCCTATCTAGTCTGTAACTATGTCATGTTATATGAAGATTTATATGTGAGAAATGTATTGATGTACATGCCCCAAAGTTTATATTTGGTATGAATCTATATCAAAGTCACAATGAATCCATATGATCTAAACCACTATATATCTGAGTAATATGTGTATCAATAAATTGAAGGTATGTCCCTCTGAATGTCTTGAGTAATGTTGAATGACCTAAGTAATGTTGAATGACTCATTTAATCTAAATCACTATATATCTTAACCCATCTAAGCTGAATATAATAATTCTAACTCATGGAAGTGTAAAAACCATTGCTAACTAACCCATGTAGTTGGAATCACTATATATCTTGACCCATCTAGGCTGAATCTAATAATCTAATTATTAGAGGTGTAATAACCATAATGTATCCATTTATGAGAGTGCATATGTGTGTTGGGTAGGTTTAGGAATAAGAATATTAGGAATGATGCCCCCCTTTTGGGGAGAGGGATGAAATTTGTAATAGAGGAGGTTGAGCCAAAATTGATGACTAGTGGCGTAACACTAGGAATGAGGTCGGTATATTTTTGAATTAATTTGATAAGTTGATTGATTGTTTAGACTAAATTATTTGAAATTTAAATGAGCTTTGATTGGTGAGGACCAAGTTTTATAAAATTTGAATAAGTTGTTATTAGTGAGGACAAAGTTATATGTATTTGGGTATAAAATAGGTATAGAGATGTGTGTGTGCCATAGTAGGCAAATGATGTAATAAGAGATTGAGGTTTGCTAGATATTGAATGCATTATCATCATGGTTCTGTGGAACAAAATGGTTTGTAAAATAGAGATACATGGTTCAAGTTATGGGCAAAATGGTATTTTCCTTTGAATGAAAAAAATGTTTGATATAGGAAAATTAGATTAACTCTTGACTCATTTTTGCATTGACTAGTTTGAGATTTGGAGCTCTAGAATAGGATATATGCCAAGGAGATAAGCACCTACCATGACTCAATTTGAGCAATTGATAGCCTAAATTGAGGCCGGTGGAGAGGTTACCTTGGTAACTAGCTAAAACATGTGATTTAGGCCTATTTGGAAACCTATTTTTTGAAGATTTTGAGCTATTTTGAAGTTTTTTAGGAAATTTTTACTAGATCCAACACTCCTATCCCTCTTTCAATGTTTTTGTCTAGGCTCCAACATTGTTGTCAAGTTACAATCCTCCTATCCAACACTATTGTCTATGAGGTTAGATTTTTGGGGCTGATGCTTAGTTTAGTTGCTATCATTTTGCTTGGTTACTGATTTGGCATGGTTGACTAATATACATTCTATTTTTTGGTGTTTTATAGGGTGAGGTATAGATGAGGGAGTTTTATAGAGGCCAAGTGATGGAGACTCTAAGATTGTTGCCTTTGTTAGCTGATGAGAGGGTTGTGATGGATAGGGTAGGGTTGGGTCATGTGTGTGACCTAGGGATTGTGTAGTGGGAGAGCCATTTGATTACCACCTTGTGTGAGAGGTAGAATGTAGACACCTATAATTTCTAGCTTCCTACTAGAGAGGTGACTATTACTTTAGAGGATGTGTGCCATATTTTGCATTTGTTGGTTAGCAGATGGTGTGTGACTTTACAAGAAGATATGGGTCAAATGCCATTGATCTTGAGTCCTTGTATTTTTTTGGTGTGCCCTCAATCATACATAAAAGAGGTAGTGATAATGATGTACTATTATTAGTTATTATTTGATCAAGTGTTTCATGTCTATAAAAGTGGTTAGCAGTGTTGTTTGCTTCTTTTTTTGTAGTAGATGGGAGTGGGGTATCGATTATATATAGGATTCATAGGATTATACATAACGTAGAGGTATATGGCACTATGTTCTCATGGGGTAGGACTATGCTTTCCCACTTACAAGTTTACTCAGGTAGCATTCAATGGTGGTTTAAGTGTGGCTACTTTTTTACATTAGTGGTCCTATGAACACATAGCAGTTGTGCGGCCATTAAGATTATCGAGAGAGAGGTGGGCACCTCCACATCTATATGGGTAGTAGTGGACAAGTTCATTGGCTATCAATTATCTTGGGATGGATCACTATAGATGAGTGTTAGATATATTGGTGGCTCAGGATATCATATGGAGGCCATATAGATGATTTCTTGGGTAGTTTGAGGATGGAGTGTAGTTGTATTATATTAGGGTTAGTTGTTGGTTACATGACCATTGGCCTGGAGTGTATGAGTGACTTTAGTATGAGAACATGCCTAGATACTTTGGGGTTCCATAGGGTGTGTCCCCATCATCATGGGTGTAGGTGAGGAGTGCTAAGGCACCAATGAGAGTAGGATATTGTGGTAGGCATATTGACGTTGAGTTAGCACTACTACCCTTAGATGTGTGGGATGTAGTTATAGATATTCTTGATGTAGATGATGTTGGCTATATAGATGCATATACCACATGGTGGTAAATGCATTAGTGGGCCCCATTGTACCTTATTGGTATAGGGGATGCCCCCAAGTATGAGGATCTTTCTCTGATCTAAATGATGGGAGGTAAGATTTTGATTATATTTGAGTTTTTATACAAGTTTAAACTTGTTCTAGTTTATTTTGAAAGTGCATTTATATTGTAGTGTTTGTATCTTTGTGTGAAGGTAAAGTGGGAGGTGATTAGGATGAATCACCTACTGGAGGAGGATGTGGGGATGATGGGTTCTTAAAGACTATTATTCAGTCTACACTTCATGAGCTTATAGAGCATGTTCCTAATGATGCAGTGGAACAAGGTTTGATAGAATGAGTGACCATTACTACTAGTGTTTATGCTCATTTATTTTATAGGGCTTGTATAGCTATGACTACAAATGTTAGGGTAGCTGGAGAGAGTGATGATCTGAGGGCTAAGTTGGATGGGCATAAGATGACAACCACCTACTTATGGATGAGTGAGTATATAGATTATGGATGAGTACATGGATCTTCATATATGGTAAATATACTTAAGAAAGGATTATGGTCGATTACTAGAGTGAGAGAGATGTCACAAGAGGCATTTGATAGGTTAAGGAGGTGTAAGGCCATTGAGTGATAGACTAGATTATGGGACTAGTACTAGAGGAGAGAGTGAGATTGAGAGTGAGGGTATGATGCCCATTCATGAGTGATTATATTTTGATATGATGTACATATTTTGAAAATTGTGTTATTTTTTATATATGGATACTGGTTTGATTTTGTATTCCTATATATTATGTTATGGATTTTGGAATATACTAGTATTTTGATTGTAGGTGGTTGATTTAGAAATAGTTGATCTGGTATTGATTTTGAATTTGCATATGCTTGGTAAAATAATACTTAAGATATGTGGTTTGATTGTTTTGATATGTTTAGTAAAATAGAATTTGAGATGTGATTCGATTGTTTATGATATGTTTGGATGTGTTTTTTAAGTTTGATTTGTGATTATACGTAAGAAAAAAAATTGGTTTTATAATTTATAAAATTGATTTGGTAGAGTGAATTGGTTTGGAATTGGAAAAAGAAGGATATTGGTAAGGTATGGATTTGGATAAGTTGGTTTGGCTAGGGATGGCTATTTGGAATCAGGAATGTTAATTGTTAATAGGGGGATGTAAGATACCATTGTGTGTGTATTACCTCCTTGAGAGTGGCTCAAGAATACAAAGGTTAGATAGACCTTTGGCTCCATCATTACCCTGATAAGTGAAGCTTATGAACTAAGATTGATATGATTGTACATTTTATTATTCTATAATGTATCACTATCTAAACCCTATCAGCCAACTGAATAAGTTCCCACATTGCTCATACTATGTATGAATGTGTTTTGTATCTGATACTATCTATTGTGTGATAACTATAGCTGTGTGTGAAGATTCTACAAAATTTAACTTCATTGGTCATGTAGTTGAAACTGTGTGTTATGAAGAAGGCTCATTTTTCTATAACCAAATACCCTATGGCCTTTACTATGATTATATGGCTAGGCAATATATTGAGATGGACTTGAAACCTATGATGAGGGCTCATTTAATCTTAATCGTAATAGGTTGTTACATGAAATAAGACCTAGAAAATCTGGCCATAATGAATATTTCTCATGAGCAGTACTCTATGGTATGGGGTCATTTAATCTTAACTATAGTGGATTACTACTTGAGATAAGACCCAAAAAATCTACTTGTAGTGAACATTTCTCATGAGTAGGACTCTACTATAGTTCCTATGACTCTGTTGGATATGTATATAGAACTACACTATGTATTCCTTAGACTATAGTGTTATATGTAGTTTGTTCTCACTATACTAGTTTTCAAACCTTTCAAGGTAGTAGAATAGGAGATCTCTTATGAGATTCTATCCTAAGACTTGCATTGCACTCATGATGAGTGACTGATGATTCCTATAAATGAATGTCCTAGGATGACTCAATCATGGAGGAATGAGGTCTAGGGTTCCTTGATGGAGGATATCTTAGTGCCCCCTATGTGAATGCTATGATGCCATTATCAACACATCTCATAATGCAATCCTTTATTCTATAACAATCATTATCTTTGTGTCCATAGATACGATGATAGTTACAAAAGGGTTGATGTGGTTGTCTATGTAAGAGATGTGGATCTCATCGATGAGTAGAAGGTAGTGTGATTAACCTCCTATCTAGTAGTGCTGATAATATGGTAGATGGGCTATCTCAATTTGAATAAAATTCTAGTAATTACCTTATTTTTATTCTCTTTATAGCATACTTTAGGTTGTGCTCTAGAAACTGGCTCTTTATTTTTTGACTAGTTGCTTTTCTGGTTTTGATCTCCTATATTGTTTAGGACTTGGTGGATGTAGAGTGCTAGGAGTTGTATTTGAAGATGCTACTATGAAATCTAGAGTGATTTGATCAACTAAATTTGACTCAATCAATCCCAATTTCTTTTCCAAAGATAAAACTGTATAACAAAAGTGTTTGAAAGAAGACTTTTTTTGATATAGTAGATGCTCGAATAGAGTTTGGTGAAGCCCCTTAATAAATATATGTTGAATCTCTAGATCTATTGGTTTATATATCAATATTAACATGGAAGCCTTTAATCTTAAGATATACTCACTAACGGGCTCTAAAGAATTATGATGTAGTGTGGTAAGTTTCTCATATGTAACATGAGGGCCCATGTTTACAATGTAATATTTGATAAATACCTCCTCTAAGTCATCATATGTGTGCAATAAACCAATGGGGATTATATGAAAGAACCAATTCTATGCTTCCCCCACTAATGTCTGTTGGAATAACTTTAGTAGAATCAATAGGCTTGCATGAGATGGTAAAGTCTTTCAAAAGGCCTAAAGGTGTACAAATAGATCTCTAGTTCCATCAAAGTGAGGTAATGATGGTATCTGGAAATGCTTAGGCAATGAAGCTTTTATGAATGTCTTCAGAATAGGTTTACTATATAGATCACTGACATCCATCCAAGACTTGTAAGCTTTGTTTTCCAAGGTAAAGAGATGTACTTGGTTTTGTAATTCACCAACTACATGCATCAAAGAGATGATCTCCTAGGATAGTACATTCGTATCTTGAAGTGGTTAATTTAATCATTGAATTTTATTGTTAATTTTAACCATGAGAATTCTACATTTATCAATTAGATCATAAATATGGGGTATGCTCACTTGAACCTTAGGACTATGGTAACTTAGACCTTATTGGAGGGATGTGGGCTACTATTCTCTTTAGGTGAAGAGTGAGAATTGGGTTCTACTATAGTGAGGGGTAGCTTGGGAGATTCATTGGTATATTTATGTTTTAGTGAATCACATTCTAATTGAGTAGAAGATGTGCCATTAGCATTAACATGTGTATTATTTGAAATAGAATCATTCATAGAAGTAGAAACAACATTTGTAATTGCATTATGTTTGAGAGGAGGAGTGAGAGAAGAGTTAGAAACATGATATGCATATTCTTATTCACTATGTGCGTAATTATCATCATCATTATCATATATGTAATATTGTTCATAATTACTCTCATTTTCATATTCATTGGCATACTCACTATCATATTCATTTTCAATCCATCATCACTAGGGAGAGGTGAAATAGAAGAATTTAATTCTTTTCGAATATGCAATAAATTATAATTTGAAATTAGAATATCATGTGCATATATGCTATCCATGGATGAAAGGCATGCATTATTTTCATGTGCAATATGAGATGTAAGAGAAGGATAATTTTCATTTGAACGTTCTTTTGATAAAGTAGAGTTAAGAATATGAGACGTATCATTTGAACTATGCATTGGTAATTTGATTCTATTGCATTTATATTATTGTAATTTGAACATTGAAGTAGTAAAAGAGAGAGATATTAGGTTCACATGGAATCAAATTATCACCCATAAGAGGTTCACTTGGAAGTACATGACTAATTTTTTAATTTTGTGCATTACGCATAGGAGAATGAGGTGAGAAGTATCTTTCCCATTTATCAAAATTATTTTCTTTGGAAGAAAGAATAAAAGAAATGGGTTTTAGAGAAAAATATTCATATATTTGTGTTTCACCATCATCATTATGTATATCATCATATCCTTCATTACAAAAATAGTCATTATCTTCACTATAAATGAAATCATTTTCTGTATTCTTAGCCAATGTGCAATTTTTCAAAATTTTCCAATCATTGTCATAATTATAAGAAAATTTTAGAAATTCATCTATGGGATGAGAAGGAAGAATTGCCTTTGTGGTCATTTTATTTCTTTCACCAAAGAGAATTTTGAAAAGTAATATGAAGTAAATACATGCACAAGGAACTACTATCATCAAAAATTTGAAATTA